>CAJHNH020006470.1:0-12248 GCA_905116865.2 Candidula unifasciata | reverse complement strand
ATGTGAAGAAATGTGTGTTGAATTATTCTGGGGTTTTTATTTTTTTAAACAGAAGCTCGGTGGCCTTGTGTGCTCTAGCTCAAGAAGTCACTGACCTTTTCTTTCCCCTTCCCTCTTTGCGACGTTCTGTAGCGGGTTAATTTCGCTACTAGCTGCAGACAAGGCATAACAAGTCGGAAGTAAAACATTGCCCACAACCAGATGGACAGACAGACGCCTGGGCGAATTGAGAGATAGACTGCATGAACAATAGACTTGTGAACTAACGCAAAGAGATTATCTGAAAAAATAGACAGATAGGCTGGTACTCTAACGGAAAAATTACCTGAGCAATAGACAGAGAAGGCGGCGTCCGTGGATTAGGCGTTGCGAGTCCGACTAGTAAGTCCAAAGTACCGCGATCGAAACCCACTGCTGGCTGCGTGGATTTTTATCGTGGTATGGGGCGTCGCAGGTCGACCCAGCCTAAAATGGGTACCAGGAAGTAAAGAAGGCCGGCGAAATGTTAACCACATTACCCACCTAGTGCTGAATTTCCTGTAAAAATATGGGCGCTCTTCCCATATGACCGATGCGCCTAAATTGCGGGACAAGGGATCTTCACTTTACTATTAGACAGAGACTGATGACTTGATATATTGTCAGAAGGACAGACATTCAGAAGAGCAGGAAAGTGGACGGACGGACTGACGGACGGACAAACAGTCAGTCAGAAAGACTGACAGACCTGACAGACAGACCTGACAGACAGACAGACAGACAGACAGACAGACAGACAGACAGACAGACAGACAGACAGACAGACAGACAGACAGACAGACAGACAGACAGACAGACAGACAGACAGACAGACAGACAGACGGACGGACAGACAGACAGACAGACAGACAGACAGACAGACAGACAGACAGACAGACAGACAGACAGACAGACAGACAGACAGACAGACAGATGGACGGACAGACAGACAGACAGACAGACAGACAGACAGACAGACAGACAGACAGACAGACAGACAGACAGACAGACAGACAGACAGACAGACAGACAGACAGACAGACAGACAGACAGACAGACAGACAGACAGACAGACAGACAGACAGAAGGAGGGGCAGACAGGTAGACAGACAGACAACAGACAGACAGAAGGACAGGCAGACAGATGGACGGACGGTTAGACAGACGGACAGAAGAACGGACAGACGGACCCACAGACGGATAGATAGATAGATAGATAGATGGATAGAACTACTTAAATTACGTCCTTATAAGATCTGAGACAAAAACCTTCCAGTATTTTCATCTAGCCACTGTTAATTTGCTGTCAAGCTGTTAGTGTGTATTGTTGTTACTGCTAACATGCCAACAGGTCTCTGGCACAGTGGACAAGCTGTTAGCGCCTGGATGTATTGTTACTGCTAACACGCCAACAGGTCTCTGGCACAGTGGACAAGCTGTTAGCGCCTGGATGTATTGTTGTTACTGCTTACATGCCAACAGATCTCTCTGGCACAGTGGACAAGTTGTCAGAGCATGTATGTATTATTGTTACTGCTTACATGCCAACTGGTCTCTGTCGTGAAATGATAGCCATTACGCATCGGTCTGTAAGGCTGATAACCTGTCTTACCTGTAATCTGCACAAAATTCAAACTTGGACTCGCCCAGAAATATATAGTCCCTTATATCTATATATATAGGCCTTTATTGGACAACATTATTATGTCTACCTTTTCTGGTTACTTTAACTAAACTCCACTTTTAAATGTATATATCTTCGATATATATGAAGGGAGTTATTTGAGGTTTCGGGGAAACCGATTTACTCCTTGCTCATGTATACTAGGGACTTCTTTTTGCACCAACGCCTGAAGTGTCTAAGTGACGCTATTCTCTCTTGCCGGCTCCTAGCGTCCAGACGTGTCAATCTATGCCTGTATTATTTCATTTTTCAAGGCAATCTGGAATGTCTCAGTTTTTACATATGCTTGGGTAAGTTAATTATAGTTTACGAGTACCTAAAATGATGTCTGTAAGGTAGTCACTGCTGTAGAGAGATCAGTATCGGCTGTGTGATCACACTTAGTTCGACCGGTCTTGATCGCTAGAGAAGCGGATTCGAACGTAGATCTTCCCCTGTACAGACTAAATAGCTTATACCCTCAATAAACCACCCATACTGGTAAAACTTAATACCCTTACAAGTATGTACTTTTAAACTAACTAGAGAAGTTTTGCATACCAAATGGGGACAGAATTGGGTCAGGACTTTGTTAATCAAAGTATGTGTGTGTTTGACCCAGATCAATGAGTGCCAGGGCGAGCGTTGGGAAATCGAGTGAATGCAGGTACTGACAGTAAATATTGGTGTTTGTGTGCAGAGGGAGGGGAGAGAGAGAGTGATATATGTGTTAGAACACTTTATCTATCTCCACTGTATATCTGACTTGCCTTCTCTTGCACTAAACAGACAGATGAATATAGGAGACTTATGTCTCTTGGTCTGGAGAGACAATCTGAGGAATGAAACAGGAGAGCAGGGGGGAGTCAGCAGATGGGGGTTGATGACTGATGCTTGTTCTGTCTTTCCTGTCAAGATGTTACCCTCTTGGTGATGACTAATGTTGAGTTTTTTTCTTGACAGGATGTATCTTTTGTGAGGAGCTGGCAGAAGTTTCACAGTCCAACCAACACCCAGCAACCAACCAAACAACCCTAAACTAACTGTACCCACCAGCTAACACCTGTGAAGGTTCCTGACATCTCCAACATGTGGGAGATGGTACCTCAAACAGCCTACCAGTGCTAGAGCTTAGGGTAGCTCAAAAACAATATAGTCTACTTGGTGATAGAGACTTGCTAAGTACCAATGCAGTATTGTGTCCTCTATGGTGAGGTACTCTCTGACTATTTGATCCAGTGGAGCAGAATTTCCAGAATCAAAGACAGTCGAATCATCCGGAGCTGAAGGAGGCATCATAGACAGAAAGGATAGAAGCTAAGTCTGATGCTTCATGTGCTGTTGTTTTCCTCACAGCTCATTTGTTTCCAAAGATGACATATAGTCACCTCCAGGACCGGCTGTCTGTATAGTTTCCTTGGGATCTAGACATTAGTGCTGAGATTCTTTCACTGATAGCTGGAATTCACTTCAATATTTTATGTACAGATATTATACTAAATACATGCATTCATTTTCATGGCTGACTTAGGTTTCTCTATGTCACCTTCTTAAGTGTTTAGCAGTTGTATGTGTATGTATCTTCATTATAGGTGTTAACATGGTTATGATAATGAACTATCATAACCTGGTGGCTTTCTTTAGTAAGTAGTGGGGCTGTCCAGCCAAGTGTGCTTAGAAATATTGTATTTATATACTGATATATTTTGTAGTGCCAATACTTGAGTTGCCCTACTCCAGAGATAAGTTGAGCGTATATTGGCCACGGGGAATCCCTTAGACCAATACGAGCCAAACGACTCAACATAATTATATCTGAGTGCTGTTGGTTCTGAAGGAGGAATCCTTACATTAGGCACGCGACAGGAGTGATATGTGACAGTCTCTCTGCAGCAGTGGACAAGTTGTCAGAGCATGTATGTATTATTGTTACTGCTTACAAGCCAACAGGTCTCTCTGCAGCAGTGGACAAGTTGTCAGAGCATGTATGTATTATTGTTACTGCTTACATGCCAACAGGTCTCTCTGCAGCAGTAGACAAGTTGTCAGAGCACATATGTATTATTGTTACTGCTTACATGCCAACAGGTCTCTCTGGAGCAGTGGACAAGTTGTCAGAGCATGTATATATTATTGTTACTACTTACATGCCAACAGATCTCTCTGGAGCAGTGGACAAGTTCTCAGAGCATGTATGTATTATTGTTACTGCTTACATGCCAACAGGTCTCTCTGCAGCAGTGGACAAGTTGTCAGAGCATGTATGTATTATTGTTACTGCTTACATGCCAACAGGTCTCTCTGCAGCAGTGGACAAGTTGTCAGAGCATGTATGTATTATTGTTACTGCTTACAAGCCAACAGATCTCTCTGCAGCAGTGGACAAGTTGTCAGAGCATGTATGTATTGTTGTTATTGCTTACAAGCCAACAGGTCTCTCTGGCACAGTGGACAAGTTGTCAGAGCATGTATGTATTGTTGTTATTGCTTACGAGCCAACAGGTCTCTCTGGCACAGTGGACAAGTTGTCAGAGCATGTATGTATTGTTGTTATTGCTTACAAGCCAACAGATCTCTCTGGCACAGTGGCAAGTTGTTTGAGCGTGTACGTATTGTTGTTACTGCTTACACGCCCACAGTCACCGTGGCCGAGCGGCTAGACGCTCGCCGCGGATCGGAAGGTCGTGGGTTAACTCCCTGGCGGAACCGGACTTTTTTCAAAAATGACCTTAGCTCCCAGGTCGACCCAGCCTTGAGTGGGTACCGGGTGCAGTCCCGGGAAAGTGAAGGCAGCCGGTGGGATACTGACCACGTCACCCATCTTGTGCCGATTGGTCTATAAAAACATAGATCTAGCCCTATATGCCCTATACGCCTAAAGGTGTGGAAGGGTCCTTTACCTTCACTTACTTTTACACGTCCACAGGTCTCTTCGGTGCGGTGGACAAGCTGTTTGTCCTGTGCTCTGATAATCGTAGGTTTGTTTCACATCTGTGTAGTTCGACGCAGTTTTCACGGAGATCCCGGGGATCTTCACCGGAGCTAAGGAGTTATTGCTTTGTGCCACGCTCTTAGCAGGCGGCTAGCCATTCGGCAGAGAGAGACTGTGCGAAATGGAATACAACCCGGTGCAACGAAGTCGTCCCTCTCTACTTAAACTTTTAAACTTTGTATGTTAACTGTTTTTTTTTTTTTTTTCTTTCTTTCTGGTGAGACGTAAAAGCAGGAAGAGATCTCTGGAACGGACCCTTCTGTTCGCTTCGAAAAAAATACTTTTCAGTGTCTCTGATTTTTTTTCGCGGTCTATTTTCTACGTAGTCGACCTCTGGCTCTGTCAGATATGTACATCATTATTGTTAAAATGTTAAACTAGGTACTGTCCATATACGAAATGTACCTGGCGTGGAATTCGGGGCCTTACTGTGGAGAAAACAAGAAACAAAATGACTATTTGTATGTGTCAAGTTAAAAGAGCCGAAACAAAAAACATACGGGTGGGCCAGAGAGTAAGGCTTAGAGCCTCACAAATGTTGGTGCAAAGGGTTCAGTTGGTCCTAGTCTTATTTAAGTGCTTCATTATAATATTATGAGTTGTAAATAAATGATTAAAATTCAAGAAATACGACATGTACATATGTATATCTCCACTATTGACGGTCCCAACCCCGAATGACTACAGAGGGGAGTTTGGCGTAGGGTCATCTCCCCTTTCTTGTTAAAAAGGAAAAAGAAATAATTTGCTACAGAAACCAAAGGAAAAAAGGTCATCCCAATAAACAAAATTAGTGCACGTATGACGGTTACGATGAAAGAGTTGTATTCACTGTAACAACTGGAGAGTAATTACTCTGTTGTCAGAAATGTCAAATTTGTAGTCATCAAAATCCTAAGCGAGAGCCAAACAGGTTTTCGACCTGGAAGTAGTTCAGATCAAATATTCGCTTGGAGACCTAATCTTGAGGAATTTACTATAAATCAACCTAATTTTTGTTATTGTTTTTCAATTTTATTGTCTTTGAGAAGGCTTTGATGGTTTATATAGAACATCACTATGGGGAATTTTGGAAGCTACTGTATACCAATGGAAAAAAATAATATTTTTGAGGGAATGTATGAAGGTTCAGAGTATGATTGAGCACATATGATAATTTAAGTGAGTGATTCGTTTGTTTGTTTGTTTTAGTATCCAGAAGCCATGAGTTTGTTATCTCTTAGGCTCGGTATTATGGATATCGCAACCTTTCGGTCTTGATTCCATTGTAAATACCGTAAATCTGAGAGAAATGTGGCTTTTCTGTCTACCCCTGGAGTGAACCCGGACCACATGGAGTTCGTCACCCGGTCACCGCGCAATCCTGTTTAGCCAACTGCGCTAGAGAGCCGGGCAAGGGAATGATTTAAAGTTGATACTGGAGTGAAACAGGGTTGCATTCTATCTCCTCTGTTATTTGGCATTGACTAGGTGTTAAAAAAAATTTTGTGTTGGAAACATTAGCATTGACTGGGTGAAAAACACATAATTGGGACATCTAGATTTTACTGACGACACTGCTCTGCTAAGTAAAAGACAGCAATGACATACAAATAAAAACAGATAATTTCGCATGTATAACGTCAAGGGTTGGACTCCAAATATGTTAGGAAAACATAAATATACTGAAGACACAAAAAAAACAGATCAAGCAAATGTAGCACTAGAGGCAAAAGTAATTAAAGTAACAGATCAGGTTAATTCTTCAGGTAGCTATTTTGATAGTGAAGGAAACACAACGAAAAAAAAAAATTATGAAGCACAGGCCAATTCCAATTGATTAACAAAAAATCCAAACTTGACTCTTTTTCAGCCGCCAGAAGGCCTGCTATTTAAAGGAAGGTTCACTGGCTATCTTATTTGGTTTCTTATTCTTTGTGGCTTTTGAGCTGAAATGCTATAGAAAGATTCTCAGAATATCTTGGACAAAGAAGATGAGAAATATTGACATCTTAAAAGATCTGAACATCAAGGAAGATTGGCTAATAAACAGCATCCTTTCTCGAAAGCTGAAATATTTTGGTCATATCAAGCGCCACGACGGATTGGAAAAAATTATAGCAGAAGGCATGGTACTAGGAAGGAGGCGCAGGGGCCGACCGACACGAAGATGGGCACAGATTATAAGTGACTCCTTGATTGTGAAAGTACATGAGGCGTGAGAATTGGCGAGAGACCGAGTTTCTTTCAGGCAGACTGTGATGAGAGCGACGTTCTGCAAAGGACCTGCTACATGATAATGATTCTTTGTGGTGTGAAGTCACAACTGATATTCCTGTTCTTTGTCTTCCAAAGTCCGGTGTGGTACTTGGGGTTCTGGGTCCCGGTCTGGGGAAGCTCTCTTAACTCCTATCTCTGTGGGTTTTTGCTGACTGTTGCTTGGTTTAACCCCTGCTGGTCGCTGTTGATGCACTGTCAAAAAAATCAGCAGTTTTTAGTAGCTTGAACAAAATGGGGAACTCTAAGTTGTATTGTTTTACAATCAAGTTACGATTTTTCGATTCTAATGTAATTTCACTGTCAACAGATGCACGAGAAAGTTGGAGATCCACTAACAACGCCATAGTAAAGTTAAACGTATTCACAAACAATTGTCTGAGGAAAATGATGAACATAAAATGGGATGAGTTTCAAAAGAATAAAGCAATAAGAGAAATGTCTGGGCAACTACTGTTAACAACACTTATAAGGCAAAGTAAATAGTGCTACATTGGACACAAACTGAGAAGAAGCCAGCAGAGAATTACCAGACAGGCATTACAATGATAAATAAAGGAATTAAAGAGGCAGTGATGCCTAAAAGAAACCCTTAGAAGAACGTTGATGAGAGATGCCAAAGCTCCTTGATATTGAACCGACTGCACATGATGAAATAAAGGAAGAGACTGCTAGCCATGTGTAACATATGATGGCACAACAGGATAATGAATTATCTGTATCAACAAAACCTGACAAATGTAACTTTAGTGTTAAGGAAAAGGCTGGGGGGGGGGGGACTTTGCCCCTTTACAAATCCCCCCTCCCCTTCCCTTTTTTTTCACACAAACACAAACAATAGGGGGGGGGGGTCAATGTCCGTATACCGACAGCTACCAACTTTCATAGTTGAGTTGATTATGTGTATGTGCTCATCTTACCAGTGTGTGTGCGCGCGCGCTGCGCGCGTGTGTGTGAGTGTGAGAGAGAGTAATTCTTGACGATTTAATCACTAAACAAGTCAGACATTTTAATGACATGAAAGGACAGAAAAAGAAATGTCACAACAGAAGAAACGTTCCTGTTTTTGACGACACAGTTCTGTTGACTTTGCCTGGTCAGTCAATCCTTGCTGGGCGCAAACTGTGTTAAATCAGTCGATGTGATTACATTTGTTTGGAAAGAGAGATTGGTGAAGAGAATCTCCAATATTGACTTGTACCGCTGCTGAAGTCTGTTGGTCAATCGACCATGGTTCCCTGGGCATCTCCTGCCTGCGAATGTCATTCTTTGATCTCACGGTTCAATACGTCTTGTTCCGTCTTTCTTTTCTCTCGTCTTTTATTATAGTCTATAATAGAGTCTTACCCTGTGTGGATGTGGTCAGGATTGGAAAGGAAAACCTATAATAACTCTTAAAGTCCCATGGGGTTAAGCATCAGAGTAGCCAAGAGAGAAGTAAATTCGGCACATCTTGCGTTCATTGTGCTTCTTTTTAGGAACCTATGAACGTATGATTCGTTTCTTTGGACTCAAATAGTTAGCTATGTCATTCTGATGTAGTTGCTATTTAAGCTCATTCTTTTCAAAGAATTTTTAAATTGAAACTATTTAATGTGGTTATAAAACAAGCGAAAGAACCACACACACACATCTTACTGTTCATAATAATGGGGTTCAACAGCATTTCTTTCTACAGCAATTCCTGCACATATTCAGTGCCACCGTGTATTTTCATTTTCTTTTTCCATGGTACTACGTGGAAGTAGATAGGGCGTACTTGCTGCCTGAGCAACAGACGGTACTCCACTTCAACACATCCATGCCCAGCCCAGGTTAGGTCACTCAAATGTCGTTTAGCGGGCTCCGTGTGGCATAGACTGTGTCCTCCTGATAGGACTTTACAGTCATAACAGTCGCCTTCTCCAAAACCCTATGGTTTCTAAGGACTGACAGTTGCCTACAATACGAAATAATTCAAACAGGGAAAGGTTGGTTGATGAAAGAACTAAAGGGCCCCAAAAAAAGTGCATCATATGAAGTTTAAAGATTGAACACTGGATCAACATCATGGCACACGTGTAATAAAGAATAGTAGACCATAAGTGCTCCGTTCTTCTTCTAACTCAGGTCTGAGTCCAAAGAAGCCCAGCCACGGCCAACTCTAGATATAAATAGGCCAACTGGGTCAACGGGGATTCCCGTTCTTGTGCAAGAATTGAGTCCCTCTGTGTTAACAGTTTTTATCGAGGAGATGTATACACAAATTAAACTACATTTTCATTAATTTTCTACATATTTTATAGAACTATACGTCACTTTTAAGGTAAATAAGTGTGCCAATTAGATTTAACAATAAAGGCTCTTGCAGACAAATAAAATGCTTTTAAAATGATTTTGATTTGCTACAGTCAACATGAACATAAACATCAATAACGTTTAAATATAAACTAAAAGTTGTTCCAGCAAAAGTAAAGAAATATCAGTGCTAACTCTTTGATTCTGAGAGGGTATTGTTGCATCTGAGGAACAGGGGGAGGGGGGGGGGAGGGGGAGGGGTCACCTTTGTACTTTAATAAATTTAGCGCATAAAAATACTGCTATGAAACATACACATGTCATACATAACATAAATATAAATAATTGATGGTTATTATTATTATTAGTAGACTACTACAACATATAATTATACTGATATTTAATAATTAGTAAACAAGCACAATCAGTATGAAATTGATATGTGCAATACTTTTTTCACCTAGAGTAGTTTTCTTAACAGTACTTATAGCACTACTAAATATGTATCCTCAAGATACAAACAGCACAAACAAATTTGTTAAGTTTCATCTTGTTGGATGAAATCAATTCCTTATCATTGCGAATTTTTTGGTAAATGTTTAAAAATACATCACATTTATTTCTAATTACTGCATGTAACAATGCGTATAAGTATCATGAATGGTATATTATTTTAAAGGTAATTAAAGAAAATTAAAAAAGACCATATCACTGCAAATTGCTGAGCAACATACACATATCAATTTACAAAATTTTAACACAGACCGTACAACTGCAAATATGCATAAGAAGTGGATGAACAACCAGAAGTTTTTGCAAGAGTTTACAGCCAGTGTCTGCGATGCAAAAGCCAATTTACAAAAAATTAACACAGACCGTACAACTGCAAATATGCATAAGAAGTGGATGAACAACCAGAAGTTTCCGCAAGAGTTTACAGCCAGTGTCCGCGAAGCATCAGTCAAATGGTTAAGGATTAAAATTATTAGTGTACTTCTACAGCATATAATTATTCTGTTAGTCAACAGTAAAGAGGCAAAGAGTGACTTGCTGTGAGAGGTTAGTTAGTAAATAAAATATAGTTTTATGGACTTACCCAGAGCTTCGAAATATCTTGACACCATTTATTCACGATTTGATTTCTACATTCAAAGTAGAAAAAGAATAAACATCTAGTTCCCAAAAGTCCAAACTACTGACTAGAAACAGTGACACACACATCACAACACGACTGTCTTCCGTGAATTAAAATTAAAATTGCTGTATATCCACTTCACAATATCCGCTTGTAGATTTGTAATACGAATACGTTTAGAACACAGGACTATGTAAGCATATTAAAATGTCACACAATGCAACATGGAAACGATTCAGTAACCTATTTTCGAGGCGACTCCTCGAAAATGTACCTTGATTCAGTTGTCAGGACTGAATATACAGCCGGACGTGGCTCAGCATAGTGCACAGGCTCTGTAGCACCGGCGTGGATCCTGAAATACTTTTGTGTGATTTTTAACACGACATTTTTCCAGGGCAGCGCGTTAGCCTTCTCTTTTCAGTTTCCAACTGCCAAGGGATTTTTTAAGTGCACAACAATGCACACGTACGTCCGATCTCACTACACAGAGACCAGGGAGAATTACTAAAGTTCAAGTCCACGTGAAAAAGAAATCCCAGCTCTTACCGGGGATTGAACCCTGAAGCTCAAGCACTCGAGACCACGCAGCCCCCCTGGTGTATCATATACAGGGCTACATGTAACAATAAATATAGGCAAGGTAGGTTTTTTGGCTTCGACTGTGTGAATAAAGCTCTGTGTAAGTGCACCAGTGTGTGAGGGTGCGGATTCACAAACAGATTATCACGGCCTGGGTAGAATGTTGCAGTGAAGGTTAAGCTAGTGATCTGCCCAACACTCAACACTCAGAGGAAAATCAAGACGATCATACAATTAGCGTGTTACAAGTCCCCTCAGCACTGAAACTGTGCTGAAGATGTGGACTGCACGCTTATGAGAATGTTACGAGTGCTGGGATGTCAGTTCTGACCAAGCCCTAAGCACGTGCAGCAAATACCAGTATGTGCGAGGTTTCAACAACAACAACAACAACAACCAACAACAGCGACGACGACGACGACAACAACAACAAAAGAATATCTCTGAGAAGAACTGATAGTTTTGTTAACTAAATTTGTTACACTATCGTTACCTCACCACTTATATAGGCCAGGTCTTTTGTTTATTTGCAAGTTGGGGCGATTTCCAAATATATCTGTAGCGTCATTTTGTTCAGGCCAATCAATGAGGACACGAAGGCTGATTTCCTCGGTATCACACACGCTACTAATTTTCCCAAAAAATCTTTTTGCTTGTTCGGAGTCATCATCAGATAATGTATTGTACATGCGTCACCGCACATTCACAGTTACAATCCCAGTCTTACATTGTCCGCTCTTTACGGATGTGGCACAGTCGTGCCTATACATCACCCAAGAAATAGATGTGCCTAAGTCGGCCAAGTGGAATGAATATAGTTCGTATCTCTCTTCAATGTACTCAAGAAAAAGGCCAGGATGTAACAAAATTTAAAAAGAGCTGGTTTTATTATAAAATTCTGTCACAAAATTTCATAAATTTCAATAAGCAAAAGTTAAAAAAACTTCTTAAGGGTATTGTATGCCTTACGAGTCCTTAACCCCTGTTTGGTAAAATCCAATTTCGTATACCTTCTAACGAAGTAAAAACACTAGTTTTCCCTAACCGGTTTCTCTGCGATCCGCCCCAACTGTCCTTCAGCGGTTCCCGGGGGTACTCCTTTTAGCTAAAATCCAAGTTTTTAAAAATTTCCCTTTTAACGAAGTACACACTAGTTTTCTCCTAAAGGTTTTCTAGCGGTTGCCCTCACTGTCTTCTCATGGGGGTTCCGGGGAACCGCCTCCCAGCGGTTCCGGGCTAATTAACTCCTAACCCCGGGCTCTGCTTATTCCCCCGCTTTCCCCTCCCCCGGCGTACCTTCTAATCACTTTTCTGCACCCTTTTTT
>CAJHNH020006469.1:0-12256 GCA_905116865.2 Candidula unifasciata | reverse complement strand
CATCCACCATCCACCCTACCCTCTATCCATCATCCATCTATCCTCTATCTATCTATTTTATTATCTATCTTAATCTATCTATCTATCTATCTATCTATCTATCTATCTATCTATCTACTATCTATTTATCTATTTATCTATTTATCTATTTATCTATCTATCTATCTATCTATCTATCTATCTATCTATCTATCTATCTATCTATCTATCTATCTATCTATCTATCTATCTGTCTGTCTGTCTGTCTGTCTGTCTGTCTGTCTGTCTGTCTGTCTGTCTGTCTGTCTGTCTGTCTGTCTGTCTGTCTGTCTGTCTAGCCTGCTGTCCAATTTGAGTGTCCATTCGTTCGTCTGTCTTCGACCCCTATTTTCATTTGTTGACTGACTGACTTTCTACTCGACCAGGACATCACACAAGCGATAAACACCTGATGACACAAAGTGCCACCATGCGGATCAGGATCACCGTGGAGAGGTCCCAGAAACCGCGTTCAGACAATTGGCCACATTGATGGCCTGCCTATATTGCGGCCCCTGGCAAAAGCTAGAGTGGGGGCTTCAATTAACAAAAAATTACTTTCTAAGAAAGACGTATGGATTAAAATCTCCATTTGTTACCTGTCTATTGCACCAATTTGCTTTTTTGTGGGCGCGGAATCAGAACCCACAACCTCCACAACATGAAGCAATTAGCACTAACCCCTCTCCTTATATAATAATATGCGTGCAATAATCTGTTCATACACACACACGCACGCACGCACATACACACATGCTCACACAAAACTGGAACCTTAACGTCTTTTGCAGACAGGAAAGGAATCTATCTACTGTTAAATGTTTGCGACCAAGCAGTGATCTCCCCTGGGCCCTTTTGCTCGCCATATTGTTGGACAGAGAGGGTCTATTACCTCCCCTGATTATAGCGCTTACGTCCCTTGACAGGGCACTTATTGAATTCCCGTTCGCGAGGCCATTGACAGAGGGCGAGCGTCACGAATGATAGTGGAAATGGTCATTGTCTGTGCCAAGATATTTCTCAGTGACTTTATCAAATATGAGTCGTGATATTAGTCTGTCTACTAGGGGGAGCAATTGTCTGTCTGCCAGGTCATATAGATCATGAAATCTGAAAGATATAGCTCTGTTGGTAGGATTTAGATCTGTAACTCCTATATTGTTCATGGTTAGAGAAAATGGCGGTATGTTCAATCACGGAGGGGCTAAAATGTGTGTGTGTCCGATGGCGCCTGAAACCGGTTGCCTTTAGTGCGGGGGCAGGGGGCGGTAGGGAAGGAAGGTCGTTAGAAGGGCTGAGATTAACCTTTCAACCATTTAAAAGTTTCCTATGTTTTACTTATATGGTCGTGGGTTCGGATCCTGACGAAGCCAGAGTTTTTTTTTTTTCCTCTAAAAATGACCTTAGCGCCCAGGTCAACATAACCTTGAGTGGGTACCAGGTATAGTACTGGGAAGTAAACGCCTCTGGCGTGATATTGACTGCATGACTACCGAATGCCGATTGGTCAATAAATTAAAGATCCAGCCCCATATGCCCAACACACTGACAGGCATGGAAAGGAGTCCTTCACTTTACTATTTATACTTAAATTTATATACTCTATTATTTCTTCTTCTTCTAATCATTTACCGGCTGGACTACGGCGGAAAGTTCTTGTTGTTCTTCCACTTCTGGACTTTGATTTTCTTCAAGAACTTGACGTTTGCATCCACGTCCGTTTAACAGATCTGGCTTGTTTGTATGCAGACTGCTAGTTCACCGCCTCTCACACATATGCACTTAGGACGTTCTTGTTAGGAGGCAGTGAATCTTTTTTTTTCTCTTAAAGAGGGATCCGGAACCTGTAGCGGATTATATATTTTTTTTTTGTAGGGAAATACATGAGAAAAGAAAGAAGAAAAAGAAGAATACAAGAGAAAGGAAAAGAAGAAAGAAGAAGAAGAGAAGAGAAGAAGAAGAAGAAGAAGAAGAAGAAGAAGAAGAAGAAGAAGAAGAAAGAAGAAGAAGAAGAAGAAGAAGAAGAAGAAGAAGAAGAAGAAGAAGAAGAAAGAAGAAGAAGAAGAAGAAGAAGAAGAAGAAGAAGAAGAAGAAGAAAAGAAGAAGAAGAGAAGAAGAAGAAGAAGAAGAAGAAGAAGAAAAGAAGAAGACGAAGAAGAAGAAGAAGAAGAAAGAAGAAGAAGAAGAAGAAGAAGAAGAAGAAGAAGAAGAAGAAGAAGAAGAAGAAGAAGAAAGAAGAAGAAGAAGAAGAAGAAGAAGAAGAAAGAAGAAGAAGAAGAAGAAGAAGAAGAAGAAGAAGAAAAGAAAAGAAGAAGAGAAAAGGAAGAACAACAACAACAGAACAGAAGAAGAAGAAGAAGAAGAAGAAGAGAAGAAGAAGAAGAAGAAGAAGAAGAAGAGAAGAAGAGAAGAAGAAGAAGAAAAGAAGAAGAAAGAGAAGAAGAAGAAGAAAGAGAAGAAAGAAGAAGAAGAAGAAAGAAGAAGAAGAAGAAGAAGAAGAAGAAGAAGAAAGAAAGAAGAAGAAGAAGAAGAAGAAGAAGAAGAAGAAGAAGAAGAAGAAGAAAAAGAAGAAGAAAAAGAAGAAGAAGAAGAAGGAAGAAGAAGAAGAAGAAGAAGAAGAAGAAGAAGAAGAAGAAGAAGAAGAAGAAGAAGAAGAAGAAGAAGAAGAAGAAGAAGAAGAAGAAGAAGAAAGAAGAAGAAGAAGAAGAAGAAGAAGAAGAAGAAGAAGAAGAAGAAAGAAGAAGAAGAAGAAGAAGAAGAGAAGAAGAAGAAGAAGAAGAAGAAGAAAGAAGAAGAAGAAGAAAGAAGAAAAAAGAAGAAAAAGAAGAAGAAGAAGAAGAAGAAAAAGCAGAAAAGAAGAAGAAAGAGGAAGAAGAAGAAGAAGAGAAGAAGAAGAAGAAGAAGAAGAAGAAGAAGAAGAAGAAGAAGAAGAAGAAGAAGAAGAAGAAGAAGAAGAAGAAAAAGAAGAAGAAGAAGAAGAAGAAGAAAAAGAAGACTTTTTTTGCCATTAGCGCAACGACATCAACAGCATTATCATCATCATCTTCCTGTATTGTTCATGGACATCCCTGTAGGGTGGGGCAGGTGTGAGACATTATTTCATCTAGTTTAGTTTCTTTCTCCTCCTTATCTTTTTCTTCCTCTTCTTCTTCTTCTTCTTCTTCTTCTTCTTCTTCTTCTTCTTCTTCTTCTTCTACCTCTATTTTTTCTAACTGCGAAAACAAAAACAAAACGTTAATTGACCCAGGAACCATTTCAGAACAAGCACCAAACAACTTCTGAAGGAATTCATAGCAACACAAACAATTAGCCCTTGCCAGATTGTCGAGCGTAGAAGCTGTTCCTCTCAGCTGGGAGAAAGCTTATCGGACCGTTGGAAGAATAATGGCGAAAATGGGAGGTAATTTGAGAAAATCGGAGATAATTGCTTTGCCTGCCGAGTGAGCTTCCTTGGGAGTCAAGTATCCTTAGTCTGAAGGGAACTGATGTGCTTGCTTGGGGTAACAATATTGATTAAGTCCCTCCATCTTGACTGGTCCCTGTGGATCTTGTTTGGAGGAGAAAACTGAGGTTTGATGTGGGCAATTGTTATGTCATTTCAGTAGAAGTTGTTTCCCCTTAGGTCATCTGTTTTATTGGGGTCTCAATAGCCATTGACTATTGTTTTCTATATCTGGAGTAGGAAGAATTTGGATCTCAGATTGAATCATTACTGTAATGGCTGTTCATCGTGGTTTTGTGAATAATTATTAGCCAATAGTTGGTTGAAGGATTGTAGTTTTATTTTGGCCGTAAGCTGTGTTGTTCGTGTATCACAAGTGATGAGGACCACTCTTTCTTTTACATTTCATAAAACTATAGTTGAGTTCTGTAACTCTGTGGGTGACTCGTGAGCCCAAACAGGCCTGTGCAATTTATGGTTATTTCAAAGCCCCATCCCGGCTATTCTCAGGGGCCCTTATATAACATAACGGTTCAACGGGGTTTCTGGGACTTGTGCCTGAGTGATTCTCATCCTAGTGGTGGCATTTTTCTAGGAAAATGAGGGTAGAGAACAGTGTCTGTATGTAAACGGCCTGTTGTGCGGATCTTTCTAGCTTGCTTGCGCTGTTTAGCTGCCCCCGTAGGTCACTGCACCTCTTCGGAAAGACGTTCGCCGGTTAGTCTGGTGTCATGCAGCAGCCTCTCATAAGGGAGATAATTCTTACCTGTTGACACAGTAAGATAGGTTGGCTGTACTGGTCCATTTGAGGGTATACTGCGACTGCACAAGGCAGAGGTGATCTCTCGCATGTGGGACGGGGCACCATGTAAAATGGAAGTTACTGAACACCCGTGGGTAGAGATAATGTTACAGCTGGGAGTTACTGAACACCTGTAGGTAGAGATAATGTTGCAGCTGGGAGTTACTGAACACCCGTAGGTAGAGACAATGTTGCAGCTGGGAGTTACTGAACACCTGTGGGTAGAGATAATGTTGCAGCTGGAAGTTACTGAACACCCGTAGGTAGAGTTAATGTTGCAGCTTGGAGTTACTGAACACCTGTGGGTAGAAATAATGTTGCAGCTGGGAGTTACTGAACACCCGTAGGTAGAGACAATGTTGCAGCTGGGAGTTACTGAACACCTGTGGGTAGAGATAATGTTGCAGCTGGGAGTTACTGAACACCCGTAGGTAGAGATAATGTTGCAGCTGGGAGTTACTGAACACCTGTTGGTAGAGATAATGTTGCAGCTGGGAGTTACTGAACACCCGTAGGTAGAGACAATGTTGCAGCTGGGAGTTACTAAACACCTGTGGGTAGAGATAATGTTGCAGCTGGAAGTTGCTGAACACCCGTAGGTAGAGTTAATGTTGCAGCTTGGAGTTACTGAACACCTGTGGGTAGAAATAATGTTGCAGCTGGGAGTTACTGAACACCCGTAGGTAGAGATAATGTTGCAGCTGGGAGTTACTGAACACCCGTAGGTAGAGAAAATGTTACAGCTGCGATTTACTGAACACCCGAAGGTAGAGATAATGTTGCAGCTGGGAGTTACTGAACACCCGTAGGTAGAGATAATGTTACAGCTGCGATTTACTGAACACCCGAAGGTAGAGATAATGTTGCAGCTGGGAGTTACTGAACACCCGTAGGTAGAGATAATGTTGCGGCTGGGAGTTACTGAACACCCGTAAGTAGAGATAATGTAGCAGCTGCGAGTTACTGAACACCTGAGGGTAGAGATAATGTTGCAGCTGCGAGTGTCTGTTAGCTCTGGACGCCGCTCGAGTTTAGAGAAAAGGGCAAGACGAGTAGCTAACCAGATGAGACGGGCACCATCAGTATAGCAGGCTGCTGAGGAAGGAGATACATACATTTAATGGGCTTGTCCTACATGCTGCGTTGTCGAATCTTTACCCAAATTAATCAATATATCGATACTTGTAATGTGGAATTTCGTAAACTGTGCACGTATGAAGGGATGGTTTTATTCTGAGCATGCTAACAGCTTCTCTTGTACAATTACAAAAGTGTCTAATATATTGATACTTGTAATGTGGAATTTCGTAAACTGTGCACGTATGAAGGGATGGTTTCATTCTGAGCATGCTTACAGCTTCTCTTGTACAATTACAAAAGTGTCTAATCATGCCAAGAGTAAAATCTCACATTCTGGTTGATGCAAAATACAAAACGTCACTCCGCCTAAGATAAAAATTTCACATTTCGGTTACTGCTTACCTATACAGAATGTGGCGCCCAAATTAATGCTAACATTTACACAACCTGGACCCAGGTTATGGAGAAACTACAGTTCATGGCAACCGCGACCTCGATCCCAATTACTGCAGATCTTTGTGCAATCCAGCTCTGAAATTATTGTGTATTATGACAAAATACCACGAGGCTCCCAAATTACTGGGGACCTAAACCCCCTCCCTCCCCCCTCTCCAATCCCACAAGTTACCGTAAATATGAGAACCAGCCGATCCCAAATTACTGGAAAATATTAATACCATATTACCACGCCGACCCCAAACTACCGTGAACCTAACCCCTCTTCCCCGCTGCTTTCAAATTACTTCAAATCTGTTTACCACCCCAGTCCCAAATTACCGTGGATGTAACTCATCGCCCCCATATTACTACAAAATATATATTATATCTGACACTTCTAACCCCTAAAATTACAGAGAAAGCGATATACCCCGACGCCCCCTAATAACTGCGAATCTGTATATCCCTATGGCCTCTAATTACGGCGAACTCATATATCCTCCACGTCCCCATATTGCAGCAAAACCCACGTACCCTGGGCGTCTCTAAATTAGTGTGAAACTCCATACCCCGACGCCTTCCCGAATCATTACTATTTCAGTGCAAACAGAAGAGAATGGCTGACTTTCTAAGGATCAAAGAACAAACAAAAGGTTCAAGTTCAGCTGCACATAAACATACAGTGGAGCACTGCTTCCAGTGAAACGATCAGTGTCAAACATAACGATACGCGGTTGTTGAATATGAGGAATAGGACAAATATCTACGTGTGCATATGTATTGGAAGGGAAATCAGTCTTCTCCATCATTATTATTGATAACTCGATCCAACTGAGAAGTCAATACATAGACGTTTACATATGTACACAGAATGTCATTAATGGCTTCAGTATCATCTCCACCTTCTCCTCGTGTGGGTTCCGAAGCTCCATTGTATTGAACACAAGAATAGACCCACTGCCTTCCCCAAAAAGCATGTCTTATGGGTCGACTAACTTCGAGTTTTCTTTGAAGTTAGAGTGCATTTGCCTGAGAGGCGAGGAGCCAGGTGTTTGCATACAAACAAACCTGTGCGCAAATGGCTCTCTGGTTCTGGAACAAGACTAAAGTCTAGAGATGGACGAAGAACTTGAACTTTCCGCTAGAGGTAAAGCCAGTGGTTCCGAAGAAGAAGCAGGACCTCCACCACCACATCCACCCCTACCATCTTCAGCAAAACCATCATTATGGTCGCCGTCATAATCATTATCCGTATCATCATACTGACGTGCCGTTATATGTCACAAAGAGCTCGCAGTGCCGTCCTCTATTCCAGCGATTCTGACTTTTTTTTTTCCTCCCACGGCACCCTTGTTGGGCTAAAAAAAAATCGTCACGCACCTACCCTTAAATCGGTTGAATACTTAGTGAAAGAAGAAACAAAAAGTGAAATTTAATGTCCAGTTGTCTTTAATGCGATGTGTGAAGCTGTGTGGGTGAATTTTGCACTATATCCGTTTCATTTTCATAAATTCTCTCCATCATGGACGACCCTGCCTGAAGAGACAACGCCCGGCGTTTGAAATTTCTTATCCTTTATGTACAAACTCAGAATTATTGAATTCCAGATGTCTCTGTAATTTAGACGAAACCAAGGAGCAGTTAGCAACACCCTATGGCAGTTAACGCGTTTCCCTTTCTGTGCCTGTTCGTTTCCTAACGAAACAAAGCCAAACAAAGTGAGATAGTTGTGGTCGTTAGTTGCCTTTCCGCGAACTGAGGCAGACCAACTTGGATGGTTTAGGCTTGCAGGTGTCTGTTGAGACAATGGAACCACAACTTTACTTATAGACTGCACCTTAACGAATCCATGAAGAGGATCGGTGGCACCTCGAGATAAATACAATGACAATTTTTAGCATAACGGTCGGCATTTCATGCAGTATGAAACACGACTTAGTGTCAAACAAACAACTGAAATTTTAACTCTTAAGTATCTGCATGCCTTCTTTTATAATTTCACAATATTTAGCTCTTTTCTTGATTACTGCCATACGCTCGTGGCACCCCAGGGTGCCTCTGCACCCAGTTTGAGAACCTCTGCTCTATTCCATCCTATCTACCTTTTGTTTTCGATATCATCCAATGTAGTTTTCGTCGTTTTCCTTCGGCATTTGTGTATTACACAGCAGTGGTGATTGGTGAACGAAGAGATGTGATGCACAATTAACAGATCGAGCTTGTCGACTTCATTACACCGTTTTGTTTTTGATATGGTTCTCTCTCTCTCTCTCTCTCTCTCTCTCTCTCACACACACACACACTCTCACTCACTCTCTCTCTCTCTCTCTCTCTCTCTCTGCAGAACTTCTAGCTGCCTGCCGTATATGGCCTATAATGCTAAAATCATTCATATATGTGTATATATATGTGTGTGTGTGTGTGTATATATATATATATATATATATATATATATATATATATATATATATATATATATATATATTAATCAGACCCACCCACACAGGAGATACCGCACCAGAAATACCATTTAGAATAGCACTGGCATCTAGTGCCTTCAATAAAACTGTCCAACATTTGGAAATCAAAGACACTTAGCAAACACACAAAACTCAAGATCTTCATTCTAGTGTGATTCAGTACTAACCTATGGATGCGAGAGCTGGAAATCAACGAAAACTCTAGACACACAAATTAGACAGTTTTGAAAATAAATGCCTTAGAAGAATACTAAATTTCAAATGGTCAGATTTCCGAACCAATACACAAATAAGGCAAGAATCCAGGCAAGAGTATGTGTCTAATTTTATACGAAAATGCCGCTGGAACTATGTCGGCCACGCCCTTAGAATGGATAAATCAAGACTTCCTTACCAAGCCCTCATTTGGACACCACAGGGGAAAAGATCTTGTGGAAGACCAAGGGAAACCCTACGAAGAACTATCATCAGGGAAGGCTCACTCATGGGCCACTCAAACATCCAAGACCTACAACAGATTGCAACGAACCGCCATGCATGGAGAGTCATGACCTCTGCCCTATGTGCCGCACTCGACACAAGAGGAAAGACTAACTAACCCACACTGATTACCACAGTAATCGTTTTGTGATGCCACGTGGCATACGGCTGTATAAGGGTTTCCCGGATTTCTACTTGTTTGATTCTCATCCTTGAGTTGTTTGTTAATCCTTTGCAGTGTAATACTGGAGGAAAATATTAAGAAAAATATTATAACACA
This sequence comes from Candidula unifasciata, assembly GCA_905116865.2. Taxonomy (NCBI): domain Eukaryota; kingdom Metazoa; phylum Mollusca; class Gastropoda; order Stylommatophora; family Geomitridae; genus Candidula; species Candidula unifasciata. Next base: position 3,236 of record CAJHNH020006469.1, on the reverse strand, counting down.
CACACACACACACACACCCACATCACACCGATCTCCTTTACTTTCCAGCCAGGACATTATCCAGTTGGGTCGACCCAACAAACCAAGGTCTTCTTCTTTCTGTAAACTCTAGCGGAAAGTTCTGGTTGTTTGTCCACCCCCGGACTTTAGTCTTGCTCCAGAACCTGACTGCACATCCATTTTACAGATCTGGCTTTTTTCTATGCACACTCTTGCTTCCTTGCCTCTAGGCAGATGCACTCCAACTTCGAAGGATGCCCACAATTAGTCGAATCCTTTGGCATCTTTGTTGGGTAGTCTATTCTTGTTTTTCCAACTACTGGGTCACAGAATACATACAGGAGTAGTCAATTCTAATAGAAAAACAAGCGGCTTTCCCCAGCAAACATCTCCTCCTTTTACATGTGCTAATTTTACGAAGGTTAGCCTTTGATTCCATCCAAGCCCGGTACTTATCGCTCAATGTTGGTTTGAATATGCTGTTTATAATCTGTTTCTTGGCGGTATGAGATACAGTGTACCTGATGTATTCCTTTCTGTAACTGCAATCATAACATGCGACATTGTCATTTTCCAGATGTGAATGAATGCTCTGTCAACAATGGCGGCTGTGAAAAGGAATGCGTCAATACGATTGGTTCTTACACGTGCCGCTGTCCAGTGGGGTATGAACTAGCGGAGGATTTTCAAAGGATGTATAGGTAAGGCTGAGAAACTGTTTAATCGGTGATGTCGTTCTTGTTGTTGTTGCTGCTGCTGACGCAGCTGCCACGGTTGCTACCACCATTATTGTTTGTTTTCGTTGTTCTCGACTTATTCCTCTTCAGCATCCTCCAGACGACTTAAAATAGGAAAAAAAAGATTGAAAAAACGAGAACGTCAAGAGAAACACTAAAGGCGACGTTGACGAGAGAAGCCAAAGGGGCTGAACCTAATTCCATCTATGATATGTAAGTCCAAACATATAATCACAAGATAGAACGGAATGTGAAAAAAATATGCGAGCCCTATGTGACAAATAATGGCAAAAATGGACTATGGTGAAAGGTGATGATGATGGTGATCCCTTTCATTGATTGGTGATTGCATTATTGGCACCTTTCCGTCTTTTCAGACGACAAGGTAATACGGAGAGGCATGAGAATTACAACACTTGGCGATCGTGAGTGTGACTAGCAAAAGCTTATTGCGGGTTTCCACTCTCCATCGCCCAAAGCCAGGCCAGTATCATGGAGATTATGCATGACTCATGCATCATAATCCCTTTCTCGGCCTGCACTGTTTACTCAACGAGAAAGAAAACACCCGTACGTTTGAAACAAAGCACGCTGAATAATCTTTCGGATAAACTATCTACATCTAAATTAAGGTTTTTTTTTATGAAAACGATAGTAAATATCAGCTTCATAACGTTTTCGTGAGGATTTTAAAATAGAATATAAAAGCAAGAGGGGAGGTTAAAAAAGTTCTCACCACTGAAAACTCACAGACAGAAACTAACAACCGGAAGGAAATGTCCAGACTATGGGAAAAAAAAAATGCAATGTCACGAAACAAATTAAACCTGTTAATCGTGGAAAAATTGTAAAAATCATGTGCAGTTAAAATTAATAAAAATGTTTAAATAACAAAAATATATAGTGATTACAAGATCAAAATATTAAAGAACGTAGCCTAGAAAAAAATTGCAATTTGAAAAAAAAAAAAATTATTATTGAATTACACGGAATCTTTTTTTGCAAAGTCACGTGGCTGCGAGATCCCAGCGAACTTGACGCTCAGTTAATCCGGAACTTCCGGACATGGCAGACATGGAAAAAACAAAAAAAACTGTACTGAGAAAAGCTAACAAGAAGAAAACTAGACAACGAAAAAATGGGGATTTAGTTGAATGCTTACATGTTTTAATCTGAAAATCCTTTTGGAACTTAACAGGGGGCGCCAGAGGCTGAGCCACCTTGAGGGCCGTCCCTACAGCATTATAGCACCGGGCAAACCAGTGTGCTGGGCCCTTACAGCAACTACTCACAGAAATAAAATGTAAATGGTTGATAATAGGTTTGGACGGTTTGAACAACGGATCAGCATCATGGCACACGGGAAGTAACCCGTAAGTGCTCCGTTCTTCTTTGAAATCAAGTCTGAGTCCGAAGAAGCTCAGCACAGTGTACAGGCTCTGTAGCACCGGCGAGGATCCTGAAATACTTTGGGTAGAATTTTAACTCCAGATTTTGCCCGGACCGCGCTGTTAGGCTACTCTTTTCGATTTCCAACTGCCAAAGGATTTTTTACGTGCCCAACAATGCACACGGGTGTCCGATCTCACTACTAAGAGACCAGTGTGAATTACTAGAAGTTCAAGTCCACGTGAAAAAATCCCAGTCCTTACCGGGGATGTCCGGAACCTCTAGCACTCGAGGCGAATACCATACATCGAGACTACGCAGCCCCCCTTATGGTTGATAATCTGAAACATAAATTTTTTTTCTGTTTACTGATACTTCAACTGCGGCGTCCGTTGTTTAGGCGTTGCGAGTCTGACTCGTAATTCCAACGTACCGCGATTGAAACCCACTGCTGTCTGCGTGGATTTGTATTATGGAATGGGGCGTTGCAGGTCGACCCAGCCTAAAATGGGTGCCAGGATGTATGTCCTGAGGAAGTAAAGGCGGTCGACGTGATGCTGACCACATCATCCACCATGTGCCGATTTGTCTATAAAATATAGATCTAACCCTACATGCCCACGATGCATAAAGGCGTGGAAAGTGATCTTGAACACTTTAACTAACTGTGTGTTAAAATATATGATTAGTTAGATGGCACAATATGACATTATAACAAACTTCTTAATATAACAAACATTTGCGACATTTCGTTTCATTTCTTCTCAAGTCCATGCCGTGTGGCGTTGGTAGTCTTGTCTAGCCACAAACTTCTATCTCGTATACTTTCAGTCTGTCTCACACAGATGATCCTCCGTGCCATGAAGTCAAACTGTTCAGCATCTTCTCTTTAGGTCTCCCTCTGCTTCTTTTTCTCTTTTTTACTTTCCTACTGTCACGATTTACTCCAGTCTTCTCTATCCCATGACATGACCAAAGAATGGAGCTTTCTTCTTGTGATGTGAGCGATCAGTTCCCTTCTTGAGTCAGGTCGATGTTAGACATCTTCGTTACTCTGTTTATTTGTCAAAGCTTTTCTCATCATTCGCTTAAATATTGGAATAATATCCA
>CAJHNH020006468.1:404216-429356 GCA_905116865.2 Candidula unifasciata | reverse complement strand
GGGGCCGGGGGGAAAGATAAAGCAGGGAGGCTTGAGCAGAGTGGCAAGTTTAACTAAAAGGTCCAGATAGTGATTAGTTTAATCTTTCTGCAGTCTATGCTGGCTGAGGGTTAGGCAACTTGGGTGTAACCGAGGGTCTGGCCCGCTCACGATATCAAGGGAAAGGCAAGACAAGACATACACCGATCTTGTGACCAGTACCATCAATACTGGCTGCTGAGAAATTAGGACAGAGCTTGCATGGAAATGCCCCAATTGATATGATGTCAATTCTTGACTCAACTCAACTCTGCCAAATGATGCCACATTTGTTTACATTTTTTATTTAAAACCGTTTAAAAGTCTTTAAAAAAACAAACACATATATAACTGGCGCGTTAAATTTGATCAGAATGAAATAGTCCATTGCATCATTGCCGCATTGTTTATTATTATTATTATTTTTTTTTTTTTTTTTTTTGAGTATTTTAAAAAACAATTTTTTTATCTGCTGGTTGTGCGGCTTCCATTTTCGTGCATTGAACGTCCTGGGGGCAATAATTTTGATCTCATCAAAGCCTTTATCGCTAACGTCTTCAAAGGGAGAGAGAGAGAGAGAGAGAGAGAGAGAGAGAGAGAGAGAGAGAGAGAGAGAGAGAGAGAGAGAGAGAGAGAGAGAGAGAGATTCAAATGTTGTTTTAATCCTTTTTTGCTAAGGAGAGAGAACAACTAAAAAGAACGAAAACAAAAAAGTAGAGCCAAAAGTACAGTTTCTGCTCGGCAAAGGTCAAATAGTAGCGAATTTGTACGAGTCTACAACTTCGGAAGCCCTGGAGTGCCGATTAATTTAACAAAATATTGAATCAAGAATTATGTCTCCGATGCCCCTGTGATGTAACAGAGGTTCTGAAATTTTTTACTTTTCTCGAGTACAACTAGATCGCGTCCATTGTTTTGATGGTGGGCTATTTGTGTGATAAATTCCATGATGTGCCGTCAGCACACTGTAGGTTGGCTGCAGGAAATCTAGCCTTCTTCTTCATGTTTCCCTACAGTAAACTCAGCGGACATTTCTGGTGGTTCATCCACTTCTGGACTTTGGACTTGTTCCAGAGCTTAAGTTTTGCGTGCAGAAACGTTGCACAGATCTCGCTTATATAGAATATGTGGGAGTGAGGGAATTTCCACTCCGCCATGACCATACAACAAGCGACTCTCACCTGGTGACAAAGGGTGCCATAACATTCAAATGAGAATTGGTTCGGTGTCTTTCAGACAGATCCACCCCGACTTTAAAGATAACACCCTTAAAAAGTTTCCTCTCACGACATGCTTGTTAGATTAAGGGGTAGTGGGTTGTTCTTTTCCTTTTCTTGTGGACTGGAACCAAAGAGGTTGAGGACACCAGCCAGGAGTTTAGCCACTGCGCCACTGCATCTCACACCTGGTTGTATACACTTCTGTTATCGTATTAATGTCAGTTGTGGATCCTTTACGAGACGCAGAATGAATCGCATCATTTTGTGTGTGTGTTTTTTTTCTGTAGCGGTTTTTCTAGGCAATTTGACGTTCATTAGTTTGCCACTGCTTGCCGAACGGTCGGTTTTTTTATACCACTGTCGAAACCAATGCGAGACGGTCTGCTTCCAAATCGCCTGCGGCTGGGATCAAGCCCAATACTTCAACATTACTAAGCGCCTTTGCAACTTCTACACCACAGCTGCCGAGGTTATCGTATCCCCCCCCCCCCCCCCACCCCCCCTCCACCCCAACAAACCCTCCGCTCCCCGGGACCTCGGTCAAACAGCGTTCAGAGAAGATGCTTTTCTTCTTCTTCTTCTTCTTCTTCTTCTTCTTCTTCTTCTTCTTCTTCTTCTTCTCTTCCACCTTGTACCTCATCGAAGTGTGGGGGGAAGGGGAATTGTAAATGGATGCTTCTCTGCGGACCCGAAAGTCCAGGGTTTGATTCTTCATCTTGTCGGATTTTCGAAAACATCTCGGTTTTCAGGTGGACCCAAAAAAATTGAACTAGGAAATATGCCGGAAGTAAAAGCGGCCGGCTTGAGGTTGACTACATCACCTACCGAGTGCCAATTGGTTAAAAAAAAAAAAAAAAAAAAAAAAAACGAGTCTACCTTCAAAGGGCAGATGTGCAAACTGGCATACAAATGGTTCTTTTTCACTTTTTTTCTCTCGATATTCTGTGTGGTTTTGAGACATCGGGTCCGCCCTCGAGTGCTAGAGGTTTTCTGGGTTCAATCCCCTGTAAGGGCTGGGATTTTTTTTTTCCACGTGGACTTGGACTTCTATTAACCCCCCCCCCCCCCCCGCCCCCCCCCCCGCCCCCTCTCCAGTCTCTTGGTAGTGAGATCTAACGCCTGTGAGCACGTAATAAATCCCTTGGCAGTTGGAAATCGAAAAGAGTAGCCTAACGGCGCTGTACGGGCAAAAATTTGCAGTTACAAATCTACCCAAAGTATTTCAGGATCCTCTCCGGTGCTATAGAGCTTGTGCACTGTGCTGAGATTCTTTGGACTCAGACTTGAGTTAGAAGAAGAACGGAGCACTTATGGGTTACTACTACCAGTGTGCCATGATGTTGATCTGTTGTTCAAACTTCAAACCTCAAACCTCAAACCCTCAACTGTTTTGTTTTTTCTCTATTATCTCTGAGCTGTACAGCATTTTAACAATCGGTTCACTTAGCAGCATGAAGGAAGAGGAGTGCCAGAAATTCCCGCCTCTAACATGGACCAGTCTTCCTGAAGCAATGTGGTGGCTTGCCAAACCGCAGGTGGATCTCATCAGCGGACAGCGAATTATCTGCTTGCAAATATCCGCTAATCTCAAAGCTAATAAAGGGACGTCCAGGGGAAGAACGAATGAACGATCGATCAAACAAAAGAATGAGGTAATACACAAGTGGAGAGATGGGTTAGGGGGGGGGGGGGAAAGAAGGGCTAATGCACGAGATCAAACACTGAATTGTTATAACAAAGTTATTTTTAAGGGAGGGTGGTGTGGAGTGTGATATGTGTGTGTGTGTGTGTGTGTGTGTGTTGGGGTGGGGGTTGTCTCTTCTTCTTCTTCTTCTTCTTCTTCTTCTTCTTCTTCTTCTTCTTCTTCTTCTTCTTCTTCTTCTTCTTCTTCTTCTTCTTCTTCTTCTTCTTCTTCTTCTTCTTCTTCTTCTTCCTTGAGTGCTATGATATCGGTTCTTGTATCAGCTTAACTACTCCTGGAACAATAAAGTCGGTAATCTCTTCTTTAATTCTTATAACGCCCCCCCCCCTTCCTCTTTCCCCCTTTTTCCCAAGGATTTCCAGCTGTGTAAAACATAATTGCTCTCTCCTGTTTGTTCAATCGATGCTGATGATGAATATGTAATACATATGATGAATAAAAGACAGACAGACAGACAGACAGACAGACAGACAGACAGACAGACAGACAGACAGACAGACAGACAGACAGACAGACAGACAGACAGACAGACAGACAGACAGACAGACAGACAGACAGACAGGCAGGCAGGCAGGCAGGCAGGCAGGCAGGCAGGCAGGCAGGCAGGCAGGCAGGCAGGCAGGCAGGCAGACAGACAGACAGACAGACAGACAGACAGACAGACAGACAGACAGACAGACAGACAGACAGACAGACAGACAGACAGACAGACAGACAGACAGACAGACAGACAGACAGACAGGCAGGCTGGCAGGCAGACAGACAGGCAGACAGCACGAAAGCGCAAACGAGCTTTATTCTCAAAGGATCACAAACTGGACAAACAGGTTCACTGTCGCGCGCCCACGTGGGTAAATACACTGATATAGTGAGGGTGTGGGTTTGAACCTTAACAATGCCCACCCACGTGAGAAACTGGACTATTATCTAAGCTATGTTGATCCTAGACAGTCCTGGATAGCCAAGAAAACAGCGAGTGGCTCGTTCCATGAAATGAAAGTTGCTGTACTTGTATCCACAGGAGTAGGAGAAGGGATAGATAGATATCAGGATACACCCACTGTGATATTATCTCGATACACAGTTAACCCCTGCGACTATTCTCCTCTCCTGGCATTACTTAAAAGCCCCCATCAAGTGATTTAAATATTTGTTAGCTGAAGTAAACTAATATGCACAAAGACACTTGAACCTAAGTACACAATTTACTCAACTATCATGAAACTCATCACACATGATTTATTTGAATAAATCGAAATTAAAATAAAATGAACTGGTTTAGGCTAGTAGAGTTGAGGGAGTGTGATTGATGACAGTTTGTACATATACTTAACTCCTAGTAGGAGAATTCACCGTCAGGACAGTTCTCGGCTTGAGACCCTGCCTATCTTTTCCAGTTTGTCGTCCTCACTGCTTTCTGCAGGTCGTTACACTCGACGGTCGGCAAATAATGGATGCCTACTAGTCCCTGCCCAATGTTGGAACTGGAGAATGAAGAAACAAGCGCATATTTGTAGTATCTGCTCTAGATGTACACTAAGCATGTATATTATACTAACATCAAGCATGTTTATTTAAATAAAACATTTCATCTCTCCCTCATGCTCACATTCACTCCTGTCCAATTTGGAAGGGCTTATGTCTCACATTCCAACTGTTACATCTTCTGCCTTCCTCTACACGTCCTGTAATGATAGTCTTCTACGTCAGGTGCCATCTCTCGTACAGACTCAAAATGACAATCAGTCAGACAGAACCAGTTCTGGAATCTATGCTTGGAACAATCGACGCGCCCAGAATGCTAACAATAGTTCTGGTGCGAATCAAATAACAAATCTCGTGGATTTACTCTCCGGGATCAATCTCCGCATTAGCCTCCCGAGAGTTAAACACATTTCAGTGTGTAAGCTGTATGTAATACAGATTCACATTAACCACACGTGAAAAGATTGCCAAAGTTATCTTCACGCTTGTGATTTCAAAAACATGATAGTTCATTAAATTTCAATGGCAACAACAACATTTAGGTTTTTACAACATTGAAACACATGTGCACGAAAAACATTCATGACACTATCAATTAGGAAATAAAGCAATGTGACAGTGCCCTACGAGAATGAAGAAATGTCCGCCTAGGAGTACTACAAAGTGATGAAGACACACACTTGAGTAAAAAGACAGTTAGAACTCTATCATAAAATATAGATTTGAACCTAATTTCGATCTTTCCTGGAAAAATGAAACCACGATGCCAAAAGTTCTGTCTCAAGCTTAGGTTAAGCCCAACATATGGCATGTGCTAGACAGGATCTCATTTACCAGACCTATAGTTCACCCCTTTATAACTTTTATCAAGCTCCTCCTACATTACGCCTAAAATCATTCTCATTCACGGATATCACAGCTCCTCCCTTGTGGGTAAGTTTATTCGCTGTCAGTCAGGGCTGTGCAACTATTGTTTGAATTCCCACGCTAGGATCTCCTGGTTCAATTAAGCTGACCAGAGCAAATAAGACAAGTCACACCTCCAGTCTACTTCACCTGTCATCACAATAAAATCCGACTTTGTCAATTCTTCTGCCAACACTTTCCGCTCACTGTGTCAATAGTGACCGTCTGACCGGCACTCCAGTTTAGGTAACCTCAGGGGGAGATAATGGCAATTAGCCCTTGTTATCTGTTCCTGAAAATCTGGCAGGGGGAATAACTATCTGACACCAACAAATGGTGTGCAAATCTCCAGTCAGTAAGTCTGCTTGGTCAGTCTTATCTCTGTACCTTAACACTTAACATCTGGGAAAAAGTTTTAGTGTTTGATATGACCAACGGTCCAGGAGAATTAAAGGTGTGATGTGGTCGTCTACTTAGATTAAGGATGTACCCAAATCCATTTATCTCTGTATACTTCGAAACACAAAGGAATAAAAGTAGGTTAAGGAAAGACCTTCTGAAGTCACCGAGCGTATTGTCACAGAGCCTCTCCCTTAAGTTCGGTCACCCTGACCGCACATCAGCACGCTCTGTGGCTTCCAAGAATTTCAAGTCCTCCTTAGCATAACTGCCCATAAGTTTTCTGTTTCCAGTATTCTTTATGGCAGTGGGAATTCCTGCACTCGTCTGCAGATATCCCATGTCCTTTCCTCCAGGATAATGCAATACTGTCATTGATCCTGGTATTGAGCGGGTATTCCAAGCAGTCGCTCGGTAATGTCCCTTTGTCCGGAGGTTCCTCCTTCCATCGGATAATCAAAGATCCATGCTTTGTCAACGGGACTCCTCTGCGCCGTTGACTGACAACCTCTGTGCGTTTCCTCACTTCGCCGCGCCCTATCTGCCTAGGGAGAGCCTGAAGTGTTCTACTGAAAGGATTAGTTGCAGTCAGGTTGGATCCTCTTCTCCTCAGTCTACAGATCTTTGAAAAATCTGTTACAAATCTCCTCTTAAAACGAGGGATATCTTCACTCATCGTGATCCCACGAAGTGAGTGCCACTTACCACTAACAATTTCTCTGAAGAGTGTCCATTTGTTGCCTCTTCGGTGCATTCTGTCTTTATCTTGCCAAATTGTCAGGGTGGAATTGTCATTAACAAAGATCAGTCCAGAGTCAGAGCACGAAATCAAGTCAGGGTATACAGTCAAATCAGTAAAAAACTCAGGGTTTCCTGTAGACTTTAATGTGGGATTTCTTCGCAATGAAGTTTCCACCACCAGCTGAGATACCCCTGTCACTTCCTTCGAAGCAAAGAGTACTACAAGACCAGAATGTTGGGGTTCCCTACTACTCACGGCTTGTTCCGCTTCAGGGTCCTTCATCAGAAGTATCCCTGTCGCCCCAGCTGTACAAGGCAGCAGAGACAGGTTGTCTCCCTGCTCACGAAAAGTATTTTCTTCTTCGATAATGGCAAACACTTCTGTCTGTCCATTATCGACGTGCACAGGCCTAGCAGAATTGTCCTGTTTATGTCGAGTCTCTAAGATCGTCAAGACGTCCAGAGAACTTTCCTCCTCATCTGCTATTCTCACCTTGGTCTGGCTTTCATATGCACAGTCCAGTGAAAGCAAATCAGGAGGTGTGTTGCCGCCATCGCAGTCAACTCCTTTGGGTGTAAAGTCAGAACTAACACATTCCATTAGGCATGCGGCCGCATCCAAGGAAATAGGGGACACCGGTTCAGCGTTATTCCCTACATCAGTTTGCTTTAATTCCTCTTCTTGTATGAAGGGACCAAAGGGGATATGGGAGTTGGGTAAGTCTTTGCCCTCGTCCTCATTAATGTCTGGTGTGACAGTCGAACCGCTATGTCTACGGTTACAACCGTTATCACGCTTGACGCTACTGTCAGGTTCGCTCTCATTTATCTCGTCTAAGGTAATGGGAGTAAGGGGTTCCAGCAATGTAGATCTGGTCCCTTTAGAAGATTTCTGCTTCTTGTACCATCTTTTCCTTTTAGGCTTAAGAATGGAAGTTAAGGGGTCCAGCAATGTAGATCTGGTTATCCCTAAAGAAGAGTTCTCCTTGTTGCCTCTTTTCTCTGTAGGAATAAGAGGTGTGAGATACTGTCCTCCGGTTTTTATGTTTTCTTCCTTAGCTGTTGAGTTTGGCCAAGGAGTGCACACCACAGTGTCTAGATAGTGGGCCCCCACCATATCTGCTTGAGTTTCAGCCTGAGGTAATGGTTTTTCCTCGCATATACTCGCAGTTTCCTCAACGCTAATGTTTTCTGCTTGCTGTTTTATCCTATCTTTTTCTGCCCTCTCAAGTAGCAGTTTTCGATGAATTTCTTCACTCTTACGCCGCATCCTTTCAGCAAATCCTTCCTGAATACACTCTATCTCTCTTTCTAATTCTTCTCTTATAAGCTGTATGTCACTTTAATACTCTACTTTCCTTAGCTGTTCCTCTCTTTCATACTCTTCTTTCCTAAGCTGTTCATGCCTATTATAGTCTTCTATCTCCAACTGGCGCTTTTTCTCTGCAGCATTAAGGGCAACCATATAATCAAAAGTATCCATCTGGCATTTAATATATGTTTCTAACTGTGCCCCTACTCTACCCTCAGCTATCCCGAATTTCCTTACATCTTTTTGGTACTCGGTACGTAAGTCCATTCTCTATCTATCAGGTCTATCAAGAGATAAATATGATACTTCCTTGAGTCAGGATAAGAAGGATATGTCAGAGCCAAGTACAGTGAACTGGGCACCAGAGTAGACTATGACAGCCGCACAAAGATGTATATGATGCAAAGCAGCCTACCAGAATAACAGCCTATAGAATACTATAGCAGCAAAAAGACAAGCCTATAAATGATCAAAGCGATGTTACACTCAGTCACTAATTATTAATCTCAATGATATGATGTCAGCATGTAATATGTTCTACAATCTATATCAAATGAAATATGCAAGCAAAAAAAATCATCAATTCATCAACTCTAACTAAGCACTACAGATAAAACAATCAATGTTCATGAAACGTTCAATGATAGACAGTTAACTCATATGATTTCATCAATTAAATACTTTTACAGTTATTATAATTCAAATCTTCCCAGTTACCAATTACTAAGTATGATTTTAGTCTAAGAACTGGATGAAGAGTTAAAATGAAATCTATGAAATTAAACTTTTTATTCGTTAGTCTAGGGTCTGTCGGGTTTGATCGCTGGCGGGACGCCACTTGTGTCAGGTTTTAATTCTAGAGAGCGACACAATTGTTACGTGATGTTATAAACCCCGAGACGAGATACCCAATTGTCGCGCGCCCAAGTGGGTAAATACACTGATATAGTGAGGGTGTGGGACTATTATCTAAGCTATGTTGATCCTAGACAGTCCTGGATAGCCAAGAAAACAGCGAGTGGCTCGTTCCATGAAATGAAAGTTGCTGTACTTGTATCCACAGGAGTAGGAGAAGGGATAGATCGATATCAGGATACACCCACTGTGATATTATCTCGATACACAGTTAACCCCTGCGACTATTCTCCTCTCCTGGCATTACTTAAAAGCCCCCATCAAGTGATTTAAATATTTGTTAGCTGAAGTAAACTAATATGCACAAAGACACTTGAACCTAAGTACACAATTTACTCAACTATCATGAAACTCATCACACATGATTTATTTGAATAAATCGAAATTAAAATAAAATGAACTGGTTTAGGCTAGTAGAGTTGAGGGAGTGTGATTGATGACAGTTTGTACATATACTTAACTCCTAGTAGGAGAATTCACCGTCAGGACAGTTCTCGGCTTCAGACCCTCATTTACCAGACCTATAGTTCAACCCCTTTATAACTTTTATCAAGCTCCTCCTACATTACGCCTAAAATCATTCTCATTCACGGATATCACAGCTCCTCCCTTGTGGGTAAGTTTATTCGCTGTCAGTCAGGGCTGTACAACTATTGTTTGAATTCCCACGCTAGGATCTCCTGGTTCAATTAAGCTGACCAGAGCAAATAAGACAAGTCACACCTCCAGTCTACTTCACCTGTCATCACAATAAAATCCGACTTTGTCAATTCTTCTGCCAACACTTTCCGCTCACTGTGTCAATAGTGACCGTCTGACCGGCACTCCAGTTTAGGTAACCTCAGGGGGGGATAATCTCAATTAGCCCTTGTTATCTGTTCCTGAAGATCTGGCAGGGGGAATAACTATCTGACACCAACAAATGGTGTGCAAATCTCCAGTCAGTAAATCTGCTTGGTCAGTCTTATCTCTGTACCTTAACACTTAACATCTGGGAAAAAGTTTTAGTGTTTGATATGACCAACGGTCCAGGAGAATTAAAGGTGTGATGTGGTCGTCTACTTAGATTAAGGATGTACCCAAATCCATTTATCTCTGTATACTTCGAAACACAAAGGAATAAAAGTAGGTTAAGGAAAGACCTTCTGAAGTCACCGAGCGTATTGTCACATTCACCTTACATTCGACCACTGCAAACACTCAACTGTTACACTGCAGGCTATCACGTACTCTCATTACACAAGCAATAAATGCATAAGGCAGCCACCAGAAGTATCAACACAAACAGTTCGACTACAGAAATATTGTTCATCTTCAGTAAAAATCTGGTACAACAGATAATAGTTGCACACGCAATTAACAGCATAAGGCACACCAGTTCACGTATAAAAGGTCATTTGTCATTTTCCGAATCTTTAGTTTACAGCACAAACCAAGTTGAACATAGTCAAAAAGCATTTCAAATGAAATATCCAGCTCACAGTGCTGCGCCATACACTCAGCTGAGTAAACCAGACTATCTGCAACATTGACCGAAAGTACACAGCAACTGTATTTTATCTATTTTATTAGTCCGCGAGAGAGAGAGAGAGAGAGAGAGAGAGAGAGAGAGAGAGAGAGAGAGAGAGAGAGAGAGAGAGAGAGATGTAATAGAAAGAGGCCAGAAACTAATCTTTCCAGTCTAGTACAACGACAGGCATGTCTCCCCGGACTCTGGTGGTTTCACGTCACAGAGTGCACTCGGTTCCCGCCAACCCTCTAGAGACAGCGCTGAAGGAAGTGCAGGCTTCATGGCAGACAGCAGTACCCATGTACTGCCAGGTTGGGTCTCACATGTCCTGCCCCGGGAGTGCAGATAATGGCGGAACTAAGAGGAACAAGATATGTCTGCTAGACCAGAGAGGGGCTGTTTGAGTGCAGGCAGTCAAGGGGGCTTGAAAAGGAGGGGAGGGATATGGGGAAAACGAGATGAAAAAGGTGGGACAGATAAGGGAATGGATAGACGGACTATATAATGAGAGAAAGACGTTTAAGCAGAAGATATTTTTCATGGCCTACCCCTATTGAGCACCAGGAACCACAACAGGACAGGGACCGGGAGAGGGTGATGGGAAGGGTAGAGATAGGATGGAGGAAAGTAGATATTAGATATTTAGTTTTCTGCAGAACCCGCTCCAGTGCCCAGATTTGATTTTATTTGATTTAATAACCAAAATCTCAGCACTCAGGGCATTCCCATAGGCGTTCCGTCCCCATCTTCAGCAGCCAGCAAAGAGTTCCGATACTAATGGTGCCAGTAGCATTCTCATTAAACGTCCGTCTTGCCTTTCCTCTGAGCCTCGAGCAACTGCCAGAACCTCTCCTCACTCCCCCCTGCCTCAAACTCACCAGACTGTGGTGATCCATCTGCTCCTCCGAACTGTACACGCTCTCCCACAAGGCATTAACCCCATCTGCCTTATTATGTATCAGTATTCCACCAAGTTGTGCAGAGCCAGCCAGTCTGTGCTTCCTGTTCATTTCCCAACACACCGGCGCGCCCTGCTGAAAAAAAATACTCCTCACCCGTGTCCTCCGCAGCGAAGCATGCCACTCTGCAAGAAGCATGCATGTCCTGATCTTCCTCAGCCTGCTTTCTGAATCAGTTACAATCACGATATGTGCGCGTGTGTCGTGTTCTCTAACCAGCACCTAGTGCCCACAAACAGAAAACGTGAACACCAACGAGGACGATACGGAACCGATCATGCAATGAGAGAAATATCGCTGATCGATATTTTCAACCAGGACAGGAAAGTGGCGGCTGAACCGACTCCTTCCTTTTGACAAATTAGAACCGTCCATTCTAAGACCGATTATTGAATTGGCATCGATTTATGAGCTTCGCAAAATTAAGTGGGATTTTGTTGTCAAAAATGGCGGGTGGTTTGTGAAGCCTGTTGGCGATGCAGAGATATCACTTGCGTCTATTTAGGAGCTTCTTGTTGCCAGAGCATTTGCCCAATTGATGCGGTTGTTTTCTCTCATGGAAAGTTGTTTTTGTAGATGAGGAAGTATTGAATTATTCCTGCTCATCTTCTTCTTCTTCTTCGTCTTCTTCTTCTTCTTCTTTTTCTTCTTCTTCTTCTTCTTCTTCTTCTTCTTCTTCTTCTTCTTCTTCTTCTTCTTCTTCTTCTTCTTCTTCTTCTTCTTCTTCTTCTTCTTCTTCTTCTTCTTCTTCTTCTTCTTCTTCTTCTTCTTCTTCTTCTTCTTCTTCTTCTTCTTCTTCTTCTTCTTCTTCTTCTTCTTCTTCTTCTTCTTCTTCTTCTTCTTCTTCTTCTTCTTCTTCTTCTTCTTCTTCTTCTTCTTCTTCTTCTTCTTCTTCTTCTTCTTCTTCTTCTTCTTCTTCTTCTTCTTCTTCTTCTTCTTATTCTTCTTCTTCTTCTTCTTCTTTTTCTTCTTCTGGTGAATCGTTTGGAACGACATCCAGGAGCATCTTTATCTAGTCTGCTTCTTCTTCCTATTGCTCTTGTTCTTTTTTCTTCTTCCTTTTTTTCTCCGAATGAGAATGTGTCATTCTCGGCAAAGTTATGAGTAGATAAAAACTTGACTTGTCACAGTTAGATTCAGAGAAAGATCTATAGATCTAAAGTCAGGCATACAGAGAGAGGTCTTGTCAACCTGTAGTCATGGCATGGAAGGCTGTCAACATAATATACTGTTGAAGTTCAGAAAGACTTTTTGATGATGACGATGAGGAGGGCGAGTAGGAGGAGGAGGAGGAGGACGATGACGTTGTTTTTACTGAACGGTACGCGCTCCTATCGTCTTCAAAATGAAAGCAAAGCGATCTGATACGAGATCGCTGATTTAGAACGCCGATGGATTTGAAGTGTTATGCAATAAACCTTAAGCCGCAGACTTTGTTTGGTAAAGAGAATCCTTGTAATACTAAAAAAAAATTTTGGGGGGTGAATTTTTCTCATACGTTATTGTTTTCAAAATATATTTTCAGATATGACAACTAGAAGCCAAGAAGTCGCTGTGCAAGATCGAGAAGGGTGTCATTTCTAAAGGTCGAGAGCAGAATAAGCTTAGGACAGAGGATAAGACATTAGTTGCTGACTGTTGACAGAAGATGTAGAGTCTTCTAAGAATTTCTATGGTGGTTCATGGGTCACTGACACTGACCTCAAGAAGCAGAAATGTGTAGTCGTTCCTATAAAAACACTCACTGCGGAGTCGAAGAATTGGGAGCAATCCCCCCAAGAACATTTAACGCTAGCTACAAGAATCCGCAGCCGTTCCTACAAGAACACTCAACGCTAGCTACAAAAATCTGCAGCCGTTCTTACAAGAACATTCACCGCTACCTGCAAGAATCTGCAGCCGTTAATACAAGAACATAAACAAATTTCTCCACAAATCTTATGTGGCCCTTTTCAAGAACATTTACAACAAGTTTCAAAAATAAACAAACTGTTTCCTGAAGAACATTGACTGATAGTTCTAAGAATGAAAAATCTCCATCTCCAGAACACTCACAGCTAGTTTCTGAAATAAAGAACCTCCATCTCAAGAACACTCACAGCTAGTTTCTGAAATAAAGAACCTCTATATCAAGAACACTCACAACTAGTTTCTGAAATAAAGAACCTCTATCTCAAGAACACTCACAACTAGTTTCTGAAATAAAGAACCTCTATCTCAAGAACACTCACAGCTAGTTTCTGAAATAAAGAACCTCTATCTCAAGAACACTCACAGCTAGTTTCTGAAATAAAGAACCTCCATCTCAAGAACACTCACAGCTAGTTTCTGAAATAAAGAACCTCTATCTCAAGAACACTCACAGCTAGTTTCTGAAATAAAGAACCTCTATCTCATAAACATTCACTGCTAGTTTATGAAATAAAGAACCTCTATCTCAAGAACACTCACAACTAGTTTCTGAAATAAAGAACCTCCATCTCAAGAACACTCACAACTAGTTTATGAAATAAAGAACTTCTATCTCAAGAACACTCACAGCTAGTTTCTGAAATAAAGAACCTCTATCTCATGAACATTCACTGCTAGTTTCTGAAATAAAGAACTTCTATCTCAAGAACACTCACAGCTAGTTTCTGAAATAAAGAACCTCCATCTCAAGAACATTCACAGCTAGTTTCTGAAATAAAGAACCTCTATCTCAAGAACACTCACAGCTAGTTTCTGAAATAAAGAACCTCTATCTCAAGAACACTCACAGCTAGTTTCTGAAATAAAGAACCTCTATCTCAAGAACACTCACAGCTAGTTTCTGAAATAAAGAACCTCTATCTCAAGAACACTCACAGCTAGTTTATGAAATAAAAAAGCTTCCATTTCAAGAACATTAACAGCCACAAGAATAAAAATCAGTCGCTTCGATACAAGAATCAACCACACCTCTACCAGAGCATTGATAACAAATTGTAGGAATCAACGGCCATCACTAGATACCAACTTATCATTGATTCAAAACTGGACACTGATCATAGCACCGGAGAGTTCAACTGACAAATTGTTCTTATTTTTCTTTGAACTATTTCTCGTGAGCGTCACAGTCGAGTAAATGTCAAGACATATGTTACCAATTCGGTATGTTTGTTTCACACGCCAGAGTTCGGATTGTGGGCCTTGGAGTCAAATCCAAGAAACGAGGTCCACACCGAAGGCGTCTTGCGGTCGAAGAGGTTGTCCGCATGCCGTGTCTACTTCCAACTACAGTGACCGTGGTTTTAGGTCTAATGGCAGTTGCTGGTGGAGCCGGGATGTCCGTCATTGGCTACGTCCCAAGCTACATGACCCATAACCTTACGAGACTGTTGCAGGCCAACGGCAGTTTACCAGAATCCCACTCGGGTTATGATACGAGGTTTCTCACACTGAAGATTTGCTCCTATATCGGGCCTGTTATAATGGCTATAGGGATGTTCGCAATGATAGTGGCCTGCGTGTTCTACTGCGAGATCATGGACACATACGCTATACTTGTGCCGGACAAGAGATCTGCAGTCTATGACAAGGATGAGCTTTACGAGGTCATAGTTGGGGAGATGAAGAAAAGCTATGCACAAACTCTGGTGACCGCGTATTCTAAGATTGCAGACCGTAATCTCGTGACGGACAACCAAAGCAGCAGTGCAGATGGTCTTCCTGAGCAAATCTTCCCTGTCAAACCCGATTCATTGACCCTTGAGCAGCAGATTGATCTAGAGTGTGAAGGTTACACTCCATCGCCTCCAATACCCAATAAAAGCTACAGCGTAATTCAGGCAAGGATACAACGACTTAGAAGTGAGGACAACTGGTTAAAAACGTCATCGCTTCCTAACATTCGACGCTCTGTTAGTTTTCGACGTGCTGGCCGCGTCGGAACTAAGATCACAGACTCAAGAACTTTGAGTTACGACTATACTATGGACGAAGCTAGACTGCGGAGAAAATCAATGATGCTCAGGTCGATTGTCCATTGGAACTCAGGGTCATCTGAGTTGCTCACTCAGCGACAGCGTAGATATTCATCAGTGAAAGCTCTACCTTCAGACCACAGGCGGAGTTTAGATGATATTTCCCGGCAACCCGGGTACGGTTCCTTCCCGTTAACTCGTCTCATTCAAAGGCGTGGGACTTTTGCCTGCGGGGACATGAGGACTCGAAGAATGAAGTTTTTACTGCTTCTAGAAGCTTCAGAAAGTCTTGAAGGGGTTAATGACCACAAGCCAGCAGAAGGACGTCCAAAGGTGACCGGAATACGCCGAAACTCGTTCATTCCCTACACGACCTGTGATAAATTTATCGCAGGGGAGGAAAGAAAAACGAGCAGAGACAGGAGAAGATCTTCGGTCAACCCTTTCTCTTTTGGGAACAGGTTTGGCAATACGATTCCTCAGCCAGGGACAAGGAGGCACTCGTTCTATCCCATTCGCAGGGACGATAAAATCTACGTTGGTAATCCAAACGAGCAGAGAAGACATTCCTTTAATCCTATAGGCGTCAACAACACACTGAAGCCAGAGTATGTCGGCAAAGGAGAAGGTCGCCGAGGCTCGTTTAATCCTGACGGTCACTACGAGAGAGCAGGTGAGATGCGATCGCTGCAGGTACCTCCACAAAGTTCCAGGTTTTTACAGGTTCCTGGCTTAGATCCGTACATGGAAGGTCGGCCATCAGTCAGTCTTGAAGGCCAACCTGTTGATTCAGGACACTCGCCGTCAGCATGTGGCTTAAATTATTTACCATCTAGTACTCCTAGTTGCCACAGTGACAGACGTGTAGAGAGAAGGCACTCGTTCAACCCTTCAGCCCGAATGATTTCAAGCAGTGTCAGTAAAGGAGGAGAGACAACTCGACTAAAGGTACCGAAAATCACTGTCAGCGAAGATTTGTCTCCTACTGGCAGATTTTTAGTGGTCCCCTCGCAGGACAGCTACGGGGAGCAGAAGGAGAGAAGACATTCATTTAACACAGCACAAAACATAAAACCAGCTCCCTCAAACACTTTACCGCGGAAACCTGGCGACAAGCTGGCTTCTCATCGGTTATCTTTTAAACAAAGACACGAAGCAGGTGCTGCTCCGGTAACTCAAACAAAATCGTTCTTGCATGCACTAAAACCTGCCTCAGAACCCGCGAGTCTCGCCTGTTACGCTCAGGAGATGGTTGTTATAGAGCCATACAGTGAGTCCAGGAGCGCTAGTCCATGTAGCAACGTCTCTTGCTGCGGCAGTGAGAAGATCTGGAGCGAGCCTTCTGCAACAACATCCCGCACACAGTCTATATCTTCCGACAAATCAGCAAAGACAGTCCTTTCCACGTCCCCGGTATCTGTGATAGCAGCCGAAAGGATGCTGTCGTATGGGACTTTCCAAACGCCATCTTCTCCAAAGGATGGTTCTTCAGACGATAAAATGACGCACCCAAAATCGAATATCAGGCATGTGCCGTTGTTATCACCAGTATCACTAGACCTGGATCTTTCATTTGAATCTGTAGGCTCAAGCGCGGGTAGCAGGTTTTTACCAAAATCTTCTTCAGCGAGAAGCTCTCGGGGAAAGCGGAAACCTCAAGAGGAGGTGTTTACAGACTCGCTAACCAGCATCAGTTCAGGGCCAGCTACTCTCTACCCTTCTGTAGTCACTGACGCCAACGCGGCTATTCATAGAAGCAAATCGGCGTCTGCTCTTCCAGCAGTTGGGGTTGAGGTGAAGAGGTCACATACTATCCAAACCACTCTCTATGCAAATATCCCGGTATGCTCTCCGTCTGAATCAGCAAGAATCCAGCCAGAAACGCCACCTGGCCTCAAGTCTTGACAGAAATAGATCGGTTCTAGTTACCATAACTTCAACACTATCAGCTCCAGCGACTTTGGGCTGCAGCCCTCACATAACTAACTGAACATGGCAATGAGGAACATCAGGAGGGGCGCATGAAGGCACAGATACAAGCCTCTGACCAAGAAAACATCATCTTAAGCCCAATGCTACCATCTTAAAGAAATTTCCTCTTCTACAAGCAAAACTCTAGAAGAGCTAGACATCCCTTGGACATATCAACTCCAAGGCACACCAATGTTATAAGCGAAGGAAAAGAGAAGTATTCAACGTTTACAATTGCATGACTATATAATTAGTGAGGAGTCCAGTTCCCTTCTCACAGCTCACCTGTTCTCAAATTAAGGCATTAGCTAAAAATTTTGCCTACAACTGGTGTGTTTAAATAATGATGAGACCTGGTTTCGGTAGGTGAAAAATACTATAGAAGTCACAAAGTTGTGCGAGTGCGCTATCTTCACGGACAGAAAATATACTGCACCGACATAAAAATATACAGTCTGCACGGACAGAAAACATTCTTTCTGCATGGACAGAAGAAATGCTATCGTTACAAACAGAATACGGGTACGAGATAACAATCTGCTGGCAACATTTTGATAATTAGGAAATGCTTACATTCAATGCAAGCAGCCGCCATTTTGTTTGTTTGTTATGTCTAGCCCTGAACTGGAAACATATGGACTATTTATGATGCCATGTACACACCAAAGCCCTATCATTGTGTTGTCTTTACATTGCTGAACGTCCCTCTCACATCCCCCCCCCCCCACCCTTTTCCCATATCTAATCCCGACAGAAAGGATCACCGACCCTGTATCATCTCCCCTGCCTTACTTATTTTTTTCTACCTGAATTTTTATTTATTTATTTTTGTATTTAATTGCAAGAGAATTAGGCGGATATTGTCATTTCCTTTGCCTAAAAATCCAGTTAATCACACTTACATCTTCTGTAAAGGTCAAACGTCAAAGGCCGTTAGAAAACGTTGACACCTCGGTGTCAATAGGTTATTGAATGGTCACATGTTAATATCTGGGAGTAGTCGTGGCCGAGCTGTTCGACGCTCGCCGCGGATCGGAAGGTCGTAGGTTTACTCCCTGGCGGAGCTATAAAAAGGTTGTTGCGTATCCTCTAGAGGACGTTGCAGAACCAACCCTAACAGCCCCTGGCTGTTGTGTGGTTTCTCTAGGCAAATTTACGTCCAGTAGTTTGCCATTGCTTCCTGGACGGTCGGCTTTCTTGATACCACTGTCGAAACCAACGCAAGGCGCATTGCCCGCAGCTGGGATCGAACCTGGCATTCCGGCATTACGAAGCGAAGTGTTCGCATCGACTTAGCCACAGAGCCGACGGCGGAGCTATACTTTTTTCAAAAATGACCTTGGCTCCCAGGTCGACCCAGCCTTGAGTGGGTACCGGGTGCAGTCACGGGAAAGTGAAGGCGGCCGGCGTGATACTGACCACATCACCCATCTTGTGCCGATTGGTCTTTAAAATATAGGTCTAGCCCTATATGCCCTATACGCCTTAAGACGTGGACAAGGGTCCTTTACTTTGCTAATTACTTACATGTTAAAAACTGCCAACTGAAATCCGCCGGATCTGATTTCCGGTGAACGCGACAAAGAAGTATGCCAGTTTATGTGGATCCGTGGTGCGTCCCACCCAGTGTTGCCACTTTGGATGTTTTTTGTCAAAGAAAAGTGGCAACACTGGTCCCACCCTAGCATTCATTGACATCTGCAGTCTTCTCATGTGAAAATCAATGGCAGATAGAACAACACGAAAACAAAGAAGAATCCAAGACATCTATGAATGTCAGTCAATACCGTCATATGTCTATCTCATGTCAGTATGTCAGCAATTGTGGTACAAATGTAACAGATGTGTCGTGTGTCGCATATTTTCCATGTGTTTATGTATCGGACAGTCAACGAGATGTGTAAATAATATTTAATTCTTTGATATTCTTCTTGAGGTGGTATGTGCATGTTTTGATTTTATTTAAGTCGATATAGGAAGCATATTCATAGAAGATAGAAGACTTGACTGAGAGTTAGAAGTCAGAGTACAGAAGGCAAATGCTGTCACCTACCAGTTAGCCCCACGATTTGACACCCAAATGTTTCCCTTCCAGCAAAACAGCAAACGATTAATAGCATCTGTATCCCTACTTTATGTTATCAGTACCAAACATGGACAATGAATAAGGAAGGCACAAGAACATAAAATAGCTTATATGAAATGCGCTGTTTCCGTAAGGTCACTAACAACCAACACAAAAAGAGACAAGAGTTACAAAAACCAGCATTAGAGAAAAAGTTTGAATAAAAGCGTGTATGAATTATATTGATAGACAGAGAAGGAAATGGTTCGGCCATGCAGTAAGAATGCAGCCAGACCTAACTGCATATACGACTTAGTTTACAGCAGAACATCTGGAAGGAAGGCGAGAGGAAGACCAAGAAAGACAGGGATAAATGATAAAGTAGAAACCTGCAGAAGGATGAACGATTCCATCCTCCAAACCTGGGCTACAACCTGGTATCAGTGAGACGACAACAGAAAGAAGTAGACAGTTGTTATTGTGTTTGTCGGCGTTCGTTGCTTGCGCTTCATAATTCCTACAAATACCCGGTTCGACTCCAGTGGTGGGCAGTTTGGCAACAGATTGCATTGCGTTGATTTTGACAATGGCGTCTAGAGGTGATGGTTTACGGGGGAGGGGGTGGGCGCAAGGGCAAAGTACTAAATCTAAAATTGCCTAGTAAAACCAACTCGAATCGCAAAGTGAGTTAGTTGCGTATTTTTTTATAACATTGTTCCTCAACAATTTTTACATCTGTTGCCCACAAAAATATGCAGCAAAAACACTTTTAAGGACTATAAACATAGAGACTTGGTTGAACAGATGGGCCATGGGAGACACTGGAAGAGAGGTTTATAGACATATGGCTGGCCCTGATCCTAATAACAGCATTAACCATCTAACAAAAAGGGACCAGGCCACCATCTTGAGACTTAGAAGACAACTTACTCCACTCAGTAGACATCTAAACAGAATACAGCCACAACACTCCCCAGAGTGCCAGCGATGTAACTACCCCTACGAAACTGTTGAACACCATCTCTTTGAGTGCACAAAACTCAGCAAGACTAGAATAATGCTACTCCCTCAGAGACCAGACAAGTGGAACACCTTGTACGGAGGAAAAGAACAGCTTGTGAAAACATGCAAATTCCACTACATGGCATTGGGCCAAAGGGCAAAAGCTCATGCGCCGCTGGATCGATATCAACAACACAAAAATAGGGAAACTTGTCTACCCCTTCCCCCCCCCCCCCACACCTTAAAAAAAACCTAATAGCTAGAAAACCACAGACACAAAATTGATGCCTACGACGCCACACTTAGCTTGCAAGAATCAGACAGATGCTGCGTGAGTTTTTTTGCCTAGCCCAGACCTGCGGTTATTTATTTCGTTCGTCCGAGTGACGTAACTGTGTTGTTAGTTAAAAATTATTTGCGTATCCTTTACAGGACGTTGCAGAACCAACCCCAACAGCCCCTGGCTGTTGTGTGGTTTCTCTAGGCAATTTACATCCAGTAGTTTGCCATTGCTTTCTGGACGGTCGGCTTTCTTGATACCGCTGTCGAAACCAACGCAAGGCGCATTGCCCGCAGCTGGGATCGAACCTGGCATCCTGGCATTACGAAGCGAAGCGTTCGCATCGACTTAGCCACAGAGCCGAACTGTGTTGTACACATACCAAAAGAGGAGAGGGACGAAGAGCAAGAGGTAGGCCAAGAACAAGATAGGAATATAGCATCAGAGAAACTCTACAGCACCACGATGTGTCTATGGTCGAAGCAGCCAGAAGAGCACGAAGCAGGACCATATATCTCTGATGAATTATCATTTTGAAGATACATTTCTTCTAATTGCCCATTTAATGGTCTTCAAAATAATAATTCATTCAATAACATAAGTTGCCCATTAATCAAACTGTTCCCAGGTCGACCCAGCCTTGAGTGGGTACCGGGTGCAGTCCCGGGAAGAATAGGCAGCCGGCGTGATGCTGACCACATCACCCATCTTGTGCCGGTTGGTCTTTAAAAATATAGGTCTAGCCCTATATGCCCTATACGCCTAAAGGCGTGGACAAGGGTCCTTTCCGTTTTTTGTACTTTACTTAATTAAACTGTAGTTCAATTACTGTATAAATTTACTCGATAACAATTGTTACCTCCGACCGGCCACGCCAACCTCACAAAAACAGGAACTTCAGTTTGAGCTGTACGGTCGTAAATTTTGAGTCGGTCATATTCCACATCAACAGAGGGAATCTGTACCTACCAATGATCAAAATCAAGAGATCTAGACGTCTCCTTATTCTGTATACTGCAATCAACATCACAAGAAGTACTAGGAAACCATTGTTTGTTTAATTAAGCTAGCTATGACTGATTTAAGTTCATCGTTGATGTAAGTTCTGAAGTTGATTTAATTCTGTTATTGATTTATTACCTGTTGATGACTCGGTGTCTGGTGGTTTTATGTGGGAATTTCATTTCAAGTGTGATGTTGGTTTCATGTCGGTTGTTTGTTTTATATCTATTGCTAATTGGATCGCCGCTGGGGTTTTTTTTAAAGTGTGTTTAGTTGTAGTGTGCATGCAGATTTTATGTTTGATTATCTCTTTTACTGGTTTGTGATCTGTTTGTTGTCTATGATTGTACGTTTTTTTTGTTGGTTTAATGTTTCTTGTTCATTTAAAGTTTGTTAAATATTTGCATGCAGGAATGTTATTTATGTAAATTTATTTGATTACTGTGAAATATATTTCTATTTCTCCATCTCCCTGATCTGGCACAGGATCCTCCATGGTGTAACTTATAGACACTCGCCTGCGGATCTGATAGACCATGGGTTCAAATCCGAAAGGACACGGACCTCTTGCAAAAACAAACAAAAAACATTGGCTCCTTTGTCGACAAAGCCTTAAATTAGTGCCAGGGAAGTAAAGGCGACCGGTGTGATGTTGACCACATTACCCACCAAATACCAGTTGATCTATATAATATAGGTCTAGCCCTATATGCCCAATACGTACGAAGACACAGAAAAGGGTCCTTTTACTTCTTCTATTTAGGCGTTGTGCAATCCCCAGGAACATAATTGTTTCCTTTTGGCAAGGGGGAGGGGAGGGAAGGGGAGGGGGGAGGTTGTTGCTCATTTAAGTTGTTGTTTTTTTCTTTCTTTCTTTCTTTCTTTCTTTCTTTTTTTTTTTTCTTTCTTTCTTTCTTTCTTTCTTTCTTTCTTTCTTTCTTTCTTTCTTTCTTTCTTTCTTTCTTTCTTTCTTTCTTTCTTTCTTTCTCTCTGCCTGTCTTAAATTGCTTAATTCCTTTGCTTGTTTCTTTTTATTGTCTTCATTTATTTCTCTCTTTGTTTCTCTATTTATTTCCCTCTTCCTAGTTTGTATTTATGTGCCTATATCTTCTTTGTGGCTGGTTTGCGGAATTACTTCTATTCTACATAGATATCTCTATAAATGTCTCGGATTTCTGCAACAAATCACACAAGAATAATCTCAGCCCAGTGCACAAAATCCGTGACAAAAGCCCAGATTCAAAACGCATCTTAATGGAATTCGAATACCTTACAGTTTGGATAACTTGGAATCCGAACAAAATATTAAAGTAAATTTTAACCTGTGAAGTCGAACGTGGCATTGGAAAGCATGGGATACCGATCGCGCGAAAGCGCTGACCTGAGGGAGCTTAAGCTCATTCACTAGAAGCATTAGAAAAAAGAAATGCAGAAGAAGTTTTTTCTGGGGGAGAAAAAAGGGAAAAACTAGAAGGATTAGTACTGTTGAAATCCAAGATCTTTTGAGTACGTAATCGAAAACACAAGAAGTTGTTGAGAGCTGGCACTCTCATACAGCCCTAGTCAACAGGTGTGTTAACGTGCTCAATGATAACATTATCGAACACTTGAAACAAATTAGAAATGATCCTCAACACCAGAGGACGGTTTGAACGCTGGCTACCAAGAAAACCTAGTGACCCCCAAACTCTCTACAGGTGGTGAACGACTACGATATGAAATACCAGAAAGGATTTCTGATATTATCAGGGTAGATGACTCACCCTGAGTATAGAGCGAGTGGAAGACGTTGGAAAATATGGAGTGATGGCATTAAGAACAGCCTTACAGAAATGGACATCAGTCTTAATAGTGCTCTTGACAGAGCTCATCAACGAACATTACATCTCCCCCCGACACTTCACTGAGACAAGGTGGAAGAGAAGAAGGAGAAGAAGAAGAAGAAGAAGAAGAAGAAGAAGAAGAAGAAGAAGAAGAAGAAGAAGAAGAAGAAGAAGAAGAAGAAGAAGAAGAAGAAGAAGAAGAAGAAGAAGAAGAAGAAGAAGAATAATGAAGATGACTCACTTTTGGAAGAATAATCTCCATACATCTCCCTTTCTTATCCACGTCTATCTGTGTTACCATTTTTAAAAATCAATTTACAGTAAATACAATGTCTTTATAACATTTGTTTTACATTCAGACACAATCATCTTGTGTCACTACGTCTACAGTGTACCGTATTTAGGAGACTTCATTTTAACATTTAAGTTTGCTGTATTCTTTTTCTTCTTCAGCATTCCGAGCCCTTGAGGTTCACTGCTGCAGATATCATCCGCCTCCGCTCATCTCTCTGGTTGACCTTCTCTTTCCAGTTGGTGACACCAAGTGTTTGCAGGTCTGTCTGGATATTATCTCTCATTTGTCTTCTTGGTCTGCCTCGTTGTCTACGACCATTCATCTCCCTGGTGTATACAGTTTTTACTTCTCTGTCATCTGACATCGTTTCAATATGTCCCAACCATTTCAGTCTATTAATGTCATGATGCCAGTGATCAGTGGTGATTTAAACCGATTATGAATTTCGTTATTGCTTCTCACTCTCCATTGCCCGCTATTTGCATCTTTGATAGGTGTTTGCTGGATTCTGGAACAGATTAATTTAGTTTACATTATTTTAAATGGGAAATATTGCCCTGGGAGTTCAAACAGTTTGGAATACTAACGCCGTCTCGGAACAGATCATGTTTGACTTCCTAGGTGCCACTGCATTTAAAAATAGTTCCTTTATTGAAAGGAGATTTTAAGAAGTTTATGTAAAAATTTTCCTTTAGTGTATATTTCCTTTTACACAGTTAAAACAAATGACTAAAAACTTTCCCCGTGTGTGTTCCGAGCCCCATTGTGGGGCAAAACAAGACTACACCCCCTGCCGTCTCCAAAAAGTATGTCGAAGTCTGAGTGTATCTGCTTGAGAGACAAGGAACTAACAGTCTGCATACAAATAAGCCAGATCTGTAAAGTGGTTGTGCACACAACACTCAGGTTCTGGAACACGACTTAACTCCAGTGGTGGATGCATAACCAAAACTTTTCGCCTAAGTTTACAGCCGGTAAACGAGAAGAAGAAGAAGAGGAAGAAGAAGAAGAAGAAGAAGAAAGAAGAAGAAGAAGAAGAAGAAGGAAAAGAAGAAGAAGAAGAAGAAGAAGAAGAGAAGAAGAAGAAGAAGAAGAAGAAGAAGAAAGAAGAAGAAGAAGAAGAAGAAGAAGAAGAAGAAGAAGAAAAAGAAGAAGAAAAGAAGAAGAAAGAAGAAGAAGAAGAAGAAGAAGAGAAGAAGAA
The DNA here is from genome assembly GCA_905116865.2 of Candidula unifasciata. Lineage (NCBI taxonomy): Eukaryota > Metazoa > Mollusca > Gastropoda > Stylommatophora > Geomitridae > Candidula > Candidula unifasciata. Next base: position 404,606 of record CAJHNH020006468.1, on the reverse strand, counting down.
GAAGAAGAAGAAGAAGAAGAAGAAGAAGAAGAAGAAGAAGAAGAAGAAGAAGAAGAAAAGAAGAAGAAGAAGAAGAAGAAGAAGAAGAGAAGAAAGAAAGAAGAAGAAGAAGAAGAAGAAAAGAAGAAGAAGAAGAAGAGAGAAGAAGAGAAGAAGAAGAAGAAGAAGAAGAAAGAAGAAGAAAGAAGAAGAAGAAGAAGAAGAAGAAGAAGAAGAAGAAGAAGGAAGAAGAAGAAGAAGAAGAAAGAAGAAGAAGAAAGAAGAAGAAGAAGAAGAAGAAGAAGAAGAAGAAGAAGAAGAAGAAGAAGGAAGAAGAAGAAGAAGAAGAAGAAGAAAAGAAGAAAAAGAAGAAGAAAGAAGAAGAAGAAGAAGAAGAAGAAGAAGAGAGAA
>CAJHNH020006468.1:399216-401716 GCA_905116865.2 Candidula unifasciata | reverse complement strand
TTTAACATTTTATTTCATTTTTGTTTATTTCATGATTCTGTTTGTTATTGTGAAAATTGTTGGTTATTTAATACGTCTGTGTGTTTATGTTTTAAAATGTTGTTTATTTCACGTGTCTGCGTGTTTAAGGGGTCACTACACCAAAACATTTTAATTTTTTTTATTTACAGAGTTAGAGCAGTTATTTTATAATGGTCATTTGTAGGGATACATGTTATTACATTTGTATACTTTAAGTGTTAAAAAAATCTTAGTTGTCATGGCAATAGCCGCCATGTTGTGAAAAAAAACAATATGTATTTAGAATCCTAAAATTTTAAAAACAAACATAGGTATTCAAAAATAGATGATGGATTCATGACCTGTTATCCCATTTCTTGTTTATTTACTTTAAACATGTTTTTAAATATTTTTCGTAGAATTTTAAAATGTAGGTTTATTGAAAAATTCAAAAAAAAATCTAGCATCATAAGACAATAATCAAATTTTAAAAAACAAAAACTTTCTAAAATCTACTTTTAGATAGACCAGTCACTTTAATATTGTTTATGGAGTATATACATAATGTCATGTTTCTACTCTTTATATTATGTTAGATCTTAGGATTTCACACACACACAAAACTGACTTTTAAACTTTTTTTTTATCTTAAAAAAGTGTACGAGGTGGTGTCGTTAGTATTAACTTTTCATTGCTAAATTGTTTACAAATGACATAAATTTTGTGTCATCTATTCTACGAATGCCAAACTTTACAAAAACGAACACATTGAAAAAGTGATATTTTTGTCATAAATTGGAAAAAATGCCGTGTAGTGACCCCTTAAGTGAAAATTGGGTTTTTTCCCCATGGGCGTGTGTGTTTATGTGAAAACTGTTGTCTATTTTATGTGTCTGTGTGTTTATGTTAAAAACTGTTGTTTATTTCACGTTTCTGTGTGTTTATGTTAAAAACTGTTGTTTATTTCACGTGTCTGTGTGTTTATGTGAAAATTTTTGTTCATTTCATGTGCCTGTGTGCTTTTGGGAAAATTGTTGTCCATCGACACACTATCTCAGTCTATTCTAGGTCAGAGGGGTGTCACGTTGTACTGCTTTCTTCGAAAAGAGTCTCGCGTGTGACCTAGGTTGAGGCTGTGGGTAGGAGGGTTTGGGTTAGGGCCAGTTCTACATGTTCTGAGGTCGTTGAGAGCTGTGTCGTTGTGTTGCATAGAACACACGACATCAGCGCTGATGTGTTTGGAAGCAAGACAACGTGACACCCCTCCGACGTAGAATAGTCTGAGAAGAAAAGAAAGAAAGGTCAAGCAGTGTGTAGATGGGTTGGGAAACATGAACAAAACCTTCTTTCACTCTGTTCTTTGAGCCTGCAAGTTCCGCCAGCCTGGTACAACCGGCAAGCGTGCCTTAACTATAACTTCTGTGTAGGTTGAACGGGGTACCTGTAATATACCCTGTGGCTCTGCATTGTAGATCGAGATTTTTGTTTCATGAAGTTCAGTTAGTAGCCCTCAGAAAGAAAAAAAAACAGCAGCAGCATGGCTTGAAGCATTCTCCTCTCCTTCCTATTCTTGCATTCGTCAAATCTTAAAAATTTATTGATATTCTAAATGATCTAGACATGAAGAAAGATTCGCTAATAAACAGCATCTTGTCTCTCAAGCTGGAAAAATCTGGCCATACCAGGCACACGGTTGAATAGAAAAAAACAACAGCAGAGGGAGTGGTGCCAGGAAAGACGGGCAGGAGCCGACTAGCAGAAAGATTGGCACATGATAGTGACACCCTGGGTATGAAAGTGCACGAGACGGACTGTCAGACGTGAAACTAAGTTCTTTAGGGCACGCTGTGATGAGAGCGACGTTCTGCAAAAGACCTACTAAACGTTGACGATAAATTCTACTCCAGGTGTATGGATTAACTCCTGTTGCTTCTCTACAGAGCATGATATGATACACTTAATGAATGGATACCTAATGAATTGACTCTTAATGAATGGACACTTAATGAATGGACACTTAATGAATGGACACTTAATGAATGGATACCTAATGAATTGACTCTTAATGAATGGACACTTAATGAATGGACACTTAATGGATAGACACTTAATGGATAGACACTCAATGAATGGACACTTAATGGATAGACACTCAATGAATGGACACTTAATGAATGGACACTTAATGGATAGACACTCAATGAATGGACACTTAATGAATGGACACTCAATGAATGGACACTTAATGAATGGGCACTTAATGAATGGACACTTAATGAATGGGCACTTAATGAATGAACACTTAATGAATGGACACTTAATGAATGGACACTTAATGAATGGACACTTAATGAATGGACACTTAAGGAATGGACACTTAATGAATAGGCACTTAATGAATGGGCACTTAATGAATGGACACTTAATGAATGGACACTTAATGAATGGACACTTAATGGATAGACACTTAATGGATAGACATATAATGAATGGACACATA
>CAJHNH020006468.1:86716-394216 GCA_905116865.2 Candidula unifasciata | reverse complement strand
GTAAAGATGAGACCTATCTGATGCCAATGCTGGCTTGAACAAATGATGTTAGATCAATGTATGTTGATACCACTCGGCACAGCAATAGTGATACACTTTGAAAAAGACTCCTGGCGAAACGTTAACGTGTCTCTGTGTGCACGTTTTTTTTTCTTTTCTCCATTCCCACCCTTAACCCATCCGCACCCCTTGACCAACCCACCCGTTTCTCCACCGCTGTCCTCATCCCTGCCCCGCCCTTGCCGAACCTTCTCTTCCCCTACCCCAACCACAAATCCACTATACCTCCACCCTTCATAGACCCTTACACCCCCTCCCCCCTGCTCCCACACTCTTCCTCCACCCCAACCTCAACCCTTGTAACTCCTACCCTCCTATGCATGTATGTATGCATGTTGGTGGATGTATATATGCATATGTAGCTGTGTAAGTATGTCGGTGTATGTGTGTGTGTATTTATGTATGTGTGCAAGTATTTATGTATGTGTGTAAAGATATGAGTGTATGTATAGATGATGTATGTATGTATGCATGTATGTGGATGTATAAATTCATTTGAGTGTAAATGTGTGGTTGTGGGCGTATGTGTGTGCCTGTACATGTGATTGTATGTGTGTGTATGCATGCATGCACGTGTAGGTGTGTATGTATGGAATGTGTGTGTGCATGTATGTCCATATATTATGTGTGTGTGTGTGTTTTCTGTTTGTGCATGTATGTCTATGTGTTTGTTTTTTATGTTTTTGTATGTATGTAGATGCGTGTATGTATGTATTGCGTATGTCTGTATATGAGTGTGCATGAATGAGAATGTAAGAGTATGTATGCATGTGTGTGAGTGTGTAAGATTGTGTACACAGGATGTGTGTATGCATTATTCTATAATGTATATTTCTTTATTATATCCATAACATGCATTATTGATAACAGGCATTGGTACTCTGAAAAATGAGTGCTTAGAAGGGCCGAATGTCAGAGGGCCTGCGTGCCCAATTTGTAACGCTTTGTTCGTTCGTTCGTACCCCCATAACCACGCCACTTTACCTCTACCCCTTGCCCCCACCCACCATTCCATGTCTTCACCCCCCCCCCTCTCCCTTTTTCCCCACTCCCGCCCGCCCCATTTTCCAACCTCGTTGAGCTTACTAGCACAACTTACATTTAGTGGCCCAGGGGCACACACGCTAGGGTACCAACAATTATCCTTGGAAGTAAAGGTGGCCGGTGTGAGATGAACCACATAACCCCTTCGATGTTTATTAGAAAATATATGGTCCAGCACTATATATGTCTGAGGTGCCAAAGGAGTGAAGTATTTCTTGTTTTCTCCGACTTGTTTACTTTTTTCCTTCTTTTGTAATGATGATGATAGTGATTGTGATGATGGTGGTGGCGGTAGTGATGGTGGTAGTGGCGGCCGGAGTAGTGATAATAGATGATTACAATGATTATGTTAATGATAAATAGATAATGATCATGTTGACATATAAAATGTTGCCTGACTGTCACGAAGATCTAGTCAGAGACAAAGAAGAGTAAACAAACAGAGAAATTATACTAATTCTATTCCATGAATAATTCGCTAAACCAACTCCTTCACAAAGGTGAAAGTCTGCGTTAATCCGCAGATGTAGCTATACCTTAGTTCAAACAGTTCAAAAAACAGTCAGCAGTACAAAAACTAGAAATATAGAAAACTTCTAGATAAATGTTTTCTTGTGTTTCTTTCAGCAACCCTAGCGCAAACCATCATTGTCAGCAGATGGATTCGAACACACACCATGTACGTCTAAGCTAAGGCATTCTAGCACTTCGCAGGACAACTGTCTACGAAACAAGGAAGGCTATTTTTCTTGTAGCTCTATAATCTCCACAAACTCAGCGTCTTGTTTGGGGCCACGTCTCCGTTTCATCTCGTCCAGTTTGTTCCGCAGTAGTAGCCCTTGCTTCTCCTTATCCTGGGCCATTCTGTACAAGATAAAGAAAAGTATTACTACCTTTTTCATACTTTGGGAATATCGGGCACAATGTAAGTCTTATATTTTTTTTATAGAGGAACTAATGAGGTCATAACAGAAAAAGCCGATTCATAACCCATTCTAAATTTCAAACGGCTGTAAATCAAATGGTTTGCCCACCTAGGGATGTGCCTATCTATTTCTCGTCCTGTTCATGATGAAATTGTTCGTTATTTGAAGCCCTACTCTGGCTCATGCCAGGGGACGCAATATAGCCCGGCCATAAATATGGCCTAGTAGCTGAACGCGGTTTCTGGGACCTCTCCACGGTGATCCTCATCCACAATGTGGCACATTGTGTCATCGGGTGTTTATTGCTTGTGTGATATCCTGGTGGGGTTGAAAGTCAGTCATGGATATGCCTTATGACGCATTGGACTTAGAGTAAGTTTGTTGTGTATCTTTTACATGACGTTGCAGAGCCAACTCCAGCATTTTTGTGCTGTTCTAGTTTTTCTAGGTAAATTTATGTCGAGTAGTGTGCCATTGCTTTCTGGGCGGTCGGCTGTAGGTACCACTGTCGAAACTAACGCAAGACAAACCGTCCGCAGCTGGGATCAAACCCCAACCTTGCCATTAAAAAGCGCGTTCCTATTGCCTAAGCCACAGACGGACATATAGTGTTAGACGTATATTTTTTATAGAGAAACTGATGAGGTCATAACAGAAAAAGCCGATTCATAACCCATTCTATATTACAGACGGCTGTAAATCAAATGGTTTGCCTACTTAGAGAGAATGCCTTGTGACGCCATTCCATAAAAAGCTTAAAATAAAAGAGGAGAAGGGCGTAGAGCACGAGGTAAACCGTGGTGCAATTCGTTTTATTCAAACAGAAGGTCGAAATTATGATGCTGATAACATAAGCCATTCATTGGTTATCTCTATTAATGCCATTTAGCTACTGTTTTGCCGATCTTAACCCATGTAATTTTACACCATCTCCCTTTCTGTTTCTCGTCTCCGGGTTTCCTAAGGTTGTCCACGGCTTTTTTTTTTTTCTTCATCTGCTGTCCATAGGGGGAGTCGCCGTGGCAGAGCGGCTAGACGCGCGCCGCGGATCGGAAGGTCGTGGGTTCGCTCCCTGGCGGAGACGGACTTTTCTTCAAAAATGACCTTGGCTCCCAGGTCGACCCAGCCTTAAGTGGGTATCGGGTGCAATCCCGGGAAGTAGAGGCGGCCGGCGTGATGCTGACCACATCACCCATCTTGTGCCGTTGGTCTATAAAAAAATAGGTCTAGCCCTATATGCCCTATACGCCTAAAGGCGTGGAAAGGGTCCTTTACTTTTTTACTTTTACTGTCCATAGGAAAGCTGTCCTTGCCAAAGTGTCACGATACATTGTGCAAGCATGCCTAAGGCATCTCTGTCTTCTTTCTTTGATAACCTTTATCAGTGATTACTAGTTTGGTTTCCTTCTTAGATCTTTATTAGGGCTCTTGTTTGGCCAAAATATTTGCAGAATTCTTCACAAACATTTGTTCTGAAAAGTCTGTAGTTTATGTGCAGTTCCTGCTATCATTTTGCAAAAGCCTGAATTTTGTCTTCAAATCTTTCACTGCCCCTGTTATGACACTTTTTATATGGCGGTGTGGTGGAGGGTAGTCGTGTTGCTGTCTAGCCTGAGGTTTAAGGGCCGTATCGCTAGTGCAATCACCGTGAATTGTGCAGGCTCACAACATAAACAACCACATCACTTTGTTAAGGATTGAAACCCAGGTCTTCTTTATCAGAGCCCAGTATATATGTATAAATATACGGTTGCCTGTGCACTTCTGGACTTCGGTTTTCTTCCAGAACTTGAGTAATGTGTGCACATCTGTTCAACAGATCTGGTTTATTACATGCAGACTGTTTGTTTCTCGCCTCTCACGTGGGTAAGCAGATATATTGATAAACTAATTAAGTAGGTAGAGTATATTTGTTAGGTGGATTGGTCGAAAAGTTGATCAGCCGGTAGATAGATAGATATGAATGAATGTAGCTAAATCTCGTACAAACAATGAATAGTAAGGTGAGTAGTTAGTGTTTATAGGTAGACTTTTTGGTAGAATCGTAGGTACTGGAAAGAGCAGGTACTAAAACAGTCTTCCCAATGCTCAGTCTACGAAGGCTCAGGTGACTGGGTCACACCTGAAGAATGGAGGATGGCAGAGTCCCTAAGGACAACCTTTATGGTGAATTAAATGCAGGTAGAAGATGCCAAGACCGACATATACTGCGATATAAAGACGTGTGCAAGCGGGGCATGAATGATACAGGTAGTGAGGTAGACTAGTGGGAACAAAATGTCATGGACCGTTTTGTGTGGAGGGGGTCACATCAGGAAGGGAATGAGAGTACAGGGAAAAATGATTGCGGGAAGGATGAGAGCTGAGCGTCGGAAAAGAAATAGACCAAACACACATATTCACAACAACGATCCTGAAATCCTATGCTATAATTGTGGAAGACTTTTCTGAACGCTGGCGGGTCTTGCTAGTCATACTCGCCATCGCCATGGGCTGTGAGTCCCATGCCTTCTCATAGCGTAATATAACACTGTCGTCTGGAAAGACGGAAAGGTGACAATCGAATCGAAGGTACGCAGGTAGATACACAGGTGGTATGTGGGTAGGCAGATACAGAGGTTAGTAGATTTGTAGTTAGATTGGTAGATATGTGGAGGGGGGGGGGGAGGGGCTTGGGTAGTTAGATATTTGTGAGGGACTTTGCTCCTTTTGTGGATAAAGGGCGCATGAAGAAGACATGTAGGCATGTAGACTGGTCAGTTACAAATAAACATTAGAAAAAAGCAGAGGTGAGAAGAGGAACTAACGCTCTGTCCATCTCGAGTGCCTTCTCCAACAGTTTGAGCGCTTGCTGAGTTCTGTCTTCTGCCAGGTATCGCTTCTGCCGCTTCATCCTCTCTAACATGTCCTGCTGTCGTTCCCTCTCCTTCTCCACCTGGCTTTCTCTTGTATTCATTGACTGGAGGATTGCACGAGTTTCCTGTTATTGAGAACATCAATAAAATCTATATTAATAAAAATGTTAATTTCCGAGTTTGTTAACTAAAAACTCGGAAACTACTGAACCGATTACTTTAAAATTTTCACACAACGTTGCCTTTGACTCAAAGCGTGACCTTTTGTCAGAAAATCGCACAAACCACGAACGACGTAGCTCCAGCAACGGTCAAATCATTATTTGTTTCGTTGCCGGCTCGGATTTGTTTTTAGTTGATTGGCCATTTTTGACTGCTGAGCTCTTATTGAACTTTGCATTACTATTTAATTTCATTTCCACTTTCTGCTTGAGTGTTTTGTAGCGTAGTTATAACTATTCCGCCTATCATGTGAGTGACCCGCGTTCGATTCCCCGCTAGGTGATATAACTTTTTTTCAGTCACGTGATCAGTATGTGCCAGCCGTTCGGTTTCTAAGGTGGCGTTCGAGTTCTGATGCTAATTTTACTTGAAATTTCGTTCGGATTCCGAGGTACTAATGTATAGCTTTGTGTTTCTAGATATGTTTGGGTCTAGATATGTTTGGGTCTAGACATGTTTGGGTCTAGACATGTTTGGGTCTAGACATGTTTGGGTCTAGACATGTTTGGGTCTAGATATGTTTGGGTCAAGATATGTTTGGGTCTAGATATGTTTGGGTCTACACATGTTTGGGTCTAGACATGTTTGGGTCTAGACATGTTTGGGTCTAGATATGTTTGGGTCAAGATATGTTTGGGTCTAGACATGTTTGGGTATAGATATGTTTGGGTCTAGATATGATGAAATCTACCTTTTTTTTTTTTTTTGTCATGTCATGAAAAGGAGAACAGTTGAGTACATTCTGTCGGTGGGAAACGTTAGAGACTCAAACAGGCAGGGGGAGAGTGAAAGAGAAGGTACTGTACAGTTTGACATCATGGCACAGAAGATCATCTGTGTCAGAATGTGATGAAAATACATGAGACAGAAGGTTGTGGATAGACGTGACTGCCAACACATGAAATAAGTGATGGATGAAGACAGATATAGGAAGATTAGTGAACGATAAGTGATGGATGAAGACAGATATAGGAAGATTGGTGAACGATAAGTGATGGATGAAGACAGATATAGGAAGATTGGTGAACGATAAGTATATGAATGAAGACAGATATAGGAAGATTGGTGAACGATAAGTATATGAATGAAGATAGATATAGGAAGATTGGTGAACGATAAGTGATGGATGAAGACAGATATAGGAAGATTGGTGAACGATAAGTAAATGAATGAAGATAGATTTTTGTATGAGGACTGATGCATGTATGTTGACAAATATGTTGATAATATAATAACACTATTATATGTTGCGTGTTCTAGAGTCGGCAAACCAGACTACAGTTAAGTCCACTTAAGTCGAACTCGGATAAGTCGAATTTCGTTTAAGTCGACATGACCAGCTTAGTGGCGGCAATTTTCTCTATTGTGTGTACTGTCTGGATAAGTAGAAATACTGATAAATGGAAGCATTTTCTTAGGTCCCTGCAACTTCTACTTATCCATACTCCACTGTATCTCTATACTGCGCGGGCAATGATTGCGGCATTAACCATATTAGACACGTGCGATTTATATTTTCTTTCTTTTCAAAAAACCTTCGATGTACATTTGCCATGAATGATTAAAGACAAATTGATGTTTCATCTTCTTCTTTTTGTTTTCCTTCTCTGCGTTCGGTTTTATATTCTCAGGTCAGATGGTCGGATGGGTTGCCTCTATGAATTAAAATGCCAATTGCAGGTCTTTCGTGGTTCCCCATAGCTTGCTCTGCACACTTTGCTCTTGAGGCCAGATTTCTTATCGAAGTTGTAGGTAGAGTAGGCAGGTCTGCAGAATGTGCTCAGGTGTTTGTGGTCCTGTTCGACAGGCACACTGTGGGAACTGTACAATCTTTATTTTATACATGTGGTAGTTGAGCCTGCAGTGTCCTGTTCTTAAACGGAAATTTGTTGTATACTGTTTTATCATTAAGACATCCAAGCATAACTATGAGTGCAAAGAGACAGAATATTAATAGCGTAATCATTCTAACATTAAGCTACCAGTGCAAAACATGGACACTATCTAAAGCCCATATGCGCAAAATCACCACCTGCGAGATGAGGTGCCTGAGAAAAGCAGCCAACATAACCATACGAGATCGAGTGAATAATGAAACTATCTGGCAAATTGTGGTAACGACACCTTGTACTAGATTCATCGAGAAACAGCAGATCAAGTGGTTTGGCCATCTCGTTAGAATGCAGCAAGATCAAATACCATCACAAGCACTACATCTCAGAAGATCAGCTACAAGAGCAAAAGGATGGCCGAGGAAAACATGGATCGACAACATTAAACACACTCTACGCCTTCGCAGCATGACAATAGCCAGTGGCAGCCAACGTGCATTGGATCGCAAATTATTCCTCCCCACGACGCTTAACAGCAGAAGTGGTTTATGGTGATGATGATGATGATGATAAGGACTGTTTTCTGTTGGGTCTGTTGATGTATAAAGATGGAATTTTAAAAGTATGAACAGAAGAAGGAAGGAACAAAAGACTCATTTAAGGATTAGATTCAACCAATTATACGCCACCTCATGCATCTGCTTGTGTTTCCTCTCCTGATCTTCTTCCGAGGGAACTGTGGGCGTCACGGGTAGACTTCTCGTTGTCCTAGCACTGGGGTTGTTTGCTCGTGTGCCTCCTAGAGCGGGCAGGGAGGGGACACTCAGAGAGGATAGCGAGGTCCCACACCTGGTCGTATGAAAGAGAATACAGTTTGTTAAAAATATGACCGGTTCTGGGCACAATGATTAATTAGGTCTTCACAAACAGGAAAGTGTCAGGGAGATTCAGTAGTGAGTATATCTGCATGAAACGGTAAGGACAAAACGGGGGGATATAAAAGTGGAGAAAAAAAAAAGCAAAATCCCGTTAATAATCGTCATCCCCTTGTGGGATGCAAGTTTTCGGTATTTGAAGCCCCACCCTGGCTCTTTGCCAGGGGCCGCAATATTGCCCGGCCATAAATAGGGTCTAATGGCTGAACGTGGTTTCCGGGTCCTCTCCGCGGATGATCCTCATCCGCATGGTGGCACTTTGTGTCATCGGGTGTTTATCGCTTGTGTGATGTCCTGGTGCGGTAAAATATACTACTACTAAAGTCCTGTTTCTACATCTCCATACGTACTGATAATATAGGACCATACCTATATTTTATAGACCACTCGGCACTTGGCGGGTGTATGTGGGGCAACATCAAACCCTCCGCCTTTACTTCCCAAGACTTTACCTGGTACCCAGTGATGGTTGGGTTGGGTTCGAACTGGAAGCCAAGATGATTTTCTTAAAAGTAGGGCTTCGTCAGAACCGGAACCCACGGCCTTCCGATCCGCAGGCGTGAGTCTAGCCACTACACCACGGCGGTTCAAGCAAAAATTCACAAGAAGACAAATGTGAAAATTGGCTGTCTACAAGACAGGTTGAAAAAACAAACATAAGAAATGAAGTTGATTTAGATAAAAAAAAAAAGGATATATTAAAATCTATAAAACTTGTCAAGCGATTTTGTTGTTTGGGGGGGAAAAAAAGGGGGTGGGGGGACTACAATCTTTAGTATTGTTTGTATACAGTATGTTTAGAACATGCAATTCCACACATCACTCTTTCAGTCAACAAAATGTCCTTCATTCAGTCATTGGAAATATTCCTCATTCAGTCAATAGACAAAGCCAAATACCTGCTGTTTGTCATCTCTGAGGGTGACCTGCATCCATCGTCCTCTGACCCCACAATCCGCCTCCGCCTGTGACGTAGCCGGCTGGAGATTCTGTCTGGGGATGGTTGTCTGTGGTTGCCATACAGGAGGCGGCTGGGAGCGGACACTCGCGAATACGCTCTTTGTGGGGAATGATCTGGCGACTCTCTCTTCTCTTCTGTAAACAAAGATAGATAGATATATATATAAGAAACGAAGAGGAAGACAAATATAAAAAGAATAGGAGAAGGATGAGAAAAAGAAGGAGGAGGAGGAGAAGAAGAAGAACAAGAACAAGAACAAAAAGAGGAAAAGAACAAAAAGAACAAGAAAACGTAGAGAAAAAAACTATAAATACAGTTATGTTGTATGCAGCTCGAAAATTGTTTCGTCGGATTTGAAAGAACTGACGGAAATCGATATATGTGTGTATATAAATATTATGTATATTTGTTTAGTTGCATGTACCTACCATAGCCTTTTTTTTTTGGGGGGGGGGGCGGGCTATTGGGGTTATTCCAGGTACATTTTAAATTCAGTAGTTTGCCCTTGCGCTTTAAACGGTCAGCTTTCGGTACCACTGTCGAAACTATCGCAAGACGTGTTGCTGTCAGATCACCTGCAGCTGTGATCGAACCCGGCACCCCGGTTTTATCAAGCGCGTTCACACTGCTCAAACAGTATAGGCCAATTATACAATGAATTTCGGCTACAACAGATATTGAACAGTCTGTGTGAGTCTCGCTTTGGTTGTACACTTTATCAGACTGCTATTTGTCTATTTGTTGGTACTGTTATTCCACTTGTACTACTGTCTACCCTTTGCCAGACATGAGGGTGGGAACAGTCAGTCAGTTGACAAGAAGACACCACCACAGGCATCTCTTAACGGTCAGGTCCACCCACAGAGAGACACACGCGTTGTTGGGATTTCAGAAGGAAGATATGAAATGTTTAGTAGATAGCATATCATAGAACAGAATACGTGATATATGCGTCAACCAAACTCTGGGTGACAAGAGTTGAGGAAAAGACGCTGGCATTGAAAACGACATGCATTGAGAAAACATGCTAACAATATAACTAAACCGTTCATGCACTAGAACAAACCCGGTCAAAGAAATAGAGGCAGACTAATAAGAAACACACCGAAGAAGATAATAGATTTTGATGTTTAAAAAAAAAAAAGAAACACGGAGAGAACATAGGGTGGGCTAAACGTGAGCGCAAAAAGAATAGGTCGGGCTGGCAAAAAGTTGGTTGATAGCCGGTGCTTCTTTCGAGGAAGGTTAAGGAGATGGATAAAGAGGAAGAGGGAGACAAGGAGGATAAGGAAAACGAAGTGGAAGACGAACAAACGAACGAACTTTATTTTTAAAGGGTCACAAACTGGGCACGTTTCAAAGGGTCACAAATCGGGCACGTTTCAAAGGGTCACAAATTTGGCACGTTTCAAAGGGTCACAAATTGGGCACGTTTCAAAGGGTCACAAATTTGGCACGTTTCAAAGGGTCACAAATTTGGCACGCAGGCCAATCTTACTTTCTGACCTTCCAAGCACCCATCTTTCTCACATCGGTTGTATTTTATCAATAAAACATGTTATGTTCGTATAATAATATGCATATTATAAAATCAAGGAAAAACACAAAAGCATGGGGGAATGGTTTAAGATGCATGCACATGTATACATAAACACCGACACACATCCGCATACAAATATACATACATAAACACACACATACAAACGTACATACAGACACACACATGCACACAGAGACACACCCACAGATACACATACATACAGACATCCACATACACACAGGCATACACACAGGCAGACACACACGCAAACGAATATGATTAACTCTTTGAGACCCAGAGAGTTTGGCATCACAGTCCCAAGGAGTAGTCAAGACAGACGTGAAATCGGCGCATAATGCTTTCATTGGGCTTCTAGGCAGTAACCTATAAACGTATAATACGTTCCTTGGGACTCAAGGAGTTAAGGTAGGAGGAAGAGAAAGAGGAAAGGGAGGAGCAGGGGAAGAAAAAGAAATATAAGAACAAGAACAAAAAGATGAAAAAGACAAGAAGAACAAAAAAAAAACACAAAAAAAACAAAGAGGAAGAAACTATAAATGCAGTCATGTTGTCTGCAGCTCGAACATTGCTTCGTCAGATTTGAAAGAACGGAGATCGATGAACACTGTATTCCGCCCCATGACAATATAATACAGGTAAAGTAGAATCTTCCAGGTCAAGAAAGAGTTAATAAACATTGAGCGAACTAAAACCCAGATTCCTAATGGGGAATCAATAAACGCCCAACAAACAAATGAACAAGAACTGAGCAAAGAGACATCATACAAGAGCCTATATGTAATCTATAACAAACTATGAAGTAACAATAGGAAACGAAAGGGCAATCACAAAACAAACTGACGTAATTTCTCAGACGAAGAGATCAATTATCAGAGGAAAATATTGTCTGCAGAACTTCACGATTATATTTTGGGAAATGACCATCAGCGTTGCCTTGTATGTATAGAAAGCAAGGACATTACCGCTCATTAACTTACATTTTATTGTATAAGAAACATGGAAATTTCCTCTCATAAACCTACACTTGTTTGTATATGAAACGTGGACATTACCTCTCACCAACCTACATTTGTTTGTGTGTAAAACACGGACATTACCTCTCATCAACTTATACTTGTATGCAAATGAAACATGGACATTGTCTCTCATCTACTTAGATTTGTTTGTGTGTGAAACATGGACATTACCTCTCATCAATTTACATTTGTCTGTGTGTAAAACAAGGACATTACCTCTCATCAATTTACATATTTATGTGTGTGAAACATGGACATTACCTCTCATCAATTTACATTTTTATATGTGTGAAACATGGACATTGCCTATCATCAATTTACATTAGTATTATATGAAAGATGGATAGTAGATCTCGTCAACTTATTCATGTAAATAAAACATGGACATTACCTCTCATCAACTTTCACTTGTTTGTGCCTGAAACATGGACATTACCTATCATAAACTAACACTTGTTTGTGCGTTAAACATGGACATTACCTCTCATCAACTTACACTTGTACGTCTATGAAACATGGACATTACCTCTCATCAACATACACATGTACGTCTATGAAACATGGACATTTCCTCTCATCAACTTACACTTGTACGTCTATGAAATATGGACATTACCTCTCATCAACTTACACTAAACATGTTAAGTACAGACATTATCTATGGCTCCCAAAACTGTCGTTTCTTTATACGCTTATTTTCCATAGAACTGTTCTTGTCCGTAACACTCTGGTGCAAACATAAATAAGGTAAAGACAGAGGTAATGAGAATAAATCAGGCAGATAGTCATCAAACTTCTCATGGCAATAGCTCACTCCAAGATATAGCGTTATACACCTAGTCTGATCGGTGACCGAGCTAGGGTTAATCAATATTGCTTATGGAGTGAAACACGAAGAACAACTAAAACAACTATTAACAAACTACAAACATCCATTAACTGGTGCCTGAACACAATGGATTTAGTTAAATGGTATGACTGAATCACTCAGCAAGGTTTTGGGAAAGAACTAATAAATTCAAGCGAATGAAGAGTTGAGGAAAAGACGCTGACGTTGGATAGGAAACCCCGAGAACAGTATTACTAGAATGTCTATGGACTGAAACTCGCGGAGGCATAGAAGTACAACATACGAGGAAAGGACCAAGAAAGTTAAGTCTGAAAGATGGGGGAAATAAAAGCATGCGACAAAAGCAAAAGAAGATTCCTCTTTTTCTTCGCGTTCACCAGCTGTAAATTCTGGCAGAACGTTATGGTTATTCGTCCACTTCTGAATTGCAGTCCTGTTCCAGAACCTGAGGGTTGCATGTGTATCCGTTTTACAGATCTGACTCGTTTGTATGCAGACTGTTGGTACCTTGCCTCTCAGGCAGATGCACTCCGACTTCGAAGGAAGCTCCCAATTAGTCGACTCTTACGACATACTTTTTTAGCTGGGGATCATCACAACATGAGGAAGTGTATGAGAGGTCGCGACATCAGGAAGTTCAAGAACCACTGATCTAAAAATAAGTTAACAAAGATCTGGAGTGCATACGGTGAGCTACATAATCAAGGATGTGACAACTTATGGCGATTTGGCTGACATTCTATACTTCACAATGATGAAGTAGAAAGAAAAAGAAAGGAGTAAGCTCTCCTATCTCTACTTCAATCTATCAGTGCTTACCTCTCTTAAAAAAACTGTCACTACTGTTTGTACGTACCCCTTTTCTTGCAGGTGTATACAAGGGGTCATGAGCCTGAAGATTTAGAGCCGCACGACCAGTGCAGTCGCCACGGACTGAGCAGGTTAGGATGTTTCATTTTGCCCCGACAGAAAAACTCACATCACTAACCAGGGATCGAACCCAGGTCTCCCGTATGACAGCCCGCCGTTGTCACCGCTCAGCCAGACGCTCCTCTGAGTACTAACCAATAAAGTCGATGTAGGCTCACTACTGTCGGCTTTGTCGCTAAGTCGATGCGAAAGCTTCGTAATGCCGGGATGCCGGGTTCAATCCCAGCTGCGGGCCATGCGCCTTGTGTTGGATTCGACAGTGGTATCAAGAAAACCGACCAGCCAGATGCAATGGCAAACTACTGGGCGTGAATTTGCCTAGAAAAACCACACAAAAGCCAGGGGCTGTTGGGGTTGGTTCTGCAACGTCCTGTAAGGGATACACAACTAACCTAGCCTAGGCTCACTAATATTGACTTTCAATGTGGGATGGCACTGTGTGTTCTTGCCTGAGTAAGTGGTGTGTGTATGTGTGTTTGTTGGCGTGGGTGGGTGCGTGCGTACATGCGTGCGTTTGTATGTTTGTGTGCGTGGGTGGGTGGGTGCGAGCAGGCGTGTCTGCGTACGTGTGTGTGTGTGTGTTTGTGTGTGTAAGTTTTCCTTAGCAGGGTGGTAGTTTGTATGACTTACATCCCAAGGACGAGAATCAAACGGCCACAAATCCGGGAAACCCTATTCATATCTATATCCGTATAGTACAGTTATATTTGGGCACCACAAAACGATTTACGATAATGCGTACGCTTGAAAAAAGGGTGGGGGATGAGGGAGAAAAGGAAGCACTTGTGCATGTATGTATTCGCCCGGTAGATTGTCCCAGAGACATAACAATGGGCTCAGACGTTGACAATGCCCCACAAACAGTGTACTCGGGCCATATCGAACCAGTTGTTGACATGCAGTTAATCGATTACGGTCGTGTAAAAGGGAGAACGATCCTCATATAGGGTTGATTTCGTTATGTGCCTAAAACACAAGGACGGGAGATCTGTGTTGGGAGGGGACACACATACGTACACACATACAAAACACATATGTATGCACGAACATGCACACACATACCAAGAACACACACATGCAAGCGCGCACACACACACAAACACATATAAAGAAACATAAACAAACATGAAACACATTGGAAACAAACATTAACACACACAAACACACAAACATAGTAGGAACACATACGCGCGCGCATGCGCATTCACACACAAACACTTACAAACATACAAAACCAAACAGACTTACACACACTTGCACACACAAACACTCACATGCAAACATAATAAGAACACACACACAAGAAAGCACACATACACACACATATACATACACACAAGCATACACACACACAAGCAAACACACAACACAAGTTGTAGACTGTTTGCTTCTCGCTTTAGAAATCGCGGGTTCGGTCGCTAGATTCCGTCCTTCGGTTTTGAATTGGAGATGCTTCTCAAAGATAACAGGACAGGTAACGAAAGTGGTCTCGAGGCATGGTGTCTGGGCTTCAATCCCAGGTAAGAGCTGGGATCTTTTCACGTGGATTTGGACTTCTAGTAATTCCCCCTGGTCTCTAGGTAGTGAGAACGGACGCCCGAGTGCATGGTTGTACACATGAAAAATCCATTGGCAGTTGGAAATCGAAAAGAGTGGCCTAACGGCGCTGCACGGGCAAAATTTAAAGTTTAAAATCTACCCAAAGTATTTCAGGATCCTCGCCGGTGCTACAGAGCCTGTGCAATGTGATAAGCTTCTTCGCACTCAGACTTGAACGGAGCACTTATGGGTAACTACCCGTGTGCCATGATGTTGATCCGATGTTCAATAACCTCAAAACCTCAGGCAACGAAAACACTGGTATTGGTATCGCGTGATTATTTTCCTTCTCGTAACTTCGCTGTTGACTGAGTATGCGTGCGCAGCTAGCATCGTAGAAATAGTAACTGGTAGCTAGGTTCGAGACGTAAACCAAGTGGCGTGTTTATAATAAATGGCAAACTTCTTCTTCTTCTTCTTCTTCTTCTTCTTCTTCTTCTTCTTCTTCTTCTTCTTCTTCTTCTTCTTCTTCTTCTTCTTCTTCTTCTTCTTCTTCTTCTTCTTCTTCTTCTTCTTCTTCTACTACTTCTTCTTTCTTCTTCTCTTCTCTTCTTTCTTCTTCTTCTCTCTCTCTTCCTCCTTCTTCTTTCTTCTGTCTTCAATCCTTCTTCTTCCTCCTTCTTTTCTCTTCTTCTTCTTTTTTCTTCTTCTTCTTCTTCTTCTTCTTCTTCTTCTTCTTCTTCTTCTTCTTCTTCTTCTTCTTCTTCTTCTTCTTCTTCTTCTTCTTCTTCTTCTTCTACTACTTCTTCTTCTTCTTCTTCTTCTTCTTCTTCTTCTTCTTCTTCTTCTTCTTCTTCTTCTTCTTCTTCTTCTTCTTCTTCTTCTTCTTCTTCTTCTTCTTCTTCTTCTTCTTCTTCTTCTTCTTCTTCTTCTTCTTCTTCTTCTTCTTCTTCTTCTTCTTCTTCTTCTTCTTCTTCTTCTTCTTCTTCTTCTTCTTCTTCTTCTTCTTCCTCTTCTTCTTCCCTTCCACGGTGTACCTCATCGAAGTGTCGGGGGGAGATGTAATGTTCGTTGATGAGCTCTATCAAGAGCACTATTAAGACTGATGTTCATTTCTGTAAGGCTGTTCTTAATGCCATCACTCCATATTTTCCGAGGTCTTCCACTCAATCTATACCCGTTGTAACGTTTTAATGTGGCTCGCTGTGGCGGATAGTACCAGGGCATTCTTCTTAGGTGTCCAAACCACTTCATTTGTTGTTCTTTTTGTGACCTGTAAGACTGGCTTTATTCCTATCATTCGCCTGATTTCGTGATTTCGTATTCTGTATGTCCTTGAAACTCCTACAGCTCTTCTAGGGCATTTCATCTCTGTTGTCACAATTTTACGTTCATTGGAGGATGTAAGTGTCCACGTTGGGCACTGATAGCATAGTGTTGGTCCAAAAAATTGTTCTGATAAGATTCACTTTAGTACTCCGGGGTATCTGTTTGTGTGATAAATGGTAAACGGTAATACTAAATAGAAAATCAATGCATATTTCTTTGGTTATTGAAGCTGCAAGCGTAGATTACAGTCGTTACATGATCACCTGACCACTGGGAATTATGCATCCTATTTTGACTTCCTGCATCTTGTGGTGGCGACTTGACAAATAAGAACTTCAGCCAGTCATTATGCTACTTAGGCGCTGACCCGGAAACACTTCGAAAACCTGGTCTCTCATTCTTTTGTCTTTTTTCCTAGGTAGCTCTTGACTCCATTTTTTATTGATTTGCCGTGCTTAGCCTCCGGGCTCCATTATTCATTACACCACTTTACTGTCTGTTCTATGTTTAATGAATTCTCCTGTGTTTTTATTTGTTCTATGTTTAACTATTTCATGTAATCTCCATCAGTCTGTCCCATTTATTGCCAAACCTACAATCCGATTTCGCGCAATAATTTTAAGGGGTCGAGATATTATTTATGTCTGGTTTGTTGCTGAATTAGATTGAATGATGACTGGTTTAATACTGGGTTAAGTTTAATTAGGTCTGGTTTCTTGTTGAGTTAAGTTGAACAATATCTGGTTTGTTGTTGAGTTAAGTTGAATGATGTCTGCTTTGTTGTTGAGTTAAGTTGAATGATGTCTGGTTTCTTGCTGAGTTAAGTTGAATGATGTCTGGATAGTTACTGAAGTAAGTTGAATGATGTCTGGTTTGTTACCGAGTGAAGTTTAATGATGTCTGGTTTGTTACTGCGTTTAGCTGAATGATGTCTGGTCTGTTGCTGAATTAATTTGAATTATGTCTGGTTTGTT
Source organism: Candidula unifasciata (assembly GCA_905116865.2). NCBI lineage: Eukaryota > Metazoa > Mollusca > Gastropoda > Stylommatophora > Geomitridae > Candidula > Candidula unifasciata. The sequence continues at coordinate 377,182 of CAJHNH020006468.1, read as the reverse complement.
GCTGAATTAATTTGAATGATGTCTGGTTTGTTGCTGAATTAATTTGAATGATGTCTGGTTTGTTGCTGAATTAATTTGAATGATGTCTGGTTTAATACTGAGTTCAGTTTGATGATGTCTGGGTTGTTGCCGAGTTTAATTGAACAAAGTCTGGTTTGTTGCTGAGTAAAGTTGAATGATGTCTGGTTTGTTACTGAGTAAAGTTGAACGATGTCTGGTTTGTTGCTGAGTAAAGTTGAAGGATGTCTGGTCTGTTGCTGAGTAAAGTTGAAGGATGTCTGAGACTGGACAAAACAGACTGAGCGAAGGGTTTGCGGAGAGTAGGCTCAAAGACTTGGACTAGATATGTTGTGCTGTGACCGCTAGGTTTTTCGTGACTGAATTAAGTTATCGACGGTTAGTTTAAGATATCGTGTTGGCCCGACGGTATTATCATTTAAGTTTGAGTCTGTATTATAGAGAGATAGACCATTGTGTTATAGTGTTCATTTAGGTACTTAACTGTGTCTTAGCGAGATGATTCTTGAACGGGGTTTATTAGTCAATTAGAAGACAAAAACAAGTTTGTGGGCGTAGTACCCAGGCGACGCGGCGCAGTGACGTGGTGTGATTGATCACAATATCCAGAGTCGCACAGTAACACAGCAGTCACAGTTGAAGGTGCAGAGGAAAGAGCTTGGATCGGAAGCTCTTGGTTCGGACCTGGTTAATGCATGGAAGCAACTAGAAGGCTAATGTGTGAGTGGTGATTGTAAAGCAATCTGGCCTCTTGGGGTAGGGTTAGCAAGCCACCTCTGGGGCGATTTCCCCATCGCTTGTTGTAAATATATTAAAGGCTGGTGTGTAGCTGTGTTTGAGATAGACACCTCTGTTATAGAACTGCCGACGAGCTGTTTGCTTTCAGACAATGGTCATGTGCCATAGGTGTGTCACATGGGGACTATAAGAAAAGGAGATAATCTAATGTCAAACCAGTACTGCTGTATGGAGGGGAAGCATGGAGAACAACTAAAACACTTACTAATTAACTTCGAATATTAATTAACTGGTGCTTACGCAAAATAGAAAGAATTCAATGATATGGTAGAAAAACTAACGTGGAGCTTTGAGAAAGAAATAAACAAATTCCTGTCAGTGAGAAATGACGCCGGTATTGGATTGGACACACGTTGAGAAAATGATAAAAATATTAAAACTGGAATGTCTTAACACTAGAACCAAGAAGGTTAAAGAGGAAACGGCACACAAAACACAGACGAAGAAAAGAAGCTAGATGGTAGAGGTCGTGAGTGCAGGGACTGGCCAGCTGGTGCTGCAGAATCAGAAGTTTAACCAATGATTTATGACAATTCCTGCCCAAGTGATGGGAGTGTCCATACAAATGGTTCTGTGTCGAGAGGCAGAGGAAGTGCAGGGGAGCTCATTACAAAATTGAATGGATGTCGCCTAGTGTAGCAAACTGGCATATGCTATCAAAACGTCTAGTTTGAGAATGGAGGTGGAGGCAGTCAGTGCTGCCTTTCACTGGCTTGAGAATCAACTGTACGCACATGTCGTAATTGTTACTGACTCAGAGAGCGTGTTGAGAAAGGGGAGAAAGGCATGCTCTGTGCAGAGTGGCAAGCATCGCTTAGGAAGTCCGGTGTAGTTAGCGTCCTTTGGATATTCTCTACAGGTGACGTCGGTGTGTTGGGAAACGAGCAGGAAGATAGTCTGACCGGTTCTGCACCACTTGGTGGTTTGATGAGTAAACAGTGCGGGCGCATAAATAGATCTTTACGGTCTGAGGAGAATGACGCTGCGAGGAGTTACCAGGGGATCTGGCCGACGCTCATCACACAAGGAAAAGGCGAGACGGATATACAATCAGACAGTTACTGGGGTCATCGGAACGGGAACTCTTCGCTTGCTGCTGACGATAGGGATGTAGCGCTTATGGGAGTGTACCGAGTGTTATGGCGTCGATTCTTAATTCAACATTGTATTGGGAGGATTTTTTTACCTTCATGCTTCCATCTCCATTGCATGATTGTTCACAACCCAACAGCTACATACAGTTACATACAGACAACAACTTTTTTTTTTTAAACCATGCTCTTAATTTTCGAATGCGGATTACGTTACATATTTACAGAGTACCTTGTCTCTTGGATTCTATGAAAAGACTTGCCACAGGACGTGCTCCAATAATTAATACATAAGATCGATTGTTAGATTCTAATCGATAATCGACCAAAATATCGACAACTTTTTAAGCCCAGCTAGCAATGCTAATATTTCGCATGTACAAATATCATAAGTTGAGTTATGCGTTATTTTAAAACTGGAATTAATGTTAGGGCGATTCTGGTTTGTTACTGAGTTATGCTGAAGGATGGCTTATGTTTTACTAGGGGTAGTTACATGATTTTTAATGTGTTACTGGTTGATGTTTTGTTTATTACTGGGAGTAGTTTAATTATGTTTTGTGTGTTACTTGTTGGAGGGAAAAAAGGAAGGAAAGGGGGAGGGGGGCGGTTAGTTGAGGGATGTGTCGTGTGTGTTACGGGATGTTAAAAGGGAGTAGGGGGTGGTTAAATGATGTTTTGTATGCTAATGAGTCCAGGTGAATGGTGTCGTGTATGTTAATGGGTCTGGTTGAATAATGTCTTGTATGTTACTAGGGGCGGTTGAATGGTGTCTTGTATGTTGCTGGTCAATTTGAATTATAACTTGTATGTTACTGGCGGTGGTTGAAGGATGTCTTGTATGTTTCTGGGTCAAGCTGAATTATGTTTTGTGTGTGACTGGGTCAATTGAAATTATATCTTGTAAGTTACTGGGGGTGGTTGAATGATGTCTTGTATGTCTCCGGGGGTGGTTAAATGATGTCTTGTATTGTACTGGGTCAATTTGAATGATGTCTTGAATGTTTCTGGGTCAAGCTGAGTGATCTTTTGTGTGTTACTGGGTCAGTTTGAATGATGTCTCGTAAGTTACTGGGAGTGGTTGAATGATGTCTCGTAAGTTACTGGGAGTGGTTGAATGATGTCTTGTATGTCATGGGGTAGGGGATGGTTGAATGATGTCTTGTATGTTACTGGGAGTGGTTGAATGATGTCTTGTATGTTACTGGGAGTGGTTGAATGATGTCTTGTATGTTACTGGTAGTGGTTGAATGATGTCTTGTATGTTACTGGGAGTGGATGAATAATGTCTTGTATGTTACTGGGAGTGGTTGAATGATGTCTTTTATAATACTGGGGGTGGTTTAATGATGTCTTGTATGTTACTGGGAGTGGTTGAATGATGTCTTTTATAATACTGGGGGTGGTTTAATGATGTCTTGTATGTCATGGGGTAGGGGATGGTTGAATGATGTCTTGTATGTCCTGGGGTAGGGGGGGGGGTTGAATGATGTCTTGTATGTTACTAGGAGTGGATGAATGATGTCTTGTATGTTACTGGGAGTGGATGAATGATGTCTTGTATGTCCTGGGGTAGGGGGGGGGGCTGAATGATGTCTTGTGTGTCCTGGGGTAGGGGGGGGGGGTTGAATGATGTCTTGTATGTTACTGGGAGTGGATGAATGATGTCTTGTATGTCCTGGGGTAGGAGGGGGTTGAATGATGTCTTGTATGTTACTGGGAGTGGATGAATGATGTCTTGTATGTCCTGGGGTAGGGGGGGGTGGTTGAATGATGTCTTGTGTGTTACTGGGAGTGGTTTAATGATGTCTTGTATGTCCTGGGGTAGGGGGGGTTGAATGATGTCTTGTATGTTACTGGGAGTGGATGAATGATGTCTTGTATATCCTGGGGTGGGGGGGGGGTTGAATGATGTCTTGTATGTTACTGGGAGTGGATGAATGATGTCTTGTATGTCCTGGGGTAGGGGGGGTGGTTGAATGATGTCTTGTATGTTACTGGGAGTGGTTGAATGATGTCTTGTATGTTACTGGGAGTGGATGAATGATGTCTTGTATGTTACTGGGAGTGGATGAATGATGTCTTGTATGTTACTGGGAGTGGATGAATGATGTCTTTTATGTTACTGGGAGTGGTTGAATGATGTCTTGTATGTTACTGGGGGTGGTTTAATGATGTCTTGTATGTTACTGGGAGTGGTTGAATGATGTCTTGTATGTTAATGGGAGTGGTTAAATTATGTCTTTTATGTTACTGGGAGTGGTTGAATTATGTCTTATATATTAACGGGGGTGGGTAGTTGGATGATGTCTTATATATTAACGGGGGTGGGTGTTGAATGATGTCTTATATAGTAATGGGGGTGGGTAGTTGAATGATGTCTTTTTTAATACTGGGGGTAAGTAGTTGAATGATGTCTTATATATTGACGGGGGTGGTTGAATGATATCTTGTGTGTTACTGGGGTGGTTGAATGATGGCTTATATGTTACTGGGGTGGTTGAATAATTGCTTATATGTTACTGGGGTGGTTGAATAATGGCTTATATGTTACTGAGGCGTGTGAATGATGTCTTGTATGTTACTGTCACATATGAACTGAGTTATTCAGGTTTCGCTATGGAAGATCTGTCGAATAACCATTTATACTGATGCAACTTCTATGGCTTTCTGACGTTATCATTCCATTTTAAAATTTTTCACGGAACTAATGCAATCAAATATCAAACCCCTCCCCCCTCTCCTTTTTTTTTTTTTCTCCCGTTGAAAAAAAAAAAAGGGGAAAACAACGAAATGGTGTGGCCGACATATTTGTATTGGGGAGGGTGGATGGGTGGGTGGGTGGGTGGGGGGGGGGCATAATATGCCGTAAAACGTCGCAGAGAGGAGGTAGATGTAGTTTCCTGTCTCGTGCCGGTTGTGTAGTTTGTGTTTATGTCATATTGCCTTTCTGTTGTGTCTCTTTGACTCGGTCCATCCATCTCTTTCTTCGTGGGTTCTTGTCTCATTGCCTGCGGTTCTCGTACGTGATACTGTCTAGCTGCTGGTCGATTTTTTTTTAAAGTTGACCATATGACCAAACCATTTCTTTCTTTGATATTCTACGAAGTCATTTACAGGTACTGTTTCTGGCATTTGACCGATATTAACATCACTTAATGTGACTCACAGCAACCCAAGCAGACCTACCACTGGCCACTCAACTGTCCATTGTCCCAAACAAACAATTGATCCAAAGGATTGTCGGAAAAACCGATCTATAGTCCCAAACAGTCTAACGCACCAAGACACGACACAGGCCGTTTGCAGATGGAGATCGATACAGATCGATGCCATTCGTAGAGAGAAACAAGAGGAGTTGTCACAACTCTGGCTCGCATCGAGCTGAACCTGCGGTGACGTCACAAATAGATTGTCTTTGGCAATATTTGGCGTTCGTGTTTTGTTTGGTATGCGTTTAATCGTTTATTAAGGTATATTTGTGGCAGTGGTGAGGTGTGGTCAGTTTCTGTATGTGAGCGCTGGCAAGTAACGAATGCATTGGAGAGGGTATCGTGTGATATTTTCGTCCGCGACACTTCGCTGTTGAGAGAATACGTGCGCAGCTAGCATCGAAGTAACGTTAACTGGCAGCTTTCACACCTTAGTTTCTTAATGGTTAGGGCCTTGTAGAAGAAGGTGTACTTGTCGGCGGAGCAAATGGATCACCACAGTCTGGTGAGGGAGATGCAGCGGGGATAAACGAGGGGATCTGTCCGATACTTGACGCTCAGAGCACAGGCAAGACGGACGTATAATCAGCATGCTTCTGGCACCATTGATATTGTAAATCTGTGTTGGCTGCTGAAGATGGTGACTGGGCGCTTATGGGAATGCACCGAGTGCTGTAATGTTGGTTCGTAAATCAACTCAACACTCAACGAGTGGCGCTTGCATGCAGCGAGCGTTCTTTGTGGTATTATGATTCTCTCACCCAGCTTTACGTGTTCGCTGACAAATAAAGCGAGTGGCGTATGTGTAAAGAAAAAAATAATAATAAAAATAAAACAGTAATAATAAAAAGTAAGTAAAGTAAATGACCCTTTTCCATACCTTCAGGCGTTTTGGGCATATAGGGCTAGACCTATATGTATGTTGCTGAATGTTGAATTAAGAATCGATATTACAGAACTCGGGCCACCCCCATAAGCGCTCAGTCCCCATCTCCAGCAGCAAGCGAAGAGTTAAAATTCCGATGGTGCCAGTAACAGTCTGATTGTAATGACCTACATTTTATAGACCAAACGGCACTCGGTGAGTGATTGGGTCAGCATCTCGCCATTTAACCTATATTTTATAGACCAGTCGGTATACGGTGGGGGATTTGATCCAAACCACGCCAGCCACCTTTACTTCCCAGGACTCTCCCTGGTGCTATTCGAGGCTGGGTTGACGTGAGAGCCAACTTCATATTTGTAAATATTCCGGCTCTGTCTTGACGCCAGCCTATGACGTTCAAACCCGCGTGCGAGCGACAAAAATTAAGCCCAACCGAAAATAACTCAGGTAAACAAGTTCATGCCCTCAACTGTACAAGTGTCATATTTATTTGGTTAGTTCGACGTTAGTCTCCCCAAATAGAGTAAGTCACTTTTCATTCACACGTTTGTTGGGCAGGTCGACTTTCCTGAACGTTACGGGTGTGCCCCGCTCTGTTGTTTAGTTTCTGCGAAGTTTTGCATTTAGGTTTTATTTTTTTTATTTTTTTATTTTATTATTTTTCTTACGTCCTTCTTAGGACGTTATTTTTTGTTATTTGAAGCCCCACTCTGGCTTTTGCCAGGGGCCGCAATATAGGCAGGTCATCATTATGGCCAAATGTCTGAACGCGGTTTCTGGGACCTCTCCACGGTGATCCTCATCCGCATGGTGGCACTTTGTGTCATCGGGTGTTTATCGCTTGTGTGATGTCCTGGTGGGGTAAAAAGCCAAGCCAGCCAGCCATTTAGGTTTTCATTCCAAGAAAGAGAATGCCTGCCTATGTCAAAGGTGGCAGCACTCTCTAGGGAGGTTGTGTTAGACCTAGTTTTTCCATGTTTTTTTTTTTTTTTAGTGTTAAAAGCGCTGGCGTGCTAAAATATTCAACACGCGATATATATGGTTAGTTCGATGTTAGTCTCCCCAGAGCCCAGCCATATATACACTAGCTCACTTCTAAATGGTAGTCCCTGAGCCCCGTAACCTTCGCACACAATTACGGAGGTGTTCCGCAATGCGTTAATATCGCGTGTTGTATATTTCATCACGCCAGCGCCTATGTCGCAGCCATTCTCTTTCTCAGAATGAAAACGTAAATGCAAGACATCGCAGAAACCAAACAAAAGAGCAGGACACATCCTTAACCTTTAGGAAAGTCGGCCAGCCCACACTTGTGAATGAAAAGTGACCTCTCTATTTCGGCAAACCACGACCTTCTCTCTCTCTCTCTCTCTCTCTCTCTCTCTCTCTCTCTCTATCTATCTATCTATCTCTCTCTCTCTCTCTCTCTCTCTCTCTCTCTCTCTCTCTCTCTCTCTCTCTCTCTGGGCAGACTAACGTTGAACTAACCAACATATTTGCAGAGTGGGCATAAGAGTCTTTTAGCCTGAGTATTTAGAGCAGAATGGCTAGCGCTGTCGTCACGAACTGTGCAGATTAGTATTTTATTTTGCCCCTTATAGATAAAAATAAATATTTGGCAACATTACTGAAGACTCAAACCTGGATCTGTTCCATAGAAGCCCAACGTTCTTAACAGTTTAACCTGCCACTCCTCTATACGCGAGGAAAACTTTAGGAATACAACTTGAGTGGCCTATTTCTAAGTCCAAGTCTTGAGACAACCTGTCTGCTGATCCCTCTGTCTATGGAAAAGAATTAAGACTTGGGAAAAGAACTACAAACAGACTTAAGAAGGGGAAAACAAAAAGACTCGTTCTTCTTAAAGTCCATGTCGTGTCTTTCCACAACCTTGTGCCTCGTGACCTTTCAATCAGCTCTGACAAAGATGATCTTCCATGCCATGATGTCAAACTTGTGAAGCTGAAAACAAGCAGACACATTTACAGAAAAACAAATAGACCATACAAAGACACCAGAACCAGAAAAGGAAAAACAAACAAGACTTACTTTGAGAGGGTGGGGCGGGGGGCGGGCGACCGACTTAACATTGGGTAAAACAGACTTACAAATTTGAAAACAGATTTACGTACGGGGGAAGAGGGAGAAAGAGGAACAGATTTTACATAGGGAAAAAAGATACTTACGCAACAATCTAGAGGCTGCCCTCAACTGTTCTGCTTCAACGTTGTACCTGTCGGCTGCATCTCTCATCTCCTCTCGACAATCCTCGATGACATCGATGACATACTCGGACTCCTGGTCAAACAAGTCGATGAGGGCGTCGATGAACCAGCGCTGGATGATAACAAGAATTGTGGAATTGTGAGCAGGCCCAGCCAACACTGAAGTTCATGTTAAACACATATTATATACAAACAGGGTGGTAAGCGGGAGCCGCCGTGGTTAAGATAGATTTATATTGGTATCAGGTAAAGTCCTGGGAGGTAAAGGCGGCTTGCGTGAGGATGGCCACACGATCGACAACCGCTGATTGTTCTGAAAATATAGGTTTAGCCCTATATGCCCTACATGCCTAAAGGCGTGAAAAAAGGAAGCCTTTACTTATTTAAATGTTTAGTATGGTAAGTGAGGTATAGACAGACAGACCGACCGACCGACCGACCGACCGACCGACCGACCGACCGACCGACCGACCGACCGACCGACCGACCGACCGACCGACCGACCGACCGACCGACCGACCGACCGACCGACCGACCGACCGACCGACCGACCGACCGACCGACCGACCGACCGACCGACCGACCGACCGACCGACGACCGACCGACCGACCGACCGACCGACCGACCGACCGACCGACCGACCGACCGACCGACCGACCGACCGACCGACCGACCGACCGACCGACCGACCGACCGACCGACCGACCGACCGACCGACCGACCGACCGACCGACCGACCGACCGACCGACCGACCGACCGACCGACCGACCGACCGACCGACCGACCGACCGACCGACCGACCGACCGACCGACCGACCGACCGACCGACCGACCGACCGACAGACCGACCGACAGACCGACAGACAGACAGACAGACAGATAGACAGATAGATAGATAGATAGATAGATAGATAGATAGATAGATAGATAGATAGATAGATAGATAGATAGATAGATAGATAGATAGACAGACAGACAGACAGACAGACAGACAGACAGACAGACAGACAGACAGACAGACAGACAGACAGACAGACAGACAGACAGACAGACAGACAGACAGACAGACAGACAGACAGACAGACAGACAGACAGACAGACAGACAGACAGATAGACAGACAGACAGATAGATAGATAGATAGATAGATAGATAGATAGATAGATAGATAGATAGATAGATAGATAGATAGATAGATAGATAGATAGATAGATAGATAGATAGATAGATAGATAGATAGATAGATAGATAGATAGATAGATAGATAGATAGATAGATAGATAGATAAATAGATAAATAGATAGATAGATAGATAGATAGATAGATAGATAGATAGATAGACAGACAGACAGACAGACAGACAGACAGACAGACAGACAGACAGACAGACAGACAGACAGACAGACAGACAGACAGACAGACAGACAGACAGACAGACAGACAGACAGACAGACAGACAGACAGACAGACAGACAGACAGACAGACAGACAGACAGACAGACAGATAGACAGATAGACAGATAGACAGATAGACAGACAGACAGATAGACAGATAGATAGACAGACAGATAGACAGACAGATAGATAGATAGATAGATAGATAGATAGATAGATAGATAGATAGATAGATAGATAGATAGATAGATAGATAGATAGATAGATAGATAGATAGATAGATAGATAGATAGATAGATAGATAGATAGATAGATAGATAGATAGATAGATAGATAGATAGATAGATAGATAGATAGATAGATAGATAGATAGATTGAAAGGAACTAATGTAAAAACTTTATTTCGAAAGGGTCACAAATTAGGCACACATGCCTGTCTTATATTCGACCCCAAAACACACTTACCTTTTATACTGCTACTCTATTCTACATTTAAGGCACGTTATGTTCATATAATAAACTACAGACTCTGGGTATCAAGTAAAGTACACGAAAAAATCTATGAAAAATGCACACATTTTAATATACATAATATCAAACACACACACACACATATGCATACACACAAACCTACGTAACACACACTTATATACGCGTTCAGTCATACATATTTACATACACGCACACATACACACCGCACTTATACACATCAAACACGGACATCCAAATAGAGAACGAGAGAGAGAGAGAGAGAGAGAGAGAGAGAGAGAGAGAGAGAGAGAGAGAGAGAGAGAGAGAGAGAGAAAGAGAGAGGCTTCTTTTCTTGTCTTCAGTTTCAAGGAAGAAGAAAGTGTGGACATCACAGATGTAAGACACTTACAAGTTGAACAACTTGGGTACCCCACTGCATCAGATAGACGATGCATTAAAGAAGCTAAATAGAGAATAGCTCAAGCAAAGGCAGTTGTGTTTTTTTTTTTTTTTAACAAACTAAATAATATTTGATGCAATCTTCCTTTGTCATTTGAGACGAGACAGAGAATTCTTAAAAATTATATAAATCCAGTCTTGATATACGGAAGTGAATAAAGGGCAGCTTGTAAATTAATAAAAACTTATTTCGAAGCTACGGAGAAGTGAATTTACAGAGGAAAAATTAGAATGTCCTGGAGGGATAAAAAAGTAATGAAGACGTCTCGAAAGAAACTGACTCGTGTAGACAACTGACTGCCCACATCAACAAAAAGACAACCTACATTGTTGAGAAGAGTCGTGAGAAGAAAACTGGAGTACACTGTGACAGTAGGAAAGTTGAAGGGAAGGAGAGACAGGGGGAGACAGAGAAAAAAGATGTGGGACAGTTAATGGCATGCAGGATCATCTGTGTCAGCGTTGATTGAAGGTACACGACACAGACGGTTGTGGAAAGCATCACGACTACCAGAGCCATAGGGCATGGACTTTCAGCAGAAGACACCTAATTGAACACAGTAAAAGAGCCTTTTTCACTCCTTCATATGTATTGGGCACATAGGGCTAAATCTATATTGTATAGACCAATCGGCACTTGGTGGGTGATGTGGACAGCATCACGCCGGCCGCCTTGACTTCCCAGGACTTTACTTGGTACCCACAAGGCTGAGTCGACCCTGGAACCAAGATACTTTTTTGAAAAAAGTCTGGCTCTGTTCGGATTCGAACCCACGACGTAAGGATCCCTAGGCAAGGGCCTAGCCGCTACACGATGGCGTAATCCAAATTACAAATGTAACACACCTAATTAAAAGCATAAAGGGTGAATTTGCTAGAATTGCTGGCAATGTCGATTTATTACATCGAGTTCAGGTAAATTTTGCAGAGCGCATTAACCTTGGAAATCATTTCTATGTGACGCACGATGGTAAACGATCCACTCTCATTGCAGCTGACGGCTCAAAGAAATCATTGTGGGGGTACGGGTTCGGGGTGGGTGTGGGGGGCGCAGACCTACTTGTAATTGTCTAGAGGAAGGCTCAATGGGCTTAAACATTGTTGGGAGGGGGCCAGCTGAGCGGCTTAACCCATGGGGGCCGGCGCCCTTGTGCTAACCACCACTAAAAGACTAATTGCACACTGTATTTTCGGATCAGTTTATGTGTGCCTAGTCACAAACGGGTGACTTAGAGAAAGTATTTGTGTGAGTACGTGTGCATGTCTGAATGAATGCAAGCCTTGCACGACACTCTAGCCCTCTGAACAAAGCACTGAACCCGTGACACTGAGTCAACATTGACTTGATGGCTTTTGTTGGTAGCCACTGAGTTAGCGCTGGTGAACCCAAGAGTGCAAATATAAGAGCACGGGGCTTGTAGACCTGGCAAAAAGAGGCATCTATACAGAGATGGCGCCAATGGACGAAGGATCAATCAGGAACAATCGATGCGTTGCCAAAACAACTTCAGTGCTAAGGTCTGCAGTTCCAGTGTATCAGTAAGAAGAAACAGTTCGGCCGTTACAAATGATGAAGATCACTTTGCAACTAAATGCAACTCATCAATGGTTTTGAGTATCAAGGTAACTAAAGAGCGAGGAAAGTTCTTAAGCAGTGTGGACAACAGACGAAAGCAACAGTTAAGGTGGGATTTGTCAAACTGTTCTTTCTAGTCGACGACATCTGTGGCTTAGGCGTTGCGAACACGCTTCGTAATGCCGGAGTGTTTGGCTCGATGCCACTTGTGGTCTTGAGTGGGTTTCGACAGTGGTTCTGAGAGCTGACCGTTCAGTTAGCAATGGCAAACAAATGAATGTAGAATTTGCCTGGAAAACCCACAACAGCCAAATAAATGCTGGTGTTGGTTCTGTAACGTCCTGCAAAGGAACCGCAACTAACTTTTTAACTCTTTCTAGTCTGCCTCCGTCTCTCTTCTAGTTCAACTTCTGCTGCCTGGAAAGCTGATACACCATGTTTGAGCACTGGCAAAGACGGCTGGCAAAAATCAGTTTTATCTGCATGCCTGGACATGCAAGAGTGAAAACACAAAATGAACACGCTGATAGGCATGCAGGTAAAGCTGTTGATGTAGAGCAAAGAAACAGCATGATTTACTGAATGCCTTAAAAGACGTATGTCTGCGATCATTCGTGTGGGTTCCGGGGCCCTACTTTGGGAAAAACAAGAATATACCCACTGCCTACCCAAAAGCATGTCGTAAGAGTAATTGGGAGCTTCCTTCGGAGTCGGAGTGCATCTGCTGGGGAGGCAAGGAACCAATAGTCTGCATACAGATCTGTCAAACGGATGCACACGCAACACTCAGGTTCTGGAACAGGACTGCAGTCCAGAAGTGGACAAACAATCAGAACTTTCCGCCGGAGTTCACAGCCGGTGAACGCGAAGAAGAAGAAGTATGTCTGTGAGAACCAAGTAATGGCTGTGAATCTGCCACAATTGTCAGATTCCAACGAACTTTTGAAAACCGGAAATTCTAATCCAAGTTAGAAAATATGAAAGGGGTTAAGCCTCACCCCCCCCCCCCCCCTTTTTTTTTTTTTCTTTTTTTTTCTTCCGCATACAAAAACAAACCTATACCGTTTAACTGTCTGATTTTTTGTACACCCCAAACCAGCTAGTTTGTAGTTTGAGATCGCTCAACACTCATTGATCAGTTGAGCAAGCCAAGCACAACGTCCATTCACAAAATCCGCCCAGCTTATTAATAATTCCTTGTCTGTTTGGGTGATACCTTTAGCTCGGTCCTGTTTGTCACTATGACTAATTTATTACTTCTGTGCTTTGATGTTCTTGTTTTTGTTATCGTTATTGTTAGTGACGCAGATCTTTTAAGCTTGTCGGGTTCACGGCTGTAATTAATAGTGTTGCCTATTTAAACTTCTGTGAATATATTTCTTCTTCTTCTTCTTCTTCTTCTTCTTCTTCTTCTTCTTCTTCTTCTTCTTCTTCTTCTTCTTCTTCTTCTTCTTCTTCTTCTTCTTCTTCTTCTTCTTCTTCTATGATCGCTCTTAAAAGGGCATCTGGGCCAGTGAATGGCGCTCTACGGCTAGGCTGTGATATTTGAGCCTTTTGAGTCAAGATATTCCATTTCAACAAAACCTTAATTAGTCGTATTTTACTGCATGCAACATAAGGGACCGTACCGCCATCGAAACCCACTGCTGGCTGTGTGGATTTTCATCATGGTATAGGGCGTCGCAGGTCGACCCAGCCTCAAATGGGTACCAGGATGTAGGTCCTGGGAAAGTAAAGACGGCCGGCGTAATGCTGACCACATTACCCATCCAGTGCCGACTGGTCTGTAAAAATATGAGACGCTTTTCCCATATACCCGATGCGCCTAAGGCGTGAAAAGGGATCTTTACTTTTACTTTACTTACTATAAGGGAGACTTGGTTTTTGCTGTCCATTTTTTTTTTTTTTTTTTTTTTTTTCATTTCAGCTCAATAAATAAATAAATTTCTCAGTTAGTAGGTCAGTCAACTTACTCATTCATTAAAAAGAATTGGAAAACCTACCCGTGTGGCTGGTGACAGTGATTTCATCTTGGTTCTGAAGATGGGATTTTGTAGCAACACCTCCATGATGTCAACTATATCCTAGACGATATCCGTGCTACTTTGGTCGTTTTCTTGAATCACACGAACACACTCAGTGGATCACCAGCAGGAAATATTCACAGTCACAAGACATGAGGCGGTTCACAACACCAGAGAAATGTATATTTGTGAGCCTAGTTAGGGGCATTTATTTTATTAAAGCGGAACTATGAAAAAGAAATACAGGCAAGTTTTGTGACGAAATAATTTGTCACTCAAATTTTAGTCACTTCAAACACTGGAGAAATGCTTCACAAATTAACCTTACACTTCTTCTTCTTCTTCTTCACTTCCTCTTTTACCGCTGTGGGTGTCGAGGGAGATATAAGGTTCTGTTTCTAGCTCTTCTGGCTGCCTCGACCATAGGCACATCGTGCTGTTGTAGAGTTTCTCTGATGTTAACCTTACACTGAATGTATAAATTTATAACGCTCAGCTATGGATTGTTTCGATACTGCCAGTTATGTATTTTTAATCCTTCTGGCAGAATTCAACAGTTTTCAGCGGTCAAGGTTACAGGTTCGGCTTTTTCTTTAGCATAATTTACATCCAGGATTTTCTGTCGGCTAGCTAAATTTGAAATAAACACAATAAACCCTAACATAAAAATCTGTTCAAATTACCCTTGATAACTGGCATCATGAGGGCTAATAGACTGAAATGGATGGGGCATATTGAGAGAGTGTCCATTCTGGGTTTGGTTCTGCAACGTCATGTAAAGGATACGCAACTAACTAACAAAATCCTTGTTACAGTAGCCAGTTAGTTGCTGTTAACTCTACTGACAGACCCTAATTTATGAGTTTGCAGCCCATAATGCAGTGGCTCTCAACCTTCCTAATGTCGCGACCCTTTAATACAGTTCCTCGTGTTGTGGTGACCCCCCCCCCCTCCCCCACCCATACCATACACTATTTTCGTTGCTACTTCGTAACTTAAGTGAATATGTGTTAGCCCATAGATTTTGGCGACCCCTGTAAAAGGGTCGTTCGACAGCCAAAAGGGTCGCGATCCACGGGTCGAGTACCACTGTCATAATGTGAGATGTATACGAATTACTCCTGAACAGACAGAATAGAAAATGAAATACCGAAGAAAAAAAAACCCACTAATAAATTTATCAAACATCAAAGAATAAAGTGGTTTGGACATCTAATCAGTCATTCTACGCTACATTTGGTTGTGGTGCGCCAACGCAAACTCCATGGGATGTCTTCTTGCAAGATTGACATTCAATCAGGAAGACATTTACAGAACGTCGCTATCATCACGGCACGCCTGAAATCCTCTCTTTGTCTAGCTAATTCTCCGGTCCCGTGTGCTTTCATAACGAATGCATCTTCACTGTCTTGTATCCACATTTGCGAAGATCTACCTCTGCCTCGTTTTCGTTGGTCTTTGTTTATTTAGATATCATCTTCATCGCCCATCAGACATGACCATAAGTGCTCCGATCTGCTCCTGAGTATGTCTCTAAATGTTTTAGGCTAACGATTCATATTCTGTTCTGGCTGATGTAACAACGGGTGGCTCCCGTGTGGTTTTCCTGTCTCGCCGCTCTAATTGGTACACCCAGGGTATGCAGTCTATTCATTGAAGAATATGATTTCCACGAAACTGAAAACCTCCCAGCGTTTAGTCTATCGCATGGCATTGATGATATCTCTCCTCTCCATAGAGGGCCCATTCCTGATATAAGCAAAGCCAGCCAGGGCGTCTGCTCTCTCACTGCCTTTCACACCAGCATCTTCTGATACAAAAATCTGCTGTAGCAGATAGAGCTACTGTTTCAGTATATGCTGGAATATAAACAAAGCTAACATTGATAACTGACGAAAAAGCAATGCAAAACGTCAGCCGCTGAAGAAGAAACAAGCAGCCTTATGTAACTATTAAATTACCAATTACCGAAATTATGTAATATCCATTGTTCAATCACAAAATATCGTTTAGAGCAAGCTATATAGCTAGTGGCGCATTCCTGACACAGCTCATGGGGAAAACAACAAATACATTTTAAGCCAAATAAAACTATAATAAACACTCATGTTAAAACAATAATAATGACACAGCCATGTACATTTCTAGTTCATAAAACCTACGAAACAATACCGTCAGCACGTTTAACGAATTATAAACTCAAAACAAAATGTCGAAGTCTCCAAACTGGTGGCGACATAAAGATCGTAATCAACACGGTTGGTGTTTATGTGATTAACCACACCAATACAACTTAATTAGCTACTCGACTACTACAGTTAGATGCTGATCATATAGAACGTATTCGTCCTGGTATCGACGTTTATAAAATGAGATAGTGGGTATCGTGTGAGAATGGTTTAGGGCCAGCCAATGGAGTCCGCATCTTGAGAGAGACTCATTCATCCGGCGAAAGACCCAGTTGGTCCCTGGTTCCAGACCTTCGATCCGGCGTGACGGCAGGGCTGCCGAAGTTCGCACTATTTGACTCTTGCTGAGCAGAACTGTACTTTTGGTACCACGCTTGATGTTTTGGTACGTTTTGGTATTTCTTCATCGAAATATTTAATGTTGGCATTGTACACTGGATTCAAAAAGTGTTGCTGAAAGAAGACCAACGTCATTTATTTAACCGGTGATGAAATTTCACAGCCTTATTAAAGGCAAAACATTATGAACAAATAAATAAAGAATGGAAGGAACTAATAGTGCAAGATTAACAACCTGATGTTGAAATAAAATCTTGATTTACAAATTCAGAATAAAATATGGAGGAGAAAATCGTTTTTCATTAGTATCAAAATGTATGCTTAGTTTTTCGGCATTACCTCCTTCCCTGCAGTTGCTGAAAGAGTTTTTCTTTTCTTTTTTTTTTTTAACCTGCTTAATAATATTAGGATTTAAAGAATCGCCCCTTTTTAAATACTTTAACAATACTTTATTTTAAAGTCACCTCAAACGAAGGCAATCCCGGAGTTCCAGGTAAAGTTCAGTATTCTAGTGGTTGGGGTTAGAGTTAGGGTTAGGATCTTTGCACCCACAACCGTCTCAGAGACACCGCCTAACCCTTTCTTTAATTAAATAAAAACAGTTAGCGTTTCTCTAAAACACATATTTCTATATGTGTGTGCATGTTTGTTTGTTTAAAAAAAATATTTTAACCATTTTTAATTAAAAAGTAATGTCCTTTGGTAATTTAAAAAAAAATGGTACTATTCTCAAACGAATTTATACAGCACTGATGTAAGGTCTTTGATGTTCATTGACGTCATCGTTTGGTAGTTGGAAGCTAGTTCAGCCGATTGGAAGCGGAGGGGAAGACAGTATCAATAGAGTGACAGGTAAATTGTGGATGGTGGCTGGAAAGATTTTATCATAGTCTCGTCAAAAACTGACAAGTCCATAGGAACACTGGAACTTTGGCGGAGGACTGGCCTAGATGACGATGTCGCTTTTTGTTGAGCCAGAAGCACTTTAGCATAGCTCGCTGGTGTGGCTCAGTGTCGTGAGCATTGAAGCCCTTCAGCATCGGTGCCACGTACACCGTTATTCTGGGGAGTATGCAGCTTTTTTGCCATCCTTCGGCTCGAACCCGAGACCGGACACGCATAAGGATTGTCACCTGACGCGCTATCAACTATGCTGGAGTGCCGGGCGACGTCGCTTCTAAACCGAGTAGACCAGTTTTAAACAATTTACATTGCCCGGCTCGCTAGCTCAGTTGGTTAAACCTGACTGCCCGGCGACCGGGTGACGAACTCCTTGTGGTCCTGGTTCACGCCCGGGGGTAGGCAAAAAAGCCCCATATCTCCCGAGCTTTACGGTACCTATCATGGAGAGTAGAGGAAGACAACGAGAGAAAGTCTTGTTGCATTGCATGGAGGTCTGTCGGCACACAAACTGATACATGCTGCAGTTAATGATCATGGAATCAAGGCCAACGTGTTAACTCTTGGTTTGTGGATATTTAAAAAAACAATTTACATGTTTACAGGGCATTTGTTTTTTCCTATTAAAAAAAAAAAAAAAAAGCGTCAGTACTCACCACAAAGGGACCCCCTGTGGTCAAGCGGCTGGAGTTTGCCTGCGGATCAAAAGGTCGTGGGTTGTTTTCCTGACTGAGGCCTTATTTTTTTCCCAGGTCGACGCAGCCTTGGGTGGGTACCATGTACAGTCCTGGGAAGTAAAGGCGGCCGGCGTGAAGCTCACCACATCATTCACCAAGTGCCGTTTGGTCTATAAAATATAGGTCTAGCCCGATATACCCAATACACCTAAAGGCGTGGAAAGGGGTCCTTTACTTTTACTCACCACAAACTGTCTAAGAAGGTGCCGGTACTCACCATAAAGTGTCTTAAAGGGAATTATCCTTGAACCAATTTGAGGATAGGTTGACTTGAACTAGAACCAATGTCAAGTCCCCTGCTCCCCCCCCCCCCTCCCCCGCCCATTTTTTTTCCAAATCCGTCTGGCACCGATTTGAACCCAACACCTGTGGGTCGGCCGGCTTGCGTCTAGCCAACTCCGTTTATCCACTTACATCCTAAAGAAAGGACCCACTGGACTTGACGGCTTGACAAGATCAAAGTGACCCAGTAAACAAATATTCTGCCAATCACCTGGTTGACGTCAGCTGTCGGTCGCGTGCGCAGGAAGTCACTGGCAGGGACAGACTAACTACCGGTTTTTCCACGTTATAAATCTGTAATGATGTCACGAACGAGGTTTTTGTATCGCGACTCTTCTACTTCATCTGCTTAGTGTTTACCGGCCACATACTCTGGTGGAAGGTTCTGGTTGTTCGTCCACTTCTAGATCTTTTCCTTATGCCATAATTTGAGTGTTGCGTGCACAAGTTTTACAAATCTGGCTTATCTGTATGCTGACTGTTGGTTCCTGCATCCTCAGGCAGATGCACTGCAATTTCGAAGGAAACGTCGATCCAGTCTACTTTGGCCAGACTCTCGGTAGGAAATCTATTTCTAGGAACACAGTGCAGAGTTGTAAATATATCTTTAAAAGTATGAGCCATAGTCCTAGTGGACCAACATGCGTGGTTCGGAGCGTGTGATCCTGAAAATACAAGATAAGAAGAAGCAGGATGGTGAAGAAGAAAAATAGATGAAGGAAATTAAAGATAAGTCTACCAAATATAAGAAAGATAGGTGTCAGGGTTATTTTTCGTTGATATAGCAGGAAGAAACAGAAACATCCAATATTTTCGTTCTTTTGTCCACTTTCCGCTTTGTACCGTGTGGAGTCGGTTGTGACATGATGCCAAAAAAGGACGCAATGCTTTTAAGACTACGGCTGCAATGGATCACGACCTTCTCTATTTCTCTACGGAAGGACCTGCTATGGACATAGAGCGGAAAATGCTTTTCACACCATATCAGCACTTGGTCCTCTCAGTGATTGATTATGGACTAGGACTGCTTATTGTCTCAAAAAGTCAGCTGGTTAAACTAGAGCGCATACAGAATCTTTAAACTTTAGTAACGTTTCAAGTGACCAAAAATACTTCAATTTTCTGTGTTTGATCGTCTTTACTACTAGTAATACTAGCCAACCTTCTTCAATATTCAGTCGTGCCTGTTATGGTTTCTTGGCGAGTTTAGCAGAAGGTAGTCTTCTTTGAAAAGGTTTGTTACGTATCCTTTACATGACGTTTCAGAACCAACCCCAACAGCGACTGGCTGTTCTGTGGTTTTCAATGCAAATTTACGTCCAGTAGTTTGCCACTGCTTACTGGACGGTCGGATTTCGTGATACCACTGTCGAAAGTAACTCAAAGCGCATGGCCCGCAGCTGGGATCAAACTTGGCATTACGAAGCGTTCGCATCGACTTAGCCACAGAGCCGACCTTCTTTGAAGACTTCAATAATAAATGACTAGATGAGATCGGAGTTGTTGTTCCAGGGCATTGATTGCACCCACTAGAAGCCACCACAACAGCTTTGTAACGGTCGAAGCAGGAGCTTCCTTCAATGTGCACCAATTGACTCCTTCCGTTGCAGCTGGTCATTCCCGATACCATTACACCCACAGCACCGTGCAGCAGAGCTTCATCAACACAATTGTGGGCTAAACCCTAATTTCGTCTACGGTAGACCCTACGCCGTCGATCATGACGCTGCAACAAAAATAAAGATTCGTAACTGAACCAGACACGCATCCACTGATGTTGGTTGGCTCAGAAAAGTCGTTTTGGCGGTGGGGAGTCGTAAGGACAGGTCCTCGGTGTGGTGATCGAGCCCAAAGTCCAACATCATGCAGTCTGTTCTAAAGTTTGATCAGACACGTGACGTCTTGGAGGCAATGCCTGTGCAGTTGAGGAAGCTGTTGTTAACTTGTCTCTAAGCTTTCAGGTCGGGGATGGGAGGGGGGTTAAAATAAAATGAAAATTGCTTCCCCAAACTGGGTAGATTTCCTACAATAGAAGTCAGGCTCCGCCACAATCAAGTATAAAGAAACACAAATAGTCAATACTTTTCTGTTGAGCATTTTTGCATATGCTAATTTTATTGCAAGAATGCGACACTCAAAACTAGAAATAACCTTTGACATGATGCATAAGAAACAACTGCAAACACAATGAGAGTACATATAACAAGGACCCATGCAGTTAGAAAAACATAAAGATTTCATTAAATACTTTGATCCTCTCTCAGTGGAATCTTCAATCCACAGGGAAACATGAGACATCACAAATTAGTTAACTATAGTGACTGGCCATTTTGTTCGTGACTTAGCTGCAGTGGGCATATGGCGCTGTTAGGCTCAGATTTATATAGGCCAATCAGCATTCATTGTTGTCAACATCATGCCGGCCACTTTTACTTCCCAAGAACTTCCTGGTGTCCATTTTTGGCTGAGTGACTCTGGAGCCATAGGTCACATTTGCAGGTCATCCGAACTACTCAATCGCACACATGTTAATTTGAGGAAATTAATCTGCAGGTAACTGGGTACAGATCAAACTGACTAGAAACAGGTTGTGATGATAAATGAGTTCTGAGTTAAGCTGAGATACTCAATACGGACT
Organism: Candidula unifasciata; assembly: GCA_905116865.2. Taxonomy (NCBI): domain Eukaryota; kingdom Metazoa; phylum Mollusca; class Gastropoda; order Stylommatophora; family Geomitridae; genus Candidula; species Candidula unifasciata. The sequence continues at coordinate 355,941 of CAJHNH020006468.1, read as the reverse complement.
TTTGCAATAAGTTGAAATACTTGAAAATGGTGAATAACTTCATACAAAATGAGTTATGCAACAGTGCTTACGGTCTTCTGAGATAACAATGATAACTGAATTCTGAGATAAGATGAGATACTAAACAATGATAACTGATTTCTGAGATAAGATGAGATACTCAACAATGATAACTTACTTCTGATATAAAAGGGATAATTATAAATAAATTCTGAGATAAGCTAGGAAACTCAATAATGATGAGTGATTTGACAATTACTCAACAGTGATAACCGACTTGCAAAAACTATTTTTATATTCTGCAATGACAAATGACTTCCGAGATAAGATGAGATACTCAGCAATGATAAAATGACTTCCGAGATAAGATGAGATACTCAGCAATGATAAAATGACTTCCGAGATAAGATGAGATACTCAGCAATGATAAAATGACTTCCGAGATAAGATGAGATACTCAGCAATGATAAAATGACTTCCGAGATAAGATGAGATGGCCAGAAACACAGGGAATAAGCAAATTAAGACACCAAGCTACAAAGGACTGTTTTTTTTTGCCTTGTCAACAAATATAAAGACAAAAGTGCTAAATAAAAACAAAGTATTCTTGAACCCTCTTGCCTTAGAAACTAAAAAAAAAATATGTATATATATAGGCCATGACTAAGTCGCAATTCCAGAAAAATCCTTTTAAAGGAATGATAATTATTCACAGGTCGCTAATAAATTTGTAACAAATTTATTTACCAGTTTTTTTTTTTTTTAACTTTTTTCGCAACATATAAAGATATATATGAAAGCAGTAACCAATAAACACCGGGGCCTAAAAAACAAATATGCATCAAACTCATGCTATGACCCCATGGCCCTTATCACTGAGGCTTACAGCAAAAATTATGTCAATTTTGGCTTTGAAAAGGCTACCTGGCTCATAGGACCTATAAATGCTATTTTAAGTTAATGTATTCAAATCCTGACACAGTAAATGTTTGAGCAGGCCCAAAATCAGCCAATAGCATTAACTAGGTGTCTTGAAAACAAGTCACTGTAGACAAGTGGAAAAAGTGACATTTACAGGAAATTGGACACAACTGAAAGTGTAGGTTTTTTTTCCAGTTTTTTCAGAGTGAAGGATTATGACTCAGAAATAACAGGACACAAAGCACAAGAAAACAAATGAAAGAAAGGCAATAATACAAACACTCAAGAGGAAACAAAAAGGCACAATCATATTATTTACAAAACAATAAGAACAAACAGTGTTCTTAGCCGAAATTCAAGGGTTTTCAAGGTTTGTTCACCACGGTGTACAAACATGCTGGGTTACAGGTGACTTGTAGACCTACCAGTCATCTTTACTGAGACTGATTCTTCCATTGGTTTTAAAGTCTTTAATCGTTTACTTTTACACACACACACAAAAACTATAAATAAAAGGAACAATCAAAATACAGTTTTTATTACAGAAATGTGAAATATTAAAACTTCACCTATATTAGGTTACCATTAAGACTGTTTCTTCCTAAGATTTAAAGCCTTTAAACTAGGGTTGACAACCATTTTTGTGTGTGCATGGGCCAGATTTAGAGTTACCAACCTGGTCGCGGACCATCTACAACAAACAAAAATTCCATTACAAACAATACATCCAGATTTAGCTGTAACAATATTTTTGTGTGATAATCTAAGATTATAATCCCTCGCTAACGCCTTTGGCCACACACACACTCACTGAAGCACTTCTAGATATATATATTCCTAAATATGTCTGTTGAGAGAAAAAAGAACAGTCACTGTCTTATACTTTACTTTCAAAGTCCGTCGACAGAGACTGTCTTCTGATCTTCTAAGTCTGAATTTGCAACATGTGTTTCACCAACAGAATCAAAGACCAGTTTCTGGCTTTCAATTTTTTGGGGTATTGATATTTAGATTTTATCCTTTCTACATATGAACATGTTTTTTGTGTATGTGTGTTCTGCTGTTGTGTGAGCTCAAGAGCCTGATTAGTCATTCCACACAGGCCTTGCCAGCCGTTGAATTGCTTGGCGGGCACATTTCCCTCCTCAGGCCATAGTTTGCCCACCATGCTTCACAGCTTTATTCTCACGCACAAAACATATTTCAATATACAGGTTACAAGTGAGAGGATCTACTTTATTAGACTGGACTTCATCCGGTGTGGCTCGATCTCTCTCAAAAGAATGGCGAGCCACCAAAAAGCGAGAACACTGTAACTCCGGATATGATTTCCTGGGATTTCTGTCAAAATTGCATTATGCAGAATGACCACGACCTTCACAGCACAAGGCAAACAGCTCGACCACTGTGCCACGGAGACCCCAGTTTACACACAAGAAACTTACAAATGAAACATGCACTTGATAAAGACTACAGCTGAATATGAAGTTATATTTATATACACTGTGTTAGTATGATACAATATTGCATGTTTGACACTGTACAGTGTCAAAGAGGCATATATACATGGAGGGGGTCAGTGAGATAGAGAAATATATCTGATCTGAGAAAAGGAGAATATTATGTCTGTGTATATGTGAGAGATAAAGTGTGAACATATAAGTGAAAATGGGTAAATCTAACTAGAAGATTGAATCTGTGAGAGAAAGAACATAAGAGGATGCTTCAATTGACTCTCACGTCACTACTCGGTGTGCCTGACCAGGTCTTCTTCTTCTTTCTTTTTCTTGTTCACCGGCTGTGAATTCCGGCGGTAAGTCGCGGTTGTTCGTCCAAATGGACTTTTGGCTTTTACCTCGACCTGAGTTTTGCGTGTACATCCGTTTTACTGTCTTATTTGTTTGCACCTGACCAGGTCAATAACAGCCTGTCACAGAAGTCAAGCCGTTCTGAAACTTCTTGCTCCACTCCTACACCAGCTGAACTGACAGACATGTGTCACTGTAAGAAAGTTGGCTCACTTGTATTAATGCTGGCTCACTAGGGAACAGACAACTTTCTACAATTAATAATGCCAAACAGCGGTCAATTACCAAATATACTTTCTATCAGTTTACTCTTCCTGATTCTCACAGTTATTCACCAACATGGCTTCTTGTTCCCGCAATAAATCCGCAATTATCTTCCACATGATGTCAAGACATGTCAATTACTACATCACAACCATCTCAACTGTCTTCTTCAAGCTCTGGTTCCCAACTGACCACAATAGGAATAAACTCACAGGGAGCAAGTACAGCGGGGATCTACCAGTCGTCAGTAGAAATTATCCTCGTCGACACACGTTTCGACACACGTTTCGGCCCACGATTCCTAGACGTAATCGGAGGTGGGCCCACCTGAGTTCATGAAGCTCAGGGCTGGTTCCCCGCTGCACGGAATTACCGGATGGTGTTATTATTTCGGTCAAAGACAAGACGACTTGGTGGTTTCGCAGGAGGTACTGTGAGATAAGAAGCCGCCACGGCAGCCTAATTCAACCTCGGGCTTGTGCTAGTTCATACCCCCAGTTCAAAATATGCTGTGCCGTGGTCCCTTGCGTAGGTTTTCTGTTCGGCTTTCTGTCAGCGCCGAGACCATGCAACGCAGAGTCATCACAGTCACCATGCCGATGAATTTCTATAGGTTTCACCTCTTCGTTGACTATGCGCATGCAAGGAAGAATGTGAGAGAACTGGTAGACATATTAGATAAAGAATTCATGTGAGGAAAAAAGCGGGTGAAGTAATGCATGTGTGGGAGAAAGAATCTACATGTGAGGGAAAGGGTGCAGGTGAAATAATGCACGTGTGAGAGAAAGAATGTACATGTGAGAGAAAGAGTGGGGATGAAATAATGCATGTGTGGGAGAAAGAATGTACATGTGAGAGAAGGAGTGCAGGTGAAATAATGCATGTGTGGGAGAAAGAATATACATATGAGAGAAAGAGTATATGTGCATGAAACAAATATTTACAGTTTAAAGTTTACTGTGAGACTAGCAGGAGATATATATATATATGAATGTATGTTTGTTTACACACACGTATGGCAATATCAGCGTCATCGCTTGTTCATTTGGCACATGTAATTTTCAAGCTGTCTACACAAAAACTATTTACGCAAAATACTACATATATAATTTACATAGTTGTGAGAAATGTAAACAGATAATAACCAACGTATAAACAGGCAACACAAAGGTAAAAGATAAGAAAAATAGAGCCTCAACTTTATTCTCCGTGATAAGTTTCTTGGGGTAATAATGTGGTAGCTTCCCCTGGCTGTCCACATCCACAAGGCATTAGAAAATTTGGTTAATGCTTGCAGCACCTGCTCAAGGACAACATTTATAACACATTCCAGCCATTAGGAACGGGGTCTTCAATTAAGAAGGGGGATCCTCAATAATCTAAAAGGGGGCCACTGTGGCGGTGTGGTTAGGCCAGCTGCCTCATGCTACGGAGACCATAGGCTCAATTTTAGTCTGTCCTTCATTTCATGAGTACTCTTGTCTAATTTCTGGGGCCCTTCCAGCCCCCTCCCACATAAGCATGTCATAAAAGGTGATTAATCAGAGGTGTTTCATTTAAGTGGGAGTGTATCTATTTGAAAGGCGAGGAACCAACAGTATGCACAGAGGAAAAAAAATGGATGTGCATGAATAGCTCAAGTTTTGGAACAAGACTAAAGTCAAGAACCAGATAAACAGCCAAAGCATGCTGGAGTTGGTTCTACAACATCCTGTAAAGGTTATGCAGCAAGCTTTTTTTAAGGGGGGAGGAGGGGGGGGGGGGGGGGGAATGAGGAGGAGGAGGGAGGTCTGTTCTTCCTCTCCCAATCCACCACCAAATTGGGGCCACTGACCACACATGGAGACCCTGATAACTGAAATGATCATAAATCACTATCGGTCCCTGACACCCCCCCCCCCCCCCCCCCCCCAATGGGACCCCAATAACTGACATGATCGTAAATCAAAAACAAAGAAACAATGCCGACTAGATCTGAGATGCAGAGATAAATGCCATCAAGGCAAGTACACGGGTCATCAACAACAAACAAAGCTGTGTATCAAACAGCAAACACAGTAATAATATCATATGATATATGGCTCAATGATACACACATAACTGAAGTGCCTGTCTAGACAAGATTCGTAGCATATTAACTCGTTGAGTCCCAAGGAACGCATCATACGTTGACAGATCCCTACATAGAAGCCCAGTGAACGCAAGATGTGCCGATTTTACGCCTTTCTAGACTACCCCTTGGGCCTGTGATGCTAAACCCTCTGGGACTCAAAGAGTTAAGTTAACACATTTGTTATACATAAAAGATTATCATTGTCATCAGGTCAATCAACTGAAGAGTGTTAAACGTCTTATTATATAGACACTAGCATTTCATACATACTACATTACAAATGACTTGTACATTGGTCTGTGTTCTTTAATGAGACTGTTTCTTCCATGAATTAAATAACATACTAATACTGAAAAATTGTCTATATATTTGACATCCCTTGATGATGGATTGCCTATTCTTGACATAATGATGTTGATGAATTGTCTACTCTTTAAACAATAATGTTGTTGTGCTGCCTACTCTTGAAGACCCAATGTTGATTCATTGTCTACTTCTTACACAACATGGTTGTTCAGCTGCCTACCCTTGACACACAAGAATGCTGATGAGTTGTCTCCTCTTTACATAGCAATGTTTGTGGGTAGTCTCCTCTTGACATAGCAATGTTGATGGGTTGTCTCCTCTTTACATAGCAATGTTGATGGGTTGTCTCCTCTTGACATAGCAATGTTGATGGGTTGTCTCCTCTTTACATAGCAATGTTGATGGGTTGTCTCCTCTTGACATAGCAATGTTGATGGGTTGTCTCCTCTTGAAATAGCAATGTTGATAAGCTGTCTACTCTTGAAATAGCAATGTTGATGGGTTGTCTACTCTTGAAATAGCAATGCTGATGGATTGTCTACTCTTGAAATAGCAATGTTGATGGGTTGTCTACTCTTGAAATAGCAATGTTGATGGGTTGTCTACTCTTGAAATAGCAATGTTGATGGGTTGTCTACTCTTGAAATAGCAATGTTGATGGGTTGTCTACTCTTGAAATAGCAATGTTAATGGGTTGTCTACTCTTGAAATAGCAATGTTGATGGATTGTCTACTCTTGAAATAGCAATGTTGATGGGTTGTCTACTCTTGAAATAGCAATGTTAATGGGTTGTCTAATCTTGAAATAGCAATGTTGATGGGTTGTCTACTCTTGAAATAGCAATGTTAATGGGTTGTCTACTCTTGAAATAGCAATGTTGATGGGTTGTCTACTCTTGAAATAGCAATGTTGATGGGTTGTCTACTCTTGAAATAGCAATGTTGATGGGTTGTCTACTCTTGAAATAGCAATGTTGATGGGTTGTCTACTCTTGACATGAATATTTTGCGGGACAACACTATACTTGTCTGACCTCACAGATTCCTTTGCTTGTTCCAGGAACAAAAACAAAATATTAACACAGATTCTGCGTATTATGCAGAATAAAAAATGACAACATGCAGTTTGGTCTGAGCAGCTGACCACAGTACGTAGTCAGTAATATTGTGTAGTGTGTGGAAAAAATACTAAAAAATGAATTCTGGCCACTTTTACACAAAAATCTTGGCAGATATAAAAGATAGAATACACTCAAAAGTTATCTTCTTAAAGGGCTCATATAGTCAAATGAAAAACTGATTGCATAAACTACATCACATCATCTGTGTCATGTAGGGGGAGGTTACAGCAGCTATGAAAGTAGGTCACACAGGGGGAAATAACACATTTTTATGCTGCATCAGCACACAGAAGAGTTGACGTCTGATTGCCGCTTGCTGCGAGATTCCTTTCCCTCTCTGTAAACAAATAAAAAATATTATAAAGTGGGGAATACATTTTCTAACATTATTTTCTGAAGAATTATAAATTCAATATAGGAAATGTTTATTGTAATATAAACAAATATTTTCAGCTGAAATTGGGACATTCCACTAATGTTTTCAGCTGAAATTGGGACATCCCACTAACCCCCTTTATTTCTAGGTCAATTGAGTGAAAGGGTTAATTATCTGCTCGACAATGGCATTAAAACCCGAACCACTGTCACCAAGAAATAGACGAAACAATATGCTCTTCAACTGCTTTGAAGAAGGAGGGAAGGGAAGGGGTGTTGAGATTTCCCATCAACACATTTCAGGCATTAAAAGTATCTCAAACTATGACATCTAAAAAGGTCCTGATTTAACTATAAGTGTATAAGTGTATGTTCGACTCTCGAACTCATCCCTCAATGTTTATAAAATGTTACAACTAGCATTTAGGGGGGTAAAAAAAGGGGGGGGGGGGTATTGATGGGATGGTTAGGATACAACTAAAAAAAAAAAAAAAAAAAAAAAAAAAAAGGTTTGTGCCAGGGAAACAGGATATATGGTCACCACAGACTGCAGACATTCTTGTCTTTTATCTTTTTCCTTTTTCTTGGGGTTCACAGGGGTAAACTCTGATGGAAAGTTTTGGTTGTTTGTCCACTTCTGGACTTTAGTCTTGTTGCAGAACTTGGGTTTTACATGCACATCAGTTTTACAGATCTGGCTTATTTGTAACCAGACTGTTGGTTCCTTGCATCTCAAACAGATGCACTTCAACTTGGAAGGAAACACCCCTGATTGGTCGACTTGAAAGGAAACACCTCTGATTGGTCGACTTGGAAGATAACACCCCTAATTGGTCGGCTTCAAAGGAAACACCCCTGATCAGTTGACTTTAAGAACATGCTAGTATGGGGGGCAGTGGGGTATTGCTTTTGTCCCCAAAATGGAGCCCCAGAACCCACATGAGGGCCTTACCTTTTATGATGCCTGGGTTTCCTTAAAGTCGTCGTGGAGATCATCGGACTGATCTTGTCCCGAAAGGTGTGGTAGTTTCTTTCTAGTTCTCTTTGGTACTCCTTCTGCTCATGGGTGATGAGTGTTTTGTTTTTCTGTAGGGCATCTCCGCATCTAAGTGTGGAATAATAGAACCAGGCTATAGGTAATGACATCTGAAATATCATCATCATCAAGTGCCCTGCCAACTGGGGATGGGCGGTCATGCCCAGCTACAACCTGTGATCTGCAACTGGGTGTACGATTGGTTTAAAGGCATGATTTACAGGGGAAAATACAGCAGTGATTTCCCCTTGACTTCTGCTAGTTTGTTTATGGTTTAACTTCAAACAACCTTTGCTAAAGAGATATACCTGGCAAAGCAGTTAAGGGGGGGGGAGGATATATTGGTGTCTCTTACCCACTGATGGCCATGTCACGGAGTTTTGCGGTATTTTATAGAGCTAGCTGTCGCACCAGCTAGCTCGCCTTCTCTCATGTCTTGGTCCATGAACGCTTATTCAATATATTCACAGCTAAACTCTATATCTAGAACCTCTCCACCATCCGCTACCCGGTGAATGTGCCTAGTAGTAGAATTTGAAATATACATTTAGTATTTATTTTGAATATAAAGTGGGACAAATTCAAGGCTGGTAAAGAAATAAGAGAAATGTCTCTGCAGCCAATGGTCACAACAGTTGTGAGGCAAAGAAGATGGTGCTATATTGGATACATCCTGACAAGAGATTAGAGAATCACCAAAGAGTCATTACAATGAGAGATAAGGACACTGAGGAAGCGAGGACAGCCAAAAGAAACCAAAAACAAACATTGACAAAAAAGGTCAAAGGGCTCGACTGGATTCCATCCATGATATTAAGGGACCGCACAGGATAAAATGGAATGGAGGAATGAAAGGCTGCGAGCCCTAGGTGCCATATAATGGTATAACTGGATAAAATGACAATGCTAATGATTTATGTATGAAATGTGTGGGATTTTCCTGGTATTAATGTGAATACTAACAGAATAGGATCATATTTGAAGTTTATAAGCACTTTTTAAGTGTATAAGACCTGACAAACTATGAAAACAATGAAGTACAGATGCACTTACTTGACACGAACCATGAAAACACACTGACTGTAGGGACCTGACAAACTATGAAAACACTGAAGTACAGTTTCATTGTCCTGACATGAACCATGAAAACACACTGACCATAGGGACCTGACAAACTATGAAAACACTGAAGTACAGTTTCACTGTCCTGACATAAACCATGAAAACACATTGACTGTAGAGTCCTGCCAAACTATGAAAACACTGAAATACAGATGCCTAGTCCATACATTAACTATGAAAACACTAAAGTAAACATGCATGAACCATGAAAATTCATTAACTGTAGAGTTTATATTGTGACCCTGACATAAACTATGAAAACACACCGACTGTTGAGACCTGACATGAACTATGAAAACACACCGACTGTTGAGACCTGATAAACTATGAAAACACACCGACTGTTGAGACCTGATAAACTATGAAAACACACCGACCATTGAGACCTGATAAACTATGAAAACACACCGACCGTTGAGACCTGATAAACTATGAAAACACACCGACTGTTGAGACCTGATAAACTATGAAAACACACCGACTGTTGAGAACTGATAAACTATGAAAACACACCGACTGTTGAGACCTGATAAACTATGGAAACACACCGACTGTTGAGACCTGATAAACTATGAAAACACTTCGTACAAATGCACAGTCCCGGCATGAACCATGGAAAATAGACTGACAGTGCTAAATTTTATTCAAACATGTATTACCAACTCATTTAGCAAATACTGAGATACCAAAAGAGCACCGTATGACACAATCTTCTTGCCAACCTTGTGCAATCAATGCAAGACGTGGACGATGAGAAAAAAAAAAAAGTAAAATTACAACAAATGAAATGAGATTTTATGAAGGACCCTTAATATATCAAGAAGAAAGAAGATCAGCAACAATCAAATCCAAAGGAAAATGGGATTAGTAGCAGTTCATGCATACACTTATACCCACATAGACAATCTTACATACCCACAATTCATAAACACATGCATACACACACACACACACATACACACACACACACACCCTCTCTCTCTCTGTCAATCGCACACTCACTGACTGACTCTCTCACACACACAATCTCACAAACTTTTTCTCTCACTCACTCACACATGTGCACACACAGATACATAAAGAGAGAGAGAGATGCTGATACATACAGACACACAGACATACCATACAACACTCATGCATATCCAAGAAGCTTACTTACTAAACACTCCTATATACTGCACCCACTCACATACATATAATACACATACACACTCAAACATACATCATATACAAAGCATGAAGGTACTCACTTTTTGATGAAGTCTTTAAAACAGAGCCTGAGTTTGGTGTGAGCTTTCGAAGGAGACTGCTTCCCTTCTGCAATATCACTCAGGAAGACTAGTGCCACTTCCAGGGGACCCTGAGCAAGAGACACACACTAGATGTTTTAGACTTTCCAAACTGCACTAGACTTGTCAAGTGAAGATGCTTTAGACTTGACAAACTGCACTAGACTTGTCAAGTGAAGATTTTTTAGACTTGCCAAACTGCACTAGACTTGTCAAGTGAAGATGTTTTAGACTTGCCAAACTGCACTAGACTTGTCAAGCGAAGATGTTTTAGACTTGCCAAACTGCACTAGACTTGTCAAGCGAAGATGTTTTAGACTTGCCAAACTGCACTAGACTTGTCAAGTGAAGATGTTTTAGACTTGCCAAACTGCACTAGACTTGTCAAGCGAAGATGTTTTAGACTTGCCAATAAATAAACAGAGGGGGAACCTTTGAGGCCGTTAAATATTATGAATTAATCGAGTAACAGAAAGTGTATTGATCGGCACTCATAGCTTTCGATTTTTATGTTGTCTAGTGTGTTCTATCTTTCTACTTCTTTCTATGAGTGCCGATCAATACACTTTCTGTTACTCAATTAATTCATAATATTTAGACTTGCCAACATGCTTTAGACTTGTCAAGTGAAGATATTTTAGACTTGTCAAGCAAAGATGCTTTTAATTTGTGAAGATGTTTTAGGCTTGTCAAGTGAAGATGTTTTAGACTTGTCAAAGTGAAGATGTATTAGGCTTGTCAAGTGAAGATGTTTTAGACTTGTCAAAATGAAGATGTATTAGGCATGTCAAGTGAAGATGTTTTAGACTTATCAAGTGAAAATGTATTAGGCTTGCCAAGTGAAGATGTTTTCAACTAGTGAAGATGTGTCAAGTGAAAAATGTTTTAGACTTGTCAAAAGCAGATGTTTTAGTCTTGCCGAAATGCTTTAGATGTGCCATGTAAAGATGTGTTAGACTTGTCAAGTGAAGATGTTTTAGACTTGCTAAGATGGTATTAGACTTTCTAAGATGTTTTAGACCTGCTATGACATTTTACATTTGCCTAGGAAATATATTTTAGACTGGTGGAGTGGAATGTTTGTCAAGCGGTGATGTTTTAGACTGTGATATGTAATCTGTGATATGTGATGTGTAATTTGTGTCAAGTGGTGTGTCATGCGATGTGTGATTTGTGTCACGTGATATGTAATTTGTCATTTGTTATTACGTTTATGCTGAGAAATGAGTTTACCTCACGTGCTGCGTTATCTATGCAGAATAATGCGTAATCTGCGCCATGCAAGTGACAAGACAAAAGTACCTGATTGACCGTTGTGCCGATGCAACCCTGTAAAACCATCTGCAATATCTTGGTGTCAGGCGGTTCCTGTAACAAGGCCAGCGCTAGTTCTCTGGTCCTCTTCTGTATATCTTCTATAGCCACTTCTACCGGCGACAGGATTACCTGAAACCAAAAGCATAAACCATTTCTTACTGGTACCATCACTGCAATGGTTTCGGCAGTGATACTGAGAGAAGAAAATTCAGTAAGCAATGACAAACTATTGAATCTAAAATTGCCTAGTGAAACCACAAATGGCCAAAAATGTTGGGGTTGGTTCTGCAACTTCCTGTAAAGAATACCCAACTAACTAACCATCAGAATAGGGACTATTCACTGGCTGCTGAATATAAGGACGGAGCATGCATGAGAATGTCTCAAGTGCAGTGATGTCGGTTTTTGTCTCAACTCAACTTCTTCTTCTATGATAACCCTGTAAAGGGCGGCTGGCAGAATGTTTACAGCTGGGCAGCGAACTGTGCGCTTTCGGCTCAACAGATTAAACTTCAACAAACTCCTAGTTAGTTGCTTTTCATAGGCGTTGTGGGTCTATTTCCCCCTCCAACCCAGAGGGCTCTGAACCCACAGGTGGAAACTAGTCACACAAAGATACCCCAATATCTGTCAGGTAATAAACTGTACAATCTGTCATCTGTGTCTTCTTTGTTCAAACTTACAACTTGAGGACTCTGCTTTGATATTCTGTCAATCATGGGAGATCTATGGCAGCCCCCCTGCATCAGCATGGCACAAGATGATGATGAAGACACACATGGAAAATTTGAGCACCTGGCATAACTTACCTGTTGCCTCTCTATCACCGAGACTCGGGTCTTGATGTAGGGGAAGAAATGGTTTGTTGTGAGCACCGTCTTGCGCTTGTACTGCTCGCTCAGCTCCCCATGAGCTCGGCCGTCCAGGGTGAAGGGTGTTGCATAAATGAACCGTTCTGTGGGTTGAGTGTAGGCACATTATGACACACAGCAAGACATAAATCACTAGTCCATACACATCAATCAACAGTCAGATAACTTACTGTGATTCCCCAAGAATAAAAAGCACTTATTTTCTCAAAATACAGGGTCTGAAAAACAGTATGTTAGTTAGTTACTTGGGTTATTATCACTGCACTGCAGACGAGTCCATAGATGCTCACATCCACCACTCAGTGTTGAACTTCAGCATCCAGTGGGTAATAGTACCAGTTCTATGTCGATTAACAAGTCCTCTGATGTGCCTAGTGTGCGTTTCATTTTTTTGCTATGCCGATTTTACCTCCCAAGTCTATGATTCTGGTGAGTGATGTGGATTCACTGGCCCTTTCCCATTTCTTGGAGGGCATTAATAATACCAGCAGGATCTATAGGTTGACCCTCGGTAGTGATAGCAGATCCAGTCAACCTTTCCGCATGTTCCAGAATGAAAATAAAGGTGACTCCACCTACAGTGGACTTCTGTAACGGCTCAAGTAACTGACCACACCGAACCTGCCTGAACCCTCCGGATCACTGAGTAGGCATGCCTGGGTGTGTCATGTACAATAGTAGCAGATTTTTACAACATGATTTTAACAAAAAAATTTCTAGTACAGGGCCTCATCTGGGAGTCACAGTTCAGGGACAATATAAAAAAGTTCCCATGAAAGACGGATAGAACCAAAAGATGAAATTGTCTAGAGCAGTGTTTCCTAAACTTGTCTTTGTCGCAGCGCCTTTTTTTAAATACAAAATTTTTCCATGCCGCCCTAACCTAAGTGAAAGTATGACTATTCGTATGTAAGAGATTTTTTTTTTTTTTTTTTTTTTTAATTAAATAATTGTGTATCTTCGAATATTTTGCGGCGCCCCTGCGGAGAGGTCGCAGGTCCTCGGGGCTCACGCTGCGCATAGTTTGAGAATCTAGGGACAATCTGACACCAGCAGATAGTGTGAAGAAACCAACTATAGGAAGAGTTTGTACCTGGGTGAAATCAAGTCATTCAAGAAATCTGGCATTTCAAATGCCACAGATGGAACTGACAATAAGGTAATATATTAAGATATCATCAACAGACAAAGATGAGAACAAGCTAAAGAACTGGATGAAATATGGATGAGAGTGTTGACGATTATGAGGAGTCTTCTGGATTCTTTGATGAATAAAACGTGAGTTCAAAAACTTTTTTCTCAACATTTCTGGTCTCAGACTGAAGGTGTGTCGTACACAAAGAGTCATCTTATAATTTGGGAAATACAGTACTACATCAGACAGATAGTTGGCTTGCAGTCAGGTAGCTGGTAGTGTTGAAGGGACAAAGACACAGATAAACACAGTGATATGTTAGTAGACAGTATAATTCTAAACATCAATAATAGCTTATTTACATCTTATCTATCCATCCATTTATTAATCAATCCACCCACTCATCCATCCAAGATCAATTATCCTACAGTCTCGGTAGCATAATATGTTTTACATGAACACAGACTCTTACTAAGTTTGTAGTTCTTGTCAAAGTATGTGATTCTCTCCTTGAACTCATACAAATCAAAGTATGGCTCCACGTATGTAATCTGAATGTAAGCCTGAAAGATACAACACTCAGTGAATCAGCATAAATCATGACTTTGAACACACACAATAAAATTGTTTTTATTTTTCCTCAATTGCTAGCAGAACTTGGTTTCTTCTTGTTTTCTAAATAAGTAAAAGTAAAAAAAGTAAAGGTCCCTTTTCCACGCCTTAAGGCGTATAGGGCATATAGGGCTAGACCTATATTTTTATAGACCAATCGGCACAAGATGGGTGATGTGGTCAGCATCATGCCAGCCGCCTTTACTTTCCCGGGACTGCACCCAGTACCCACTCAAGGCTGGGTCGACCAGGGAGTCAAGGTCATTATTGAAAACAGTCCGCCTCTGCCAGGGAGCGAACCCACGACCTTCTGATCCGCAACGAGCGTCTAGCCGCTCGGCCACGGCGACTGCCCTATTTTATAAATATTTTATATATAATATCATTTTTAAAATTCAGGACATTTCCATACGACACTGTTTAACTGTGCAATAAAGAGGAATGGCAACCACAGCCTATGGTGATACCAATTAAGGCCAGTGATAAAATATCCCTCCCCACAGAACAACGACTGGGCAGTTGGGTAGAGACAATGTGTTGCCCACGCAGCATGATCCCTCGCTGGGGCTGCCTTGTTAACTCCAAAGGAAAGGTAACACCAATAGGTTTTGGACAAAAACAAAATTATTAAAAGAAAATAAATATAAATTAATGCAAAAAGTTTTCATTGGTGATTTCACGTAATATATAACAGACAGAATAAAAGTGAAACAAGAACATGAGTAACATGTAGAAAAGAATAAAAGTAAAATAAAAACAAAGTGACAGGCAAAATAAATGTGAAACATGAACAAAGCGACAAGCTGAATAAAAGTGGGGGAAAAAAAAGAACAAAGTGACAAACAGAATGAAACAAAAAAAGTGACAGGCAGAATAAATCAAGAACAAAGGGACAGACAAAATAACAGTATAACAACATAAACTTCAACAGAACAACAACTATCACCTTTTCTGGATCTAGTTTATCTTTCTCCACAGTGTTCGAATCCTTGACAATTTCCACAAACTCGTGTCCAAATCTCTCACTGTAGAAGCTCTGAATATACAAACAGGCAGAGGAAATTAGTAAAAGCCAATCTGGCAGATGTATACCAATTTCTAAGACAATACCCCTAGTTAGTCACCCTTTATGACAAACCTGTAAGGGGGCAGAGGGTCTAATCTTAATTCCTAGAGATGGGGCCCCAGAACCCCTTCAGGGGAGCCCAATAAAAGATACTGCCACTGGGGTGTGAAGTGTCCGGTCTTCAAGCATTCTAGGACACAACATATGAGGTTTAGGTTTAAACAACGGATCAACATCATGGCACAAATAAGTCATAAGTGCTCCCTTATACTTCTAACTCAAGCCTGAGTCTGAAGAATCTCAGTGCAGCGCACGAACTCCATACACCGGCTAGGAATCTGAAATATTTTGGATACATTTTAAACTCAAAATTTTGTCCTGGCAGTGCCGTCAGGCTATTCTTTTCGATTTCCAACTGCCAAGGGATTTTTGCATGCGCAACATTACACATGGGCGTCCGATCTTACTACCCAGAAACCAGGGAAAATTACAAGAAGACCCCGTGACAAAAATCCCAGCCTTCATTGGGGCCTGAACCCGGGATCTCCAGTACTCGAGGCGGACGCCATGCCTCAAGACCACTCAGCCCCCCTAGGATGTGGGACTGCCATCTCCCTTCCTCACTGTTTGTCCTCCAGTGCTGGGAGTTATTCAACACTGACGGAGAAACACAGGCAGACTTTCAATCAAGTTGCCACTGGTACTATTAGCAAGTCGACTCTTCGCTGGCTACTGAATAAGGGGACTGAGCATGCTGAGGAATGTCCCGAGTGCTGTGATGTCAATTCTTGACTGAATGATAATTTCATTCCTCCAAGAAACTCTCAGAATATTCTAGAAATTATCTGGTACAATTGTTTTTCTTTGGATCGAGCTCAGAACTGTACTGGTCAGGGATAATCCTGCCACTGCTGGGGGTTTGAACTCAGACCACTTCCTGTGTGGGTTCCAGGGCCCCATTTTAGAGAGGGTTGGGGGGGGGGGGGGATAGACCCATAGTCTCCTCCATGCTAACAAAGATGTAAAAGACAACTAATCAGGGACTGGCTGAAATCCAACTCGTCAGATCAAAAAGTGCAGATGCCACAGTTAGCTCTAAACCACAACATAATGTGCCAAGACCTTTTTTAAGGGTGCAAGCAGAGAAGAACAACAAAAACATGGATCAGTGCGTCAACACGCTAGCAACTTTACTTTACAGAGTGGAAACAGGGATCAGACTTAGCGTCTGCCACATTATTTCTTTACCAACAGCTACTAGTCGAAATACGAGGGAACCCAAAATTTAAAAGATTTCATAGAAGTTACAATGACCATGCCAATATTTTGTAACCTGTCAATACTGTTGTTAAGGATGTCAAGATTGTTAAGCATATGTCATCATGGACCAGACAAACAGTGAAGTCATAATGACAGTTTAAAGATGGCTACCACCTTTTGACATGCATATGAAGCCCCCTTGAATAATTAGATCCTACATTTTAACATATGATTCTAGAACTTTCCAAACGGCAAGTGCTTCCACTCACCTCTAACCTGTGTGAAATTTCCGGTAGTTTTGTAATCATCTGCTCCTTGTAGATAAACTCCTCCCCGTTGAGGTCTCCGAACTTGGCCCCATAGAAGCCAACTCTGAAATAAGTGCCGAAGATTCTCTTGCCTTCCTGGCGCGTGACATTTGTGAAAGCTTCGTGCAGTTTTTGGTGTACGTGTGCCAGTTTCTTGTAGTCACGGTTGTGTTCGTAGATGGGGATCATCAGTTTGTAGACTTCATTGACAGCCTCAAACATGCTTGCCTGAAATATATCAGCAGTTATATTTTCCAGCAACAGAATTATACACATACTCAGGAAACAATGTAGGTAAAGATGGGGGGGGGGGGGGGGGGGGGGTGACAGCAAAAGCAAGAGCAACTTTTTTAACACTTTTCAATTTGTCAAAAGAAATTAAACCTAGTCCCAATATTAGAATGGCAGCTGCCGTGGTGTGCAGCTTGTCTCTTGCCTGCAGATCCAAAGGTCGCAGGTTTGGGTTCTGGCGGAGCCATTTTTTAACATTTCTTTTTAGTTGATATTGGCTTCCAGGTTGACCCAGCCTTAAGTGGGTACCAGGTAAAGTCCTGGGAAATAAAGGCGGCTGGTGTGATGTTAACCATATCGCCCACTAAGTGCAGATTGTTATATATAATATAGGTCTAGCCCTATATGCCCAATATGCCTGAAGGTGTGGAAAAGGTCTTTTACTTACTTTCACTTACCAATATTAGAATATTTAACACTAACACGACATCAGTACAGTTTTATGGATCAGAGACATGGAGAAGACTCATCATCATGTAGCAGGTCCTTTGTAGAATGTCGCTCTCATCACAGTCTGCCTCAAAGAAACTCGGTCTCTCGCCAGTTCTCCTGCCTCATGCACTTTCATACTCAAGGAGTCACTTATATCCTGTGCCCATGTTCGTGTCGGTCGGCCCCTGCCCCTTCTTCCTGGTACCATGCCTTCTGTTATAATTTTTTCCAATCCGTCGTGGCACTTGATATGACCAAAATTATTTCAGCTTTCGAGAAAGGATGCTGTTTATTAGCCAATCTTCCTTGATGTTCTTTTAAGATGCCAATATTTCTCATCTTCTTTGTCCAAGATATTCTGAGAATCAATCTATAGCATTTCAGCTCAAAAGCCCATATTCTCTTTCTTAAGGACTGAGAGATAGTCCACGACTCACATCCGTATTTAGCCACAGGGAAGATGCACGCTCTCAAAGAAGACTACAACAATTATTAATAATAACAAATAATCATTAAATTTAAACCAGCAAGAGTATGTGAAATAAAATAGTATGACTGTTGTGGGTTCTTCATGGACAGATACTTGTCAAAACCATTCATTCGAAAATATATCCTTGAATCATACGTTACACATTAATAATATATGTACAAGAGAGAGGGGAAGGTCTAAAGTTTGGAACACTACCCCTAGAGCACAGTTCTGGAACCGACCACTCGATTGCACTCGCTTGTGCCACCAAGGATCCTTCAGTTCAGTTCTTCGTGTGTGGGGTGAGTTCAGCTATCGCTGTACATCAGACAGGGCTCCCAGTTTATTCCTCTACTCTGTTCTATCCTAAGCAACTGTTTCAATATCATGGACGGAATTCACCCCAGCACCTTTGGCCTCTCTCACCAACATTCATCTCAAGAGTTTCCTTTCAATGTCCTTGTTTCCTGAGTCCATCTCCTTCCCTGTTTGGTGATTCTCTGTCCACTTCTATTCAGGATGTGACCAATATATCGCCATCTTCTTTATTCTATACTGTTGATACTAGTTAAGACATTTCTCTTATTTCTTTGCTTTTCTTGAGTTCATCCCACTCACTGAACCTAGATTTTTATAGGCATTTGTGTTTAAACACACTTAACTTTTGATCCATGTTAAGAAAATATGGTAGTAACAATAATAAATAGCTATTTCTAGAGAAACCACTTGTAAATTAATTATTAGAAAACCTAAGACACATGGGGAAGAAAATTAGAAACGGGGAAAAATAATAAGGGGAGGGTATGGATAAAGCCAGGTGGCCAAAAACAGAATGACTTGGTGTGTTACTGTTTATACATGCCTAACAGAGGATACAGGAGAAAAAAAAAAAAATTTTTTAAACACATCACATTTTCAAATACTTTTTAAATATCTGTCTTGTGCAGATTATTTTTATTTTCAATTACAGGAAATGTACTCAAAATTCAAATTTGTATACAACCTTCCAAACCAGTATTTAACAACATCAAAAGACAACAGATCAAATGGTTTGGACATTTGTCAAAACTAACAGCAGACAGTGCACCGCAGAGAGCCCTGCCACTTAGACATAATGGAAGCAAATCCAGAGGTCGACCATGCAAGCGATAGATAGATGGAACATCTGAGGTCATAAATACGAGCACCCATGTAGCACAGACCCACGCTCTCACCTAATACTTCTTCAAAACTATGCCCCTTTCTCTCTATATGAATCTATCTGAGTCTGTGTAATCACAATGTATGGAGGATTAAGTATGACCCAATAACCAGACACCGAAATTTGCTTGTTCTTTAAGGAAAGAACCGAAACCTTGAAAAATGGTAAGCTTCACACAACTGAATAGACACAGCAGAAAAGAATCACCACTAACCATATTGAAAGAACTTGCAGCCTGCTCCAGGAGCCCAACCAAGCCATTCTCTGTGAAGTACATTCCGGTACATATGCCTTCCTCATCGGGAGAAACAACATCATCAGACACTGCACTCTCCTCCAAAACATTAGGAGTGATTTTCTGTAAACAAATCACCATTCAAAATCTTAAATAAACAAACACAGACAAAATATTCAATGATCAAGCTATCAGAATGGACTTTCATCAGAGTCAATAGGATTTTCATGTCCATATTTTCTCTTATTATGTATTTCTGGTTTCACTTTGACAGTGGCAGTTTATAAGTTCTGTTGCCTTGTCCAGTGAGGTTTTCTAGCCATGGACTTTGTTGTATTTAGTATCAGTATCTTATTATCCCTGTATACTGAACATGTCCAATGGTGCTTAAAATCATCACCATGTGATTTGAAAGACGGCATCACGTCTCTCCATAAAACCTGCTTCTTGGTATTCTGGATCAATTCTATCAGGTATTCACAACAGTGTCTCAGTCTTTCAGGTAATCAGTTAATCAGGCAATCGCAGTTACAGCTTCATAGTAAAGGGATCACCCCATAGGTGCTCCATTCCTGTGCCAACAAAAACCATACAGAATATCCATCATTGCCACTTGTGAAAGCACCGACACAGACTGCAGTCTGGGCAAAGCCAACAGTATACACATGCATCAAATGCATAAGGCAGCCAACAGAAGTGCCAACACAAAATTTCAGGCATTAGAAATGCAGTTAATCGTCGATGGAAGCCGCAATACAACAGATCAGTAGTTGCACAGGCATTTCATCGCATAAAGCACCACCGATTCTCTGCAAAATATTACAATTTTCAAAATCTGCAGTTCACAACACAAACCATGTTTGTGCAGTCTAAGAGCATTCCAAATTAAATCCACAGCTCACAGTGTCATGCCATGCAATCATCTCAGTAGCTGGGCCACGAAACTTTATCCTTTCAATGGATGAAAATCTAAAGGCAAACTACTGTTAAAATTTGAAAAACTTGCCACGACTACAAATAGTCAGACTGCGATCTGCTACATTTACCAGAAGTCTCTCTACTGGATGAGGGTGTCTTTAGCTATTATCATAACTCTCTGACACTATTCTGATCCTACCAATTTGGAAAGATAAGCTGTTTGGCTTTTCTCTTCCCCTGCTAAATGTACCTGGCAAGAATAAACTTCATTTATAAATAATGATTCAACATGTGTTCGAGCTCACCTCAAAAGCCACACATCCAACAGGAAGGTGAGGCTTGTCCTCCAACATGTTTAGATACTCGGCCACCAGACCAGCAGCATGGACCAGGCACTGGGCAGCCTCGGCATGGTTTCCTCGCTATATTGCAAAAATATAACAATATAATAACTCTCCATATGCCTCCATATTTTTATTTACATCAGTTTAAACAATATTGTATTCATCCTATAGAACCCTATATCGTATGACTTTATGTAAAAGTAAAGGTCCCTTTTCCACGCATTTAGGCGTAATGGGAATATAGGACTAGACCTATATATTTTTTGTAGCCCAATCGGCATCACATCGGCCGCCTTTACTTCCCAGGACTGCACCTGGTACCCACTCAAAAGAAAAAAAATTCAGGCTCTGTCAGAATGCGAACCCACGACCTTCCAATCCGCAGGCAGGTGTCTAAATGTTTTAAATTTACTTGCTACCCCAGAGAACTCTCCCACAATCCCCCACTGACCTTGCTGTGGTCACGAGCCATGTTCTGCAGCCAGGTTAGTCTGAGGTCCGGGGAGTTCTGGTAGCCCTTGGCAATCCTGTACATGAGATCTAGCAGCATCTCGGGGTCCTCTGCAAACTCCTTCATCTTGACAGTGTCAGACAGGATCATGTGTAGGTTGAACACAAGGTCTCGAACCTGGGGATACATAGGGGAAAAACACATTCAGTACTGCATCTACACATCACAGGACAATAATCAACAGCCTTATTTCTTCTTCTTCTTCTCCTACTCTAGCTGTGTTCAGACTTTCAGCATCAGGTTTTGAAGAGGCATCATCGGGTTTTGAAGAGGCATCATCAGGTTTTGAAGAGGTATCATCAGGTTTTGAAGAGGCATCATCAGGTTTTGAAGAGGCATCATCAGGTTTTAAAGAGGCATCATCAGGTTTTGAAGAGGCATCATCAGGTTTTGAAGAGGCATCATCAGGTTTTGAAGAGGCATCATCAGGTTTTGAAGAGGAATCATCAGGTTTTGAAAAGGCATCATCAGGTTTTGAAGAGGCATCATCAGGTTTTGAAGAGGTATCATCAGGTTTTGAAGAGGTATCATCAGGTTTTGAAGAGGTATTATCAGGTTTTGAAGAGGCATCATTGGGTTTTGAAGAGGTATCATGGGGTTCTGGCCTTGGTATGTGCTACACAGATGTCAGCTCTTACGGTTTCAGATATTCCATCCAGTCATCGCTTGAGTGAGGACCCTACTTTGCATGGTGGCCCACGCTCACAGCCAGCCGAGCAGAAAACCCATGCAAGAGACGACGACACATGATACTCGGGGCTGGTGAGAAGAATGAGTAAAAGCCAGAAGCTGGCTCTTGGTCAGTCACGTACCAGAGTTTGAGGAAGACAGTTATCGTATTTGAAGATATAGAACATAGCGTAAAAGAGAGTTATATACATTAATTGTGATCACCAGGAAAGGATGTATGTTGAGTAATTGTGTTGATTAAGAAATTATGATAAACAAAAATTAAACTGGCAGAAGATATGAAAAATGCATGCTTTTTTTTTTTTTTTTAAACGGGGTATACTTCCCCTAGATTTATTACAATTACTATGGTTTACTGTGGTTAGAAATATACGTGCAGTTCAAGCACATTCCTGGGCTTGTATTTGATATGTGGCTGCTGTTGCTGTTTACTATTAAGTGTGAAGAGAGTATGAATGAAATGACGTATGAAAGGAGGGAGAATAAAACCTACATGCCCAATTTTTAACCCTCTGAACATAAAGTTCTTTATTCATTCATTCATCTGCTCACACTGCACAACAATGTTCAAATGGCAAAACAGCTCCTGATTCAAATGTGCCCACAAAATATGGTGCACCGTGTAAGAGCAAAAAGATGACAACCCAGTGCAAATAAGGTTACAATCTTTAAAACAACAATTGTCAATATTTCCCTTAACTTTTCTGTCTTTTTTTATTTCTTTTAAGACTAACTTCTTCAGGTCTGTTTAAATTTGAAGGAGGCACAGAGATGAAACTTCTAAACCCCTCTGCTTAATTAAAACAGTCACTAGAAGTACACAGAAAAAATGAAAACCTAGCAAAATGAATAATCACGTGCTAGAAGTGCCAAGATGAAGAACATTTACAAATACTGTGACAACTGGAATGGTCAACAGCAGAAGAAACAGAGGCAGACAGAGAAATGATGCTGCATGGTCTAAAATAGGGACTTTGAGAATATCACCGCTAGAATTAACACAGAATATCATTAAAAAAAAGGTTTTAAAAAACATGAATCATGAAGTATGAGAATAGAGGTGGAGGCGGTCACTGCAGCTCTCTGCTGACTATAGTATCAGCTCCATACACATGTGATTGCAAAAGACTCACAAAGTATGATGCAAAAAATGAAGACAGTCATGCTATCTGCAGAATGACAAACTTCGCTTCAGAGGGTGACCGTAGTCAGCAATCTTTGGATATTTTATCAAGGTCATGCACGTGTGTTAGAAAATGAACAGGCAGGCAGACTGGCTGGTTAGGCACTACTTCATGTTGTTACTAAAGAAAAAGGACACTTCACCTACCTGTTCTCGGAAAGAGGTGTTCTCCAAGTCCTGGTCTGCCTCAGCGTAAGTCAGGATTGTCTTGAGGGATTTACGTAGAAACTCCTCATTGAAAGTCTGGTTCTGGCCAACCAACGAACTCAGGGACATCGTCACCTGCATCTTCACGCGGGCAAAGTTCTGTGGATGGCAATAACTAAAAGCATTTACATGCTCTTCTTCAACTTCAAGTATTTTCTGTAGATACATTTTCAAGTGCTCACAATCTCCTCTGCTTCTTCTTCGCGATCACTGGCTCTAAACTCCGACGGAAAATTCTGGTTGTTTGTCCGACTCTGGACTGCAGTCCTGTTTCAGAACTTGAGTGTTGTGTGCACATCTGTTTAACAGATCAGACTTAAATGAAAGCAGATTGTTGACTACCTGCCTCTGAGGCAGATGCACTCTGACTTCGAAGGAAGCCCCCCAACTGGTTGACTCTTAAGACATGCTTGTTGCGGAGGCAGTGGGTTTTCCTCACCATGGGGTCCCAGGACCCATACTGGGAGCTCACATAAGTAAAGGACCCTTTTCCACGCCTTCAGGTGTATTGGGCATATGAGGCTAGACATATATTTTACAGACC
This sequence comes from Candidula unifasciata, assembly GCA_905116865.2. Taxonomy (NCBI): domain Eukaryota; kingdom Metazoa; phylum Mollusca; class Gastropoda; order Stylommatophora; family Geomitridae; genus Candidula; species Candidula unifasciata. The sequence continues at coordinate 331,991 of CAJHNH020006468.1, read as the reverse complement.
CATCGGCACTCTGTGGGTGACACGGTCAACATCACACTGGCTGCTTTTACTTCCCTGGACTTTATCTGGTACCCATTTAAGGCTGGGTCGACCTGGCAGTCAAGGTCATTTCTGAAGGGAAAAAGGTCAAACTCAGCCAGGACCTGAACCTACAACCTTCGGATCCGCAGGCGAGTGTCTAGCTACTTCACCACGGTGGCTCATCTAATTCATGTATTCTCTGTATAGCAGATTACCAGTACCTATAAGCTCTGTTACTTTCTAAATAAGAGATTTTCTAATATCTCAAACTCTTCTACTTTCTAGAGAACAGATTCCCAGTACAGGGTGTCCTTAACTTGCAACCAAGTTCCATTCCGACTAACATTTGGAAGTCAAACTGGTCATAAGTCAAATTTATATTTTCCAACACTCTTCTCATTCACTCTTCTCATTCAAACGGTTTATAAACATTTCCTAAAACACAAAAATGCAATCTATACCGGATGTCTAGACTCTGTCGCCCTCTAGACAACAGTTCCAGGAACTTTATGATGCTACCAATGTAGTTATCTTTTTTTCTTTACTACTTTCATGAATTTTTTGTGTGGCTGTAAGTGTGATGGTCCTGTCGCATAGGTCTGAGTCAAGGCTATAGTGTATTTAAAAGCTTTTTCACTTTATGTAGAACAGATTCCTAGTACTCACAAGATTTTTTATTTTGTTTAGAATAGATTTTCTGGTCCTTATAAGAACTTCTACATTTTGTAGAACAGACTTCCTGGTAAAAGCTCTTCTACTGATATCACCGTCTTTAACACATGTTATGCTTCCTTCTTTTATCTGTGTCTCCTTTTTATTCCTACCATCTTTTCCCCTGTTTAGAATTTATCATCCTTCTTTTATCCATGCGTCCCCATCCTTTATCCATCTGTGCATACCTTGTTTATTTAATACACATATTCTTGTATCCACCTAATCACTTTACATACACTCACTCAATCACAGTTAATCAATGTACATAAATCAACCAGTCAAACCTTTAGATACACCCAATCAGTTAAATAACTGCATTACTCAACCACAGTTAATCACTTTACATATACACACTCACAGTTATACACTCAATCACAGTTTCATAAGGCAAAGTTACAACCCCTTTTGTCAATTAGACATTCCATTCAGATAATAATGATTAAATGTGACAATGACCTGTCCTTGCTCCAGTCTTTACTAAGGGGAAAAGTCACATATCTATTTCACAACTTCTCCCCGCATGGGTTCCTGGACCCCGTTGTGAGGGATGGGGGAAGAAGGGGGAATAGACCTAATGCCATGTAACAAGTATTTTGCAAACTCTGACTAATTATGGGTTTGAGGAATTCAGCTGTGTTCTGCCCGAAAGGCTCAGATATCACAGCTAAGCTCTAAACCACAACATGACATGCCAACTGCCACTGTAATGGCGAGCAAAGAAGATTTCACAGCTTCGATGATGTATCAAGGTGAGACGATGTATCAAGGTGAGACGATGTATCAAGGTGAGACGATGTATCAAGGTGAGACGATGTATCAAGGTCAGACGATGTATCAAGGTGAGACGATGTATCAAGGTCAGACGATGTATCAAGGTGAGACGATGTATCAAGGTGAGACGATGTATCAAGGTGAGACGATGTATCAAGGTGAGACGATATATCAAGGTGAGACGATGTATCAAGGTGAGACGATGTATCAAGGTGAGACGATGTATCAAGGTGAGACGATGTATCAAGGTGACAGTGTAGAACACAACTTACGTTGCCAAGCTCGAAGTTCTGTCTCATCAGCAAGTACAAGGAAGCGGAGGCCTGAGACCGTGTGACAGCAATGGGGGAGCTACAGTGACGCAGCAAGCGCAAACACAGTTCTGCACACTGTTCCGTCTCCTCTTCAAACAGCAAATCTAGAAACTAGACACATGGACATAAACATGAAATAATAAAATAATGAAAATTTTTAAAAACAATTTACACTAAAATAATAAACAGCTTACACTTTTTAAAAAAAATCAAACTACCCTGAAGTAACAAACACACTGATATGCAGACACATTTCCAACAAAGTCTTTATCAACAACTAAAACTACAGGAACCAAAACATATGAACAAGTTAGTTCATTTCCTGATGGAGAGAATAGACCCACTGCCATTAAGTGTTTTTTTTTTTTTTTTAAATGACTAATTCAGGATTTTCTTAAACCGGATGGTTTGGGACAAAAGGCCCAGATATCACAGCATAGCTATAAACAACAACACAATGTGCTAAACATACTTTTAAGGGTAAATACAGAAAAAAGAAGAAAAAGAAGAAGATAAAGAATAGGAAGAAGAAGAGTAGGAAGAAGAAAAAATAACCAAATTTCCAACCATTATCAAGCCTACCTTTGTAACTAAGGCTCTTTGTGTGGCAAACAGATGCTGCAGGACCGGTGAACTCTGGTTGAGAGACAGCAAGTGAAGCAGGACTCTCAAAGAACTGCCCAACAGTGGATGCAAGGTCTCTGAATTTTGAGCTATCTGGAAAATATATAGCAAATTGATCATTAGTAGATGTATCTGAATCATTTAAAGCTTTTATCTTCAAATGTGCTGAACTTAAAACTCTACCCATCCACGCAAAGAGAGAGAGACAGAGAGAGAGAGAGAGAGAGAGAGAGAGAGAGAGAGAGAGAGAGAGAGAGAGAGGGGGGGGAGAGAGAGAGAGAGAGAGAGGGAGACAGAGACAGAGAGAGAGAGAGAAAATAGAGAGAGAGATAGAGAGAGAGAGACAGAGAGAGAGAGACAGAGAGAGGGAGACAGAGAGAGAGAGAGAAAATGAAACAAACTAAACAAACTAGAATTGTATAAAACATGTAGCTACACATGAGCCATGGTGAGGTAGTCTTTTTCTGATTTGAGTTTGCCAGCTACAAACTCTGGAGGATTTCTAGTTGTTTGTCCACTTCTGGAGATTTAGTCTTTTTCCAGAACCTGAGTTTTGTGTGATCATCCATTTGGCAGATCTGGCTTATTTCCGTATGCAGACTGTTGGTTCCTCACCTCTCAGACAGAAGATGCACTCTGACTTCGAAAGAAAACACCCGTGATTAGTCAGCTTTTGCTACATGCTTGTGGGAAGGGGGGAGTGGGGGGGGGGGGGGGGGGGGGGGGGAGTGAGACTATTCTTTTGTCACTCACAATGGGGCCCTGGAACACACACAGGGAGGTGGTGTAGTGACTGATGCTTTTGCCTGCCAGCATAAGGGTCTATAATTCAAATCCATATTACGATTTTTTTTTCTCCAAATTTATATTGGCTCCCAGATCGACCCGACCTTAAATGGGTGCTAGATGGGAGTGAAGGCAGTTGGCACAAGGTTGACAACATCACCAATGAAATCTGAATGGTCTATACATATATATCTAGCATTTTATGCTTCAAATGCAACATTACTTATTTTCTGGGGATGTCTTATTTATTTTTTTCTGGATTAAAAAAAAATATTTATGAACCTTAACAGCAATGGCACGCACAAAGGTTTCAAGAAATAGCTGGTACCAAAATTCTGCTTCTTTATTTAAAATCGAAGCAGGTAGGTCTTATTTTCTAAGAAATATGTTGCACATGTTTGCAAGTAAATAAAGTAAGTAATTTGAGCTAGCTGATAGTGTCACACTGTGCAATAGGCAGGCAGGCATGCAAATAAATCTACGGCGTTGGCAAGACTTACTAGCAATACCTGCTCGTGTGAAGAAAAAGTCAATAGTACAAATCCTGGGCAGTACTGCAGATATTATGTATCACCCATGCAGCATCATCCCTTGCTCGTCCACTTCTGGACTTTAGTACTGTTTCAGAACTTGAGTTTTGTGTGAATCTATTATACAGATCTGGCTTATTTTATGCTGATTCCTTGCTTCTCAAGCAGATGCCCTCCGACTTCACAGGAAAGCACAAATATAAAAATGCAACTCTTATATTTGGGGAGGCTGGAAAAATGTCTCAGATGACCTCACCTGAATGATGAGTTCCAGGCTGTCCAGACAGATCAAACTGACCTCAGCGGCCAAGCTACCCTCGTCCTGACTCTCCAGCTCATGTTCTTGGGGTCTGGGGCTGTTGAATATAAGCAATAAATAACTGGTTCATCTGGTTACAGACTCGACATCACACCATTCAGGACAAGCTCACAATAGCTACATCTCCCTCCTCAACAGCCAGTGAGGAGAGTTACCATACAGAATGGTGCCTGTTGTCATTGGTTAACTACTCTTCCAAACTTTACCCCGAGTCTCGATTGGCATCAAGAGCCTGCAGACACTCCTCGCTGACATTACAACCACACAGTAACATTAGCGCTCTTAAGCCTATTTTATCAACTTTTTTTTCTCTTTTAATATATTGCCTATTTTTAGTTTAGTCCCTCAATCAATTAATGCCAAATATATTTTTCACTATCACCTGCCAGATCCCTTTGTCTCCTTCATATATTATTTATCTCTGGTTCTATAGTGCCGATAAAAATATTCAGACCTTGAGTTCAAATGAATAACTAATAAAAGAACATTTCATCCAAAACTGTGATTGTAAGCATAAAAATAAGCAGAGCTGTCACAGAGCTCAACTAAAAAAAAAAAACTATAAAAAGAACAATTCACCTAAACAAGTGAATTTAAATATGAAAACATGCAGATCTATTACAAAGCTCAAATGAATCACGGAAAAAATAATTCATCTAAAAATGTGAATGTAAATGCAAAAATATGCAGACCTGTCATAGAGCTCAACTGAATGCCTCCACTGAACCTGGTCTTTCCTCCATCTCAGTCTCGACCCAGCATTCTCTGGGGCCATATTAGGGGGCGGAGTCTGTGAACCACCTAAGCCTGATGGGAAGCAAAATATACATGTGTGAATACATTAATGAGTGAATGAAAGGATACATGAATGAATGGCTACATAAATGAATGGATGGATGAATGAATGAGAAGATGAAGCATGTAAAAATTGAATAACTGCAGAATAAATCAGTTAAAGAATATGTGAGTAGATAATGAAATGATGAGTCAATAAATGAAACAACACACACACACAAATAAATGAACAGATGAAAGAATGAATAAAAGAGTGAATAAGTAAAAGAAACAGTGAATGAATTAATTACTGAAAAATGAAATGAAAATGAATTAAATGATTATCAAATGGATCAATGAAAGCAATAAATTTGTCAGGTACTGTCCGGTAGAAAGAAAAAAAACAACACTTACCGGACAGAGACAACTGCGAGTTCTGCCTTCGCCTGAGCATCATTTCCGTCCTGGCATTCCCAGTCCCCAAGATGGCTTCCTCGAGTCTGGACTTCATATCCACACTTTTCTTCAGCGTCTGCTGAGAGCACTGGGTCATGGCCCGTTTCCCCTAAAATAATCAGGACAAACTCAGATCGACAGGTTTGCTTACGAACCTTTCCCAACACAAAAATTCATACAAAGGTTCATCAATGGTTCCTACAGTTATTAGTACCTTTCCTCCTCTCCATGGGCAGTATACATGACCATGTGTTAGTTTTGTTTTCCTGTGGTAGATTAAATTCAAAGTTAGGAGCTGCCTTGGTGCAGTGTCTAAGCACCTGTCTGGAGGCCTGAAGATCTTGGGGTCAAATCTGCATTGGGGCAATGTTTTTTCTCTAAATAAATCTCACAGGTCAACCCAGCCTAAAATTGGGAACCAGAAAATATCTTGGGAATCAAAGGTGGCTGACATGATCGTGACCTCACAACTCATCAAGTGCTGAATGATCTTTAAAAAAAAAAAAGAAGTTTAGCACCATAGCGCAATTGACATGTGACTGCGGCTCGGCTGGATATTGTGCAAATGACATAAGGTCTCTCTCTTTCTTCTTTCTCATTCTCTCTCTCTCTCTCTCTTTCTTACACACACACACTGGTCTGACTGACTGGTCTGAATCTGCTGGAAGACCTGAGGTGTAACTTCCAAGTCCAATAAAAGATGCTTTCATCCATTGGTGTGAGGCTGGTGTAGATAATTTGTGCCAGCCCAGCAACAAAGTAACAACTTCCGAGGGAGGCTATGGCAGAGCTTGCCATACCTTTTTCAAGTTCAGAGTTTTCCATACCTTTGTTAAGTTCATAGCTTTTCATACCTTTTTCAAGTTCAGAGCTTTCCATATCTTTTTCAAGTTCAGAGCTTTCATTCCTTTTTCAAGTTCAGAGCTTTCCATACCTTTTTCAAGTTCAGAGCTTTCCATACCTTTTCCAAGTTCAGAGCTTTCAAAACATTTTCCAAGTTCAGAGCTTTCCATACCTCTTTCAAGTTTAGAGCTTTCCATATCTTTTTCAAGTTCAGAGCTTCCCATACCTTTTCCAAGTTCAGAGCTTTCCAAACCTTTTCCAAGTTCAGAGCTTTCCATATCTTATTCAAGTTCAGACACCAGCAGACTGTGCATGATTAATACATGAACTTCACATCTGTGTATAAGACGTGAGGAGCACCTGGCCGAACGGTTAAGAACGCTGTGCTCTCATGCCAGAGACCCAGGTTTCAATCCTAGGAAAGGTTAGGGATTTTTTTTTTCTGTCAGGGGTTAAATTAAAATCCTGACCTGTACAGTCTGTGCTGACAGCCGTAGCCACACACACTTGAATCTTCAGGCTCAAAGACCCCCCCCCCCTGCCCCCCCCCCCCCCCCCAGCCTACATCGCAAAAGGGGTGAACACAGGCAATAAAGGCAGCTGTAATGGCAGTATAGACGTACTGTTGTTATGAATATGTTTGAATCAAAAGAATCGCTGTTACTGTCCGCATCATACCTCCTACATGCCTCCTCCAAGAGATTACAGAAAGATAATCTCACACAGTTCTCAAACTATTGAAAACCTGCCACCAATAATAACAGAATCACACACACACACACTGTCTAGGAGCACTACAAAGGGGAATTGAAAAGCAAGGAAGCAGCAGTTACACAAAGTGTGAGAAGCTTTGTACTAAATTATCAGAAAAAATAGATAAGTGAACAAAGCAAATAATGACCCTGTTCAGATGTACAATCTCAGACAAGTGGTGTCTTCATCGTGAGGCCAGAACACAATGGAAACATCAGGCGTCAGACGAAGGCCAACAAAACAAAAACAAAAATTCAACTTTTCTTGATTTCAAAGACCTCTGATTGTTTGCTGCCATATTTAAAAAGTGGACAGGTTTGTTATCATATCCTGTCAACTTCATGTGGATTGGTTCAAAAAAAAAACTGATAGTCTGAGATATATTTTCATGACTTCTTCCTTTTGATTTTTGTGTGCTGAGATCTCTCTCTCTCTCTCTCTTTCTCTACATCTTTTCCTCACATCCACAAACTTAATTTAACCACACATTCAAGCACACGGAGTCATCTTTTATCACAGAATGCAAATATAGTATCATATCAATATCTTATCAATATCTTATCACTAGCATCTTTCTGTCTGTCCAGATGATAGTGTTATAATGTGCTGTGGCCAGTGTGTGACTAGCAAGACCCGCCAGTGTTAAGAAAAGTTTTCCACAATTATAGCAAGGGATTTCTGGAACATTGTTGTCAACATTTGTGTTTAGTCTGTTTCTTCCCAGACGCTCAGCTCTCACCCTTTCTGCAATCACTTCTTCCTTTATACTCATTCCTTTCTTTATATGCCCCCTCCACACAACACGGTCCATGGCATTTTGTTCCCCTGAGTCCACATCAATACCTGTATCATTCATGTCCTGCATGCACACTAATTCACCACAGAGGATGTCCTCTATAGGATGCCATCCTGTACTCTCCAGGTGTGACCCAGCCACCTGAGCCTTCGTAGACTGAGCATTGAGAAAACTGTCGTAATACCTGCTCTTTTCAATACCTGCTCTTTCCAATACCTCAGTGTTGGCCACTTAATGCCAAGTTTTCTTCCTAGGCATTGCATGTGAAAGCTATTTTGCCGTTTCTCCTGGTGCGAATAAGCTGACCAAGTTTCACTGCCAACAAACAGAGTGCTGAGAATACAGGCTTGAAGGACAAGAGTTTTTGTTTTAATCGTGAGCTTTATGTTCTGCCAAACTCTTGTTGTTAATCTGTTCATTGTTGTTGCTGCCTTACCTATCCTGATGTTAATTTCTTGGTCCAGCAATAGTTTGTTACTAACTGAAGATCACAGATTGGTAAAACTGTCAACTGCATCCAGCTCTTTACGATCAATGTAGACTGGAGGTCTGTCATTACCACCTTGTACCATAACCTTAATGTCTTATACTACCGCACCTAAAGCATTCAGTGCAGATCCTCCATAACAGCACACAGATACGAATTAACCATGTAAGACAATGAATCTAATAATTAACTTTTGAGATCAATCAAACCACAGCTTCTCACCAAACAAGCCATTAGGGCTAGCAAAAACTGAATTGTATACAATAAAGAGCATCCTGGTAAACAAGGCTCTGCCACTAGAGATTAGACATAGGCTAACAATCAGCAGAGGTACCCCGGAGTTGCTGCTGCACTGGAGGCCTAAGCACACATGGGAAACCCCAATGTGAGGTGACTCTGATTGTGATAACATAGCTAGACATTTTTTTTGAAACAAAAACAAAATAACTGAATATGTTTGCTGCCCAAAGAATGGGTAGATTCTAAATTATTTTTGTTATTATTATCAATCACACACAAAAGTAATAAAAAAAATAACAAAAATAAATACCAAAACATTACTTAGGGTTCAGATACAAAACACAGAAACCAAAAGCTGACATCAAATTTTCCGCTAAGCTAAAAAGAATTTCAAAACAATTACCGCTCATCTTCATAAAGTTAAATGAAAGTCCCTTTAAACAGCAGTGGCACAACAGGCATTTGAGACTAGACCCTCGATGGGTGATGTAGCCAACATCATGCCAGCCGCCTTTACTTCCCAGGACTTTACCTGATACCCGTTTAAAGCTGAATGTGGATTTGAACCCATGACCTTTTGATCATGGCAGCTCCCCGCTCATCTCCATTACCAGCAGAAATTACCTTGTTGCCAGATTGAAAATCCGGAACCAAATTCTAGAGGACTACATCAGGTATATACTGTGTTACATAAATAGTGTTCATCATCATCATCAATTTACACTCCTGCTGTTAAGCTTTGTGAGGAGGAACAGTCTGCGATCCGTTGCTTTATCGGCAGCAATGGCTACTGTCATTCCGTGTCGATGCAGAAGCACTTTAATGTCATCAGTCCATCTCTCAGGGTGACCTCTTGCTTTCACATCAGATCTGTTCATGTCTAGCACATGCAATGGTAGTTGTTCTGGCTGTATTCTTAGATTTGCTACAGATTTGCTGTTGTTCCTTCAGTCTGTCTGATAATATCATTTCTTGGTTAAGTTGGCGGCTTTTCTCAGACATCTTATTTCACAGGTGTTAATTTTATGTAGGTTAGCCTTTGATATTGTCCAAGTCTGGCACTGGTGGCAGAGTGCTGGTATAAATATGCTGCTATAATCTGTTTTTTTTTTTTTTTTTTTGCCGTTCATACTTAATGTTTGGATGTCCTATTGGTACATAATTATTTAACAAATACTGATATAGGCCAATTAACTATTAATGGGGGATGAAGCCAGCATCACGCCAGCCATTTAGAATAGTTGTATGTTTTTTTTTTTCCACAAGGTGTTGCGGAACTAACTCCAATATTTGTTGGCTGTTTGTGATTTCACTAGGGAGCTTTACGTTCAGTAGTTTCCATAACTTTCTGAAAGTTTAGCTCTCAATATCACTGTCAAAACCACCACAAGGTAGTCTGCCTTCCAAATCGCCCATGCTTGCTTTCGGGGGCAATGGTCTATTGTTTATATGCTGTAAAATGGGTCCCAGAAACCACACAGGAAAGCTGGGAAACTTTCGAAATATGAAGTGCGTTCACAACACATAGCCAGCCTACAGTCGTGGACCAGTGTTAATTAAATGTTTGGGGACTGATAGTTAAGTGATATGGAATATAATTTGATAAGTAAATGTAAATACAGTGAGGTACCAGTGTGCTTCATTGTTGCGACATGCTGAGATTACATCACGATTTACAATCAGGATTATTTTTACTGTCGTTAAATATGAGCATGCGTAAACTAAGTAACTAAACTTAAGTACCCTTTTATCTCTCTCTCTCTCTCTCTCTCTCTCTCTCTCTCTCTCTCTCTCTCTCTCTCTCTCTCTCTCTCTCTCTCTCCCTGCCCCCCTCTCTCTCTCTCTCTTTCTCCCCCTCTCTCTCTCTCTCTCCTTGCCCCCCTCTCTCTCTCTCCCTGCCCCCCTCTCTCTCTCTCTCTCTTTCTCTCTCTCTGTGTGTGCACGCTCATCGAGCATATAGGACTAGGCCTGTGTTTGTGAAAGATCAGTTGCACTAGACTGGTGAACTAGTTAACCCTTTCATGGCCGCCTTTACATCTTTAGGATAACACCTTTGAGCCAAGGTCAGTTTTGAAATAATATGTCTCAATGCATTATTATTTATCCATTTTCTCATCCTTTCACACAGTAATTTCTATGTGTTGTTTGTAGTTGTGTTTTTTTTTTTTTTTAAATTTATGGAGAACCCATAAGAAGTTATATAATCACAGAAATCTGGCATGCTTTACTGTTTTGTCTTTAAAAAAAAAAAAAGAATTTCCTTATATAAACACTACGGTTTTTTTTTTAAGTTAAAACAAAAACAAAACAATCTATCAAATGATACGAAAGCTGGCAACCATCTAGTTTAATGAAAATGTTAAAAGCCCTTCCTGGCCACATCCATGCCTGGCACGCAATCCGCCTACCTGCTGCCCTGGCGTGTCCTCCTTACTGTTGGTTCTCGTAAGCAAGTTGCTGCCACCACGCAGGAAGTCCACAGACTTGCGCTGAATTCCCTCCCAGAGCTGTTCATGCAGTGACTGCGATTTGGGCAAAGTGTGGCTTTTTGGACGCGCCCCTGAGGCACTCAGGCCGAATGTGGGGCTTGGACTGCCACGATCTTTCTCATTCCAGTCTTCGGCAGTCTCGTCCGACCACGTCCTCCACCACATTCTGTCTAAAGATGGCACTGCCCATTTAGCCTGAAGAGGGCAGGTGCAATTGTGGTACAAGAGTACAACATATTACCACATAAATACAACAATCTTCTTTATACATCAATAAATAATAAATGCTCCTGCACACTCCAGCAACATCATGCACTAAATAATCATGTGGACTTTATTTCTATAAACCCTTCATATGCATACAAAGATACATAGACCATTGCTATAAAGATATAGAAAATTTACATAAAAGTTTATCTGGCAAGAAAACAAAGACAGCCATGGAACAATGGTTGCCAAACTGGCAATGTGTAGCAAGAAAATGTGTGTGTCATGCCAGATATTGTTTCAACTTATCGCATTTAACTTCTAAAGGGTGTAGACATTTTCCATACTTGGTAAAGGGTTTTTCATACAGTTTACAATTTAGTTGTTAAAGTTTTTTGTTTTTTTTACTAAACTATACCTAAAAACAAAGTTTAAAACTATAGCCAGGCAAACTGAAACATACAGTACAATATAATTAACAGGCCCCAGATAAATAGCACTTGCAAAAAGTGCAAAATCTCTTCTCGCAATACAAAGGAGTTAATGTATTAATGAAGTTGAGCGTGTTCATTAATTCTGTCGCTACAAGAAACTTTTGCGGCAGACGATCAAGCAAAGAGGGAAGGTAAAAATTGTAAACAGGAAGAGAAAGAGAGCCAAAGAAAAAAAGGAAAGTGGAAAAATGGGGGAGACAGACAGAAAGAAAGGGAAGAGAAGATAATGGAGGTAGTGAGGAGAGAATAACAACAATGGTAGTTTGCTATGTAGGAGACCACACTCAGATGGGAAGAGGAGATAGAAAGACAGAGGAAGGAAAGAGAAAGCAAAAGAATAAAAGGAAGCTGCTGAAAAAGTAAGAGAGTGGGAAGGACATTACTGAAGAACAGAGGGCAAAAGAGGGAAAATAAAGACAGAGGAATTGAGAGAATCCTTTTCAAATACAGTGAACAACAGTAATGTGCTATGTAGGCGACCACACTCAGAAACCCTAGAAAGAAATCACACTCATATGATACAGCTCTATCAGTGAGCCACGGAGCATAATTGTTTTGTGGTAGAAGTAATTCGATGACAGGCATTCTCATTACAGGTTGGGATGTGATTCACTTTCATCAATACCAGTCACAGCTGCTTGAAACGAGGTGACCAAATTCCTTCCTCTGACCTTTGTCCATGCCATCAGGAAGCCTCTAGAACCCATCGAGTTCTTGTGTGTGTGTCTCTCTCTCTCTCTCTGTATGTTTGTATGTGCGTGTGTGTGTATACAGGTGTGTATGTATAAACATATATAAGTATGTATGCATGCATGGATGGATGGATGGATGGATATGTGTGTGTGTGTGCGTGCGTGCGTGCGTGCGTGCGTGCGTGCGTATGTATGTATGTATGTATGTATGTATGTATGTATGTATGTATGTATGTATGTATGTATGTATGTATGTATGTATGTATGTATGTATGTATGTATGTATGTATGTATGTATGTATGTATGTATGTATGTATATGTATTATGTATTATGTATATTTAAATGTGCTCATTTATTGTATGATTACTTTGTCTCAATATTATATACCCTGCTGCATTAACGTAACATGTTTCTAGATGGAATAATATTGTGGTGTGAAAGAGGAAGGCTTGAAAGGAAGTGAAGACAGACGGGCCTATATGCCCAATTTGTCAGCCTTTGAAAATAATGTTCATTTGTTCATTCATTCATTCTCTCCCTCTCTGTTTAACTGTCTCACTTTTATACCCACCGGAAAAGGGGGTTGGGGGGGAGGGGGGGGGAGTAAGAGAGAGACAGAGGTGCTAGTAATCGCCACAAACATAGACACCTACAATAAGAATCATGCCCAAACATGCAGCAAGCTCAGAAACACACACAAATGTCATACTTTCATAAACCAGCTGAGCTGTATGACTTTATCTTCCACCGTGAGCTCTGACCCTATGAACTAATATGTTCTCCAGTGTCAGATGCCAGTTCTGCCTATGGCAATACTAGCAGGGATGTTTATGTTTGTCACTCGTGTTTGTACGCAGACACGACCTCAAGGTTAGATTATTATGACAAATGAGGTGAAGTCATGAGGACTAAACTCTAAGTCATGAGAAATGTTCAGCGAGGCTGTGGAACAAAAATGCTGGACAGAGCGAGCTCTGGGGAGACACAGATGAGAGGGGTCTTGAGTGTGACAAAGACTGTTAGCTGTATAATGTGTTATCGACCAGTTAGGGATGGACGGTTAAGTGTATTGTGTGATATGCCATAATTGTGATCTGTTTTATACAGTGTTCGGAAGCAGTTATTCAGCTGTAGCATTCTTTAGCAGTTTGGAACAGTTATCATGCATTAGTTGTGGCGTTAACACTGCCCGCGCAAATTTGGGATATTCACCGGTGCGCTTCAGAATCTCGCATGGCAAAGACAGCGGCTTAACTAGCACTGTACGAAAGTCTAGTGGGTTTGAATCCCAGGATGTCCATGGGAATGGCACGGTTCCCCCTAGAGAATGTAAAAACTAGGCAGCTGGCATTTTGGATTAGGGACTCCCACCACTTTTGAGGCCAACTGATACTTTGACTTGATCTTTGTCCATTAAAGATTTTTTCATGTGCTCCGCTAGTGTTCGCTTTGAGTGTGTAGAAGGATGGTTTTGTCTGTTTTAGGCCTACGATACGAGCCAGATTAAATATAGAAGAGAGAAGGTCAGTAACATCTATTATCAGTGAAAGAGAGATAGAAATGGGAGGGGGAATGCTAAAAGAAAGGGGGTGGAGGGACACAGAGAGGATGGCACAGGGAGACAGAGAAAGGATATACAGAAAGATAGGAGAGAAAGAGACAGAATAAGATGGGGGACACTGGACATCCAGAGGAACAGTAAAAAAAAAAGTCTGCGAGAAATACAATAAGCACACATACCAAAACCAGGAAACTGCAGACTAATATTCAGTATTAGAGGCTTTAATATACAGAGATGGAGAGATCTACAGAGATGAAAGACACAGAGACGGAGTGACACAAAGATTGAATGACTCAGCGACTGAAGTACACACAGACAGAGACAAAGAGACGGAAAAATACAGAGACAGACACACTCACAAAGGACATAGGTAGACTTCTTCACAGTGAAGAAATCTATGAGCTAAAAATATTTTTACATAAACTAATTACAGCCAGGTTATAGTTTAAATATTCTACAAATGTATCAAAAACATTACTGTTAAATGACAGAAACAAATACAGAATTTCTAGAATGACCAAATACCCAGTATAGAGGCAAAAATTGTTATGCTCATTAGAAAGGCTTATGCATGATACATATCTATTACAAGCGGGGACTATTATTTATTTAAAGATGTAATATCAAGAGGAAGTTACCATTTTGAAGATGTATATAAATCTAACATGAGAAGAATGTTACTGATTCAAAGTAATACAAATGTAACATAAGAGGAATGTTATAGATTTCATATATAAATTAATACAGGAAGAATGTTAACATTCCATGAATGCTTCTATAAAACTAGGAAGAGGTTACAATTTCCACAGACTCTTACCTAACAGGAACACTGCTACTAACAGGTGCAATGATACTAACAGGGACACTGCTACTAACAGGGACAATGGTACTAACATTGACAATGCTACTAACAGGGACAATACTACTAACAGGGACAATGGTACTAACAGGGACAATGGTACTAACAGGGACAATACTACTAACAGGGACAATGGTACTAACAGGGACAATGGTACTAACAGGGACAATACTACTAACAGGGACAATGCTACTAACAGGGACAATGGTACTAACAGGGACAATGGTACTAACAGGGACAATGGTACTAACAGGGACAATGGTACTAACAGGGACAATGGTACTAACATTGACAATGGTACTAACAGGGACAATACTACTAACAGGGACAATGCTACTAACAGGGACAATACTACTAACAGGGACAATGCTACTAACAGGGACAATACTACTAACAGGGACAATGCTACTAACAGGGACAATGGTACTAACATTGACAATGGTACTAACAGGGACAATACTACTAACAGGGACAATGCTACTAACAGGGACAATGGTACTAACATTGACAATGGTACTAACAGGGACAATACTACTAACAGGGACAATGCTACTAACAGGGACAATGGTACTAACATTGACAATGGTACTAACATTGACAATGGTACTGACAGGGACAATACTACTAACAGGGACAATGGTACTAACAGGGACAATGGTACTAACAGGGACAATACTACTAACAGGGACAATGGTACTAACAGGGACAAGGCTACTAACAGGGACAATACTACTAACAGGGACAATACTACTAACAGGGACAATACTACTAACAGGGACAATGGTACTAACAGGGACAATACTGCTAACAGGGACAATACTGCTAACAGGGACAATGGTACTAACAGGGACAATACTGCTAACAGGGACAATGGTACTAACAGGGACAATACTGCTAACAGGGACAATGGTACTAACAGGGACAATACTGCTAACAGGGACAATGGTACTAACAGGGACAATACTGCTAACAGGGACAATGGTACTAACAGGGACAATACTGCTAACAGGGACAATGGTACTAACAGGGACAATACTGCTAACAGGGACAATGGTACTAACAGGGACAATGGTACTAACAGGGACAATGGTACTAACAGGGACAATGGTACTAACAGGGACAATGGTACTAACAGGGACAATACTACTAACAGGGACAATGGTACTAACAGGGACAATGGTACTAACAGGGACAAAGGTACTAACAGGGACAATGGTACTAACAGTGACAATGCTACTAATAGGGACAATGCAACTAATGGACAATACTACTAACAGTGACAATACTACTAACAGGGACAATACTACTAACAGGGACAATACTACTAACAGGAACAATGGTACTAACAGGGACAAGGCTACTAACAGGGACAATGGTACTAACAGGGACAATGGTACTAACAGTGACAATACTACTAAAAGGGACAATGGTACTAACAGGGACAATACTACTTACAGGGACAATGGTACTAACAGTGACAATACTACTAACAGGGACAATACTACTAAAAGGAACAATGGTACTAAAAGGAACAATGGTACTAACAGGGACAAGGCTACTAACAGGGACAATGGTACTAACAGGGACAATGGTACTAACAGTGACAATACTACTAAAAGGGACAATGGTACTAACAGGGACAATACTACTTACAGGGACAATGGTACTAACAGTGACAATACTACTAACAGGGACAATGATACTAACAGTGACAATACTACTAACAGGGACAATACTACTAACAGGGACAACTGTACTAACAGGGATTATGGTATTAACATGACAATGGTACTAACAGGGAAAAATTGTACTAATAGGGACAATGGTCCCACATTATCCTACATAACAGGGGACAATATTACTATTTCCTCTTTTTATCCTACATAACAGGAGAACAATATTACTATTTCCTCTTTTTATCCTACATAACAGGAGAACAATATTACTATTTCCTCTTTTTATCCTACATAACAGGAGAACAATATTACTATTTCCTCTTTATCCTACATAACAGGAGAACAATATTACTATTTCCTCTTTTTATCCTACATAACAGGAGAACAATATTACTATTTTCACAGAATTAATCTAGGTACCATAACAGTGGAGAATGCTTCTTAACTTTATAAAAACAACATAAATGTTACTAATTTCACAGACTGTATGTGTGTAACAATGTTAATGCTTCAACAGATTTTACATGAGAAATCTGACTGCTGCTGGCAGCGAAACGTTACTAATTTCCACTCATTTTATGTGACACTGTTAACATTCCCACATACATTCATGTAACAAAGAAATATTACTACCGGTTTCACAATCAAGCAAAAATGTTACAAATAAATATTTATTTAAGAAAAAAAAACATAAAAATGATGACTATGTCCATAAAGGCAGACAGACACATATAACCTAAATACACCTTTTTTTTTTTAAACGCATAGCTACTGCAAGGAACATAATTTGGTCATAATTTTGACAATCAAAATCTGTGTAATTTAATGAGTGTTACAGTTCAAATTGCACAAAAGAAAACAACCAATCTGTTGATAGTTCTTATGCATCTGGGTCATCAATAGTTTTAATTAAGACACAGGATTTCCAATCAACTTATAAAAACACACCCTAGGATAACTATGCGTTTTTTTTTTTTCTCTTTTCTCTTTTTTTTTTCGAACAGCATGCACTGTTATTTGTTTCAATGCTTTAGCAACATTTACTAGGTATGTTATTTCCACAAAAAGATAATTATTGCACAATCTACTTCCCAATCAACATTGCTGTTATTTTTTTTTTTTAGGCAGGTACTTTTGTTAACACTGAGACAATGTTACATCATTTCCGGGTCAAAGGTCAGGTTTCCACACACAAGCAAATATTAAATGGGTATTATAATAAATTTATCCAAAATTTATATCATTAGATTTTTTTTTTTACTTTAATCAAGTAAAAGAAAGAGTCAAACTATGAGACAAAACTTAATTTCAAAGCAGAAGGGAAGGCGGTGAAAACCTCAATACTGCAGTGAGTCAAGGGAAGACCCCTTATTATACCAGTGACATTGTTGCAAAAACGAAAGAACTGTTTGAAATGTTTTCTTTAATACTTAATAGGAAAGTTCAGCAAACTTTATATAGTCAAACTAAAAAACAAAAAAGTTTATTAAAAAATAAACACATTTTCAAAACAACAAAAATTCAACAAGAAGGTTAAGATGTTATCAGGTGAGACAAGCAACTTTTACAACTAATATATGTTTGTTATCATTAGTTTCTTCACTGCAGTCACTAGAAATGGTTGGTCCACCATGAAGTCAACAGTACATTCTTTGCACAGAAAGCTTATGTAAGCTAAAAGATTGGCTGCTCAACTGGCTTGGGGGTCTCACCTCCTTTCTACTATGCCTCAAGTGTCCTTACCCACACAGGCCTGCAGGTTACACCTGGCTGGGGTAGCTGTTAAGGGGGCCCTACTTATAACTTCTTTAGAGGCTAAAGGGGATGTCTGGGATCTATTTGTCCGTAGTCTATAGACTATGGTATTTTTTTTTTTATCTCAGTATGGTAAACTTTCAGGTAAATCCCGGAGAGGACAAACTGATCCACTGATCAAGTATTACATTACAACCACAGGACAACATTTCCAGTAACTACAGGAACAAACTGCTTTACGCAATGTGCTCATCGTACAAAAAATGCAGGTAAAATAACAGACTGATTAGACAAGTTAGAGATGTGAAACAAAACCAACACTATATGCAAAACCAAACCAGAAATAATTGAAAAATTGGTTAATGAAAGAGTCATAAATGTGATTAAATATCTACATGGAGAATAAGCATTGCCTCTGCGGATTTCTTGCCACATATTTTATCAGAACACACTTTTCACATGCTAATTTTCAAATAATAAAGATATCATATTTTTGTTTATAACCAATGTTTTATTCAACACGTTATTCAATATTAAGTTTCAAGCTTTCTTTCATGTAAACTATCAGTCAAATATTATACTTCATGCGCATGAAAAACATAGTGCAGGCAATGAGTCAAAACAATAGTGCATTACTCGCAACTGCCCCTCTGTAAGATGACAGTGTTCCGTTGTCCTACAGGGGGGCATGAGAAACACAGCCCATGGAGATGGCAAGGTCAAAGAAGTTCCTGCTCTCCATAACGCAAAGCTAGGGCTGTACTGCAGAGGGCATGTGCTGTTCATACAGCATAATCTCTCTCTCTCTCTCTCCTTTCTCTCTCTCCTCTCTCTCTCTCTCTCTCTCCTCTCTCTCTCCTCTCTCTTTCTCCTCTCTCTCTTTTCTCTCTCCTCTCTCTCTTTTCTCTCTCCTCTCTCTCTCTCTCTCTCTCTCTCTCTCTCTCTCTCTCTCTCTCTCTCTCTCTCTCTCTCTCTCTCTCTCTCTCTCTCTCTCTCTCTCTCTCTCTCTCTCTTAGCATACCCAACAAAGGTAACACAGTATGTTTGGAACAAAGCATGCTCAAAAAACTGCCAGATCAGAAGAGTAGTGCTCTGTCCGTCCATATGTAATGCATCTTCAAAACTATTGTTCCAGTTTCAGAAGTATCAGACTTTTCAGAACTACTGAAAACAAATGTTAACTGAATAAATGCTACATCCTTTGCATTCATCAAATAGGTTTTCATGTGTCTTGTGTACAGCAGAGCTGAAAGTGCATGACAGTGAGCCCTGATTCTCTGGATTCATTCAATAAGTTTTTATTTGTCTTGTGAACAGCAGAGCTGAAAGTGCATGGCAGTGAGCCCTGATTCTCTGGATTCATTCAATAAGTTTTTATTTGTCTTGTGAACAGCAGAGCTGAAAGTGCATGGCAGTGAGCCCTGTCACTTAAACACTATAGTAGCAACTAGAGGTTGCTCACAAAAGGAGTGGATAGATGGAACATCAGATGCTGTGAATATTAGCATCTATATACCTACCAAAGCTTATACCAGGTGCCTTTTCAAAACCTGACTGAAAAGCAGAACAGTGTCTAGAGAAAGAAGTAAACAAATTAGAAGAAGAAGAAGAAGAAGAAGAAGAAGAAGAAGAAGAAGAAGAAGAAGAAGAAGAAGAAGAAGAAGAAGAAGAAGAAGAAGAAGAAGAAGAAGAAGAAGAAGAAGAAGAAGAGGAGGAGGAGGAAGAGGAGAAGCAGAAGAAGAAGAAGAAGAAGAAGAAGAAGAAGAAGAAGAAGAAGAAGAAGAAGAAGAAGAAGAGGAGGAGGAGGAAGAGGAGAAGCAGAAGAAGAAGAAGAAGAAGAAGAAGAAGAAGAAGAAGAAGAAGAAGAAGAAGAAGAAGAAGAAGAAGAAGAAGAAGAAGAAGAAGAAGAAGAAGAAGAAGAAGAAGAAGAAGAAGAAGAAGACAGCAGAGCTGTAATATCAGTACCCAGTAGCCAACTCAACACACTTTGCCCTGGCATCTGTTGCTGTAAAATAAATATATTAAAAGGTCATATTTTCTTCAAACAAACACACATGTACACAAACTTACCTTATATTCAAAATTGGAAACAGCCAGGAAGAGAACCTCCAGTAAACTGGCCAGTTTGGCAATAGGAAGTTCTGACCACCAGGATTTCAGTATTGACTGTTTGGCATTCTTCAGCACCCACAGGAAACAAAGCAGCAAATTGCGAGTAGACTCCAACCCTAGGGGTGTCTTGCGAGCCTACCAACAGAGCATCAAAAACCACAACAGTTGTGAATGTACATGAAAGAATGTATATATTTTACCAGTTAAGAAACTGAGTAATAAAAAATGTTTTGGCTGGAGGGGGAAAAAACCAGAAGTGAAAAAACGCAGAATTTATAACCAACGCAAGACTGGAACAACCAATCACAATAAGCATAGAAAACCAACAACTCAAGCAACTAAAAGACTTCAAGTATCTAGGAAGCATAAAGGAAGCAGAGAGAGATCACAGATGTAAAAAGGCAAATCAAACCATTTCAAAAATTTCACACGTTTTGCAGAACAAACATGTAACAACTGATAAGAAAAGAGCACAGTTCAATATAATAATCCAGTGAACTGCAAAAAAAAAAAAGCTTAACAAAATGGGGAAGCAGAATAATGTGCACAAAACACGCAAATCAACACTTCAGTCAGAACTTTGTGTCGAGGAAGGCCCCGGTTGAAAGCATTTATTTTGTGTTGTACACGTTTTTTTTGCTTCCCCATTCCATTAGGTTTTTTAGTCACAGTTCACTGCATTACTTTCTTGGTATCAGCTTGACTGCAGTCACCCCTGTTTTCAACACTGTTTACTACATTGTGTTACCAGTACCAAACAGAAGAAAAAAAGGGGCCATGTTAAAGCAGTCAATAAGAGGCTCGCTTTCAAATCCAGCTGTGACTCGCTGCAGCCCACTGTCGGTGTTCAAAACCAGGTGGCTAACGGGGTTCACCCAGCCTCTAGGAAATGGGTACCAGAGTTGACACTCTGGGGTAAATAGAGAAACGTCGCTGTAGCTACAGAGTTACGTGTGAACGACGACACAGGCGAACAATTCTTATCAGCTGTCCGTACTGGTGGCAGAGCACTTATGGTTTATAACCGTGTGCAATGACGCTGGTTCACATCTCCCGACTAAACTTTTTTTTTTTTTAAATAAAAGAAAACAGAAATTAAATGTGTACGGTGATTCCTAAATATAACCAGAACCTACTATATCAGGTTAGAAGCTAGGACAGGACTGGTACTAATCTTCATCAAAAGAACAGAAGAACAAATGACATTAAATGAGTTCTAAACAAACCAAGAATGAAAAGAGAATTACCAAAACACAAGATTACATTTGAGTACATTCATTTAACCCACCTTGCTACCATCATTGCTGTCTTCGTAGGCTTGTGCAATAGACACTGATGAGTGTATGCGGCTGACCACATTTGACCCTGCTATCGCCATGGCAACCCGCTGGTTAATCTTATCTCCTTCTTCATCCAAGCCCAGTGTGCCAATACCCTGGAGAAAAAATATTCACAACACTTTCTGTACTTAATTTTTTAACCCAAAAAAAAAAGAAACTCGGTTCCATTTTCTTTCCAGAAGAAGATGTTACACACTGCTAAGAAGCGGTATGGAGATACGGCACGAACCTCTCCATAGCACAAAACCTGGGCAGTATTGTAGAGAGCATGTGTCGCTCATGCGACATGATCCCTTTCTCAGTCTTTACCCCAAGGGAAAGATAATACAAATAATGAGGGACACAAATCACATTCCATTTTAGTTGTCTCTTCTTTTTTCTTTTTTTTTGGGGGGGGCAGACTAATCCACTTTCAGCAAAATCCTAATCAAGCTGCTTTTATTAAGCATTCTTTGAATTGTTTCCCTGTGCTTATACCGGAAGTCAGCACCCTGTGGCTAAGGCACTGCAAACGTGATCCGAAGTACTCAGTTTGATTCCAGCTGCAGGCGATTTGGCAATAGACCACTGTGTTGATTTCAACAACGGTAATAACAGTCGACCGTTCAGAAATAACGCCAAACTACTGAACATAAATTGCCTAGTAAAAACAAAACAAACAGCCAAAAGATGTTAGAGTTGGGTTCTGTAATGTCCTGTAAAGGATACACAAATAACTTTTTATTTTTACAGAAAAACAAGTTTGTATACCTTTACTTTTGTATCCAAGCCAGGATCGTGTAACTGGGGCAAGGCTTCCAACACAATGGCAACCAGAGGCAGGTATAACGTGGCCACTCGACTCTTGACCTCTGGATCAGTGTAGCGGACATCTAGGTCATGGTTGTACAAGATGTTGTGGATAACACTTATGGCTCTGTGATGGATCACCGGATTACTGAAGCGGTGGAAACAATTCAATTTATCATTTTCTCACTTAGGAACTTTCACAATATAGTTATGTCAATATTCGTGTGAATGTGCGCAAGAGCCTGCGTGGGGCGCATGTATGTGTGTGTATATGTGCATGTGTCACAAAGCATATCATTTAATAAACAATATAACCAAAATGTGCCAGGCTGCCGAGAAACTTAGATCAAAATCTGTTCACCACCTAAGGACACTGCCATCTGCCAGCATGGCTGACCCCTCAAGCTGTTATTCTCTCCAACTGCATATGCAAGATAAGTCCCCAGTCGCCACAATACATCCTAGACCAGTCTCCTTTACCAAAAGAATGATACCTGTCCTTGCTGCTATGAACCAAGGCTGAAAGCAAAACTCTTTAAGTATAAGCAGACAAGACCTGATGTTTGAGGCTGGAAACCATGAAACATGAAAGACAAGCTTCACACCTCCACGATACATCCTGCAGACTTGTACCCTCTAGCAAGAGAATGATGACAGTTCTGCAACCAACACTGAAAGCTCAACTCCGGGGGTCAAGCAGGATCTGCAGATTTTTATCCACAAAACAGACATTGATATCTGAATATCAAAGCAATTATTTACACTTCTGCCAACCGTAGATTATTGAGATTTGTGGAAGCGACAGCGATGAACTGGTTTTATCCAAAATTATGCAGACAAAAGGACATGCTCTTCACCTTGCGTTTACCCTGGTGAAGCAGTTTTTGAATGTGGTTAATTTTGTGTGTTTCACTACCCCCTAATGTTCCTTGAAGAACAGTCTTTTGTAATCAAATCATGTCTCACCACGTGCCCAAACCAAGCTAGCTTGCGACATTTCACCACTGACAAGAGAAACTCCTGCAAATTTGTATATTTTGTCTCTGACATATTTGTTAGTTTCGTGTTTTAAATAACTAATCCGTAAACCAGTGAACAGAATATAGCCAGTGTCTCTTTTTGTCTCCTTGACTACTCACAACATTTTGTTTGAACTGTCTTCCAATAACTAGAACAGCCAAGAGATAACTTGTGGTTAAGCTTACCTATAATCAAATGAGATGGCTAAATCGGACAGCACAATTCCAACAAGAAAATGCTGGCTACGGAACTGTGGACTCAAGGTATAAAAGTTTGCTCTGGATCGATCCACCTGGAGATGGTAAGAAAAGCAACAATAATGCAATGAACCAGTTATTAAGTACTTTAAAGGGAACAAAGTTTAGTACAAAATCAGATGCATAATTATTTGTCCCAGATTCAAGGACTCCAGTTTTATTGTAGACAAAAAAGACTGACAAACTTCAAATAACATCCATCCAAATGACAGGCAGTTCCAGGCTTCTAAAGGTTGATGAACCTATTTTTGGCAGCAGCAGGAGTGATCCCAGGAGAGAACAAGGGAAGTTATTCACAATAAATAGGGCACTAATCAACAGTCTCCCACTTTATTCTACAGGTCCCTGAAACAGTTAATCTTCCATAAGAGTTGCTAAATGACTGACCCAGCAGATCTCATAACTAGCTATAACAAACCTTGCATGTAAAAGAATGACACTGGTTTGCCAAAAGTAGATAAACAAGGATCATTGACTCTGCTGTCAACTCCACTGACACTGTGGTCAACTCCACTGACACTGTGGTCAACTCCACTGACACTGTGGTCAACTCCACTGACACTGTGGTCAACTCCACTGACACTGTAGTCAACTCCACTGACACTGTGGTCAACTCCACTGACACTGTGGTCAACTAAACTGACACTGTGGTCAACTCCACTGACACTGTGGTCAACTCCACTGACACTGTGGTCAACTCCACTTACATTGTTTTCAACTCCGCTAACATTGTGGTCAACTCCACTAACACTGTGGTCAACTCTACTGACACTGTTGTCAACTCCACTGACATTGTTGTCAACTCCACTGACATTGTTTTCAAACCACTCTTGTGGTCAACTCTCAGTGAGACACTTTGTACTTGAATGTTTCAACTCCACTGACATTGTGGTCAACTCTTTCTGTCTCAGTGAGACAGTTGTACTTGAATGTTTTACTTTATCTTCTTCTTCTTTTCTCTACTCCTGGAATGCCGCACTGCGTCAGAGCAAGGATGAGATCTCTAGAACTGGCCCTTCTGTTCACTTTGTATAAAGTACTTTTCAGTGTCTCTGATATTTCTGCGGTCCATATTCTGCATGGTCGACTTTTGACTCTGTTACCGTTGTATCTGTGGTGCCCTGGCTGATGCTAATCTTGTTAAATGGCCAAACCATTACTTTATTATAATATAAAACATTTGTGCCGCATCCAAAATGAAGGCTGACTACAGTGTACTATATTTTTTTGTGTGTCTTTGGGGAATTTTACTTGGCCAGTCCCTTATCACTTCCACAGTGCGATTCTCATACTATTGTCTGAAAGCCATGAGAACAGGTTTTTCTAACCCATCCACCATGGGGAACAAACCTTAGTACCTGAGGATCACAAAATTGTTAACCGCCATCACTAACCTTTAACCCACAGGGTCATACACATTAACTTCTTGTGTCTAAAGGGGTTAACAAATAAAAACCATATGACAGGAAGGGTTCAAGTGGCAGCATTGACAGAGTGGATTCATGCATGTAACCAATGGTTGAGGCCCAGCAGGTTAGGACAAACAAGTCATGCATGGAGTAACCAACACTCATGGGGAGTTCGTTGGTACTGAAAGAGTTAGGCCAGCCAAGTCTGGGTTTCTGCCCTTGAGCTCAAGGTCAAGACGTTATTCTTGAAACCGTTCTTTTTTTTTTTTTTTTTTTAATTCTTCTCCTAAACTCACCCATGAGAAGGCAGCTGGCATTTTGTATTGTGGTTTATAACTAGGCTCCTCAGTGACTTTCATCCCAAAAGCATCTGATTTCTGCAAACATTTAGTCACATTTTATGACACACTTGTTAAGGTTTAGGATTAGACGACTGATCCACATCATGGCACAAGGGTAGTAACCCATAAGTGCTACGTTATTCCTCTGACTCAAGCCTGAGTCTGAATAATCTCAGCACAATGCACGAGCTCTGTAGCACCAGCGAGGATCCTGAAATACTTTAGGTAAAATTTTTAATCCACATTTTCCCAGGGCAGCGCCGTTTGGCCACTCTTTTTGATTTCCAACTGTCAAGGGATTGTTTTATGTGACAACAATACATACGGGCATCAAATCTTACTACCCATAGACCAGGGGAAATTACTAGAATTCCACATGAAAAAATCCCAGCCTTTCCCATGGTCCTGAACCTGGGACCTCCAGCACTCGAGGTAGATGCCATGCCCCGAGACCATGCAATAGAGACATGAAACTAAGCTATCTAGTTTACAATAATGAAACTATCTAGATTACAATAATGAAACTATCCAGTTTACCAGTGTGGTACTAGAGGTGACGGAGCTGCGGGAACTGATGCTGCTTGTAGGAGAGTGTAGTCCACTTGGGGTCAGAGGAGTGCCAAAAGGTAAATTGAGAGGCAGGAAATGCTCGTGGCTACAGATGATGCGAAGGAAGTCCAAGCGAAGAAGCATCAGACTGGTTGGGTCGGACAGCTGTTTCATTTTATAGGCCATCTGTTGGGGAAAATTCCAGTAAATTTAACAGAATTAAATTATATATAACATACATATAAAACTTACTTCATGTTTTCCTGCCTTAAGCACATCATGTATGTAGTGCTGGCCCTAATAGTTGATTATAAAGCAATCAGCACCTTAACTTTATGTAACAGGTGGTTTTAAAGAGAGAGAATGAAATCAAGAGAGACAGACGCAGCGAGATATAAAAGGAGAGAGGGGGAATAAATGAACAAATAAACTTTATATCCAAAGGATTACAGACTGGGCACAGAGTAAAAATTCAAAAACAAGGATGGCAATTTGCATGCCTTTAACTATACATGCAACAAGACACAAACAACACATATACTCGTGACATGGGCAGACAGACACAAGCACACAAACATATAAAAGCATACTTAAACAGAGGCACACACACTGACGACACACACAACATAAAAAGGCATACAGACAATGACAGACACAACACCAATAAGAAGTGAAGTTCTTTTTTCCTTGTGGAGATTGAAGTGTCCGTCTACACCCCAGACAATCAGGTAATAGTTGAGCTGAGTTAGGTTTCAAGAACCAACATCATAGCACTCGGGACATTCCCACAAGTGCTCCATCCCTATCTTCAGCAGCCAAAGAAGAGTTCCAACTCTGATGCAAACAGGCAGTGTAACTAGGTCTGTCACCCTACTTTAGATGTCGGCCAGATTCCCTGATGCTGCCACCATTCTTTTCAACATCATAATCAAGTGTGCCTTTGTACCGTTCACTCACTGGCAACAGGATCTTGACAACATCTAGCTTGTCACACATCAGTCTACTACTGAGTGATGCCGAAGGTAATAGTCAGTGGAGGTAACAAAGGATTTGGTAGTATCAGTACAGTGGAGCAGTAAAGTAAAGGACGCTTTTCCACGCCTTCAGGCGTATTGGGCATACAGTACTAGACGGTGGATGATGTGGTCAACATCCTGCAGGTCGCCTTTACATCCCAAGACTTTACCCTCTAATAATTTAAGGTTGGGTTCACCTGGAAGCCAAAGTAATGTCCGGCTCTGTTCAGATTTAAACCTATGACCTTCAGATCCGCAGGTGAGAGTGTAGAAGCTACTACACGGTGGCTGCCTTAGTGGAGCAGTACCACTACAACAACAAAGATTGGTACAGTGAGAGTACAACATCACGACACCTTCAATATAACACTGAAATACCAGAACAGTTGTTTCAGTTTTCTAGGCCTATGCCTGTTCCTTTGAGGCTTGTGCCATGCTCTTTAGTTTATGGATACATTAGCCTATAAAGAGTCTGTCTTCCTAGGGATGTCACACTAGTGCCTTCTTAACAACTGCAAATTAGCACACAGCCCTGGTCTAAGTTCCTATTGTATATTTTATATCTATTTCTTATTTTCATGATAGGTCTCAAGTCTTTCATAATCATATATTAATTCAGTGTGAACGTATAAGGGTGTATTTGTTACAAACTGCAAAACAAGAGACAAAGAAACAGAGCCAAAGAAGACAGTGTTCTGAATGTAAAGAACTTCTTTTTCTTCTTGTTCTTCACTTTATCTTTTACTGCTTCAGTTCAGGTGTCGAGGGAGATAAAAGCTTGTATCTGCTTCTTGATCTTCTAACTGCCTTGACTACAGACACATCATACTGTTGTAGAATCTCTGATGTTATCTCTCCATCTTGTTCCTGATCTACCTTGTGCTTTACTTCCTTTTCCTCTTTCCTCTATGCCCTGTATGGTTTGGTCTTGTGTCGACGGTTGAGCTGAGTCAAGAATTTACATTTTAGCACTTGGGGCATATCCATGCATGCTCCATCCTCATCTTCAGCAGCCAGTGCAGAGTTCCAATACTGATGGTACTGGTCACAATCTGGTTATATGTCGGTCTTGTCTTTCCTCTCAGTGTAGTGAGCCGGCCAGACCCTCTGGTTACACCCAGGTACTTCATTCTCTCCAGGACATAATCTTCTTTCTCTACTGATTCCGTTGCTTGTTCCCAAAGGGCCTTGACCACACCTGCCTTGTGATGTATCAATGCACTAGCCAGTGGTGCACATCCAGCCAATCTGTCTGCCTGTTCATTACCCACCACGCCTGCATATCCGGAGAAAAGATCCAATATACATCATACTGTTGTAGAATCTCTGATGTTATCTCTCCATCTTGTTCTTGGTCTACCTTGTGCTCTACGTCCTTCTCCTCTTTTGGTGTATGCCCGAATGGTTTGGCATCAAAAGGCATTCTCTCTAAGTGGGCAAAACGATTTGATCTGCTGTCTTTATATGCAATGTAATGCAATTAAAGAAGGAAATTTCGGGATGTACTCACAGCTCGACAGTATTCCCGAATCAAGTGAAAGACAAAGCCCCTGTCCATCAGCGACAGAAGATCATGGAGGAAGAAAGCCAAACTTGTGTTGAGTGTCTTGATGAGAGGCGGCTCCTGAAATATCAGGGGAGAAACAGGATCTCAAACCATGATAAAACCGGCAAACATGTTCATATTAGATGTACACTTTTAAATGACAGGGTAAAACCTATATAGTCACCTCCAAAAACTGCCAACTCTAATCTGGGGTTTTTTCTGGTCATCATCATAACCACCACAACCCCCAACCACTACCACCACCATCATTATCATCATCATCCCCTTTTTTAACCATAAGATGGGGGTCTTAGAACCCACATAGGGAGATAACAGTAACAACATCATTTCAATCTGTTCCTATCTACTTCTTTACTGGTTTATCGGATAACCAGCTATGTTCTTAAAATCTATACCTACCCATCTTTTTCTGGATAACAGCAATATTTTTACAATCAGTACCTAACTATATCTTTTCCGGAAAACAGCATCAACAAGATCATATTTCCATACATATTTACTGGTCAAGAAACAATTTCGTTACAATCCAATCCATACTTATCCATCATATAACAGCAACTCTATCATACATTTAAAACCTGCCATCCACACCTTCACCGGATAAAAGAATGATATCATAACAATACATACCTATCCACTTCTTTACTGGATAAAAGACTGATACCATTACAATCCATATCTAACCATATTTGTACTGGATAACAGCAACACTCTTACTACAATCCATACCTTAATATACCGATCCACGACATCTTTAATGATCATGGTGACAAGCGAGGTGACATCATCCACAAAGTGATCCGGGAACCTCATCTGTCGTGGAACACACAGCTTGTCCACCTGGTCCAGATGCTCTGCCATAGCCTTCACCTGTGCAGGGTTCAAGGACAACATGTGAAGTTTATGACTAGTCGTTTTATTTCAAAGCAACGACCCTTTGGTCCAAGTGCCCCACCATAACCTTCATCAGTGTAGTGTGTGCAGCAGCAACTTATGACATACTTAGCAGTCTTCATCTTCTTTGTGTTCACCGAGGAGAAAAAGAAGAAGCAGTAGAAGAAGAAGGGAGACTGGAGGAGGGGGCTAGAGAGAATGAATATAAAAGGAGTACAGATGTGGAGAAAGGCAGAGGAGATAAGAAGGAGGAATCTACTTCTTTGCATTTTCTGGTGGGTAGTTCTCATTGTTCATCCACTTCTGGGCTTTAATCTTGTTAACTTTTACAATATGTTTGTTAGGGGGAAGGGGGGCCTATTCTTTTGGCCCCCCCCCCCCAAAACCGGGGCCTAGAACTCACATTGGGAGGGAGCGCAAATGAGTACAAAAAGAAGAAGAAGAAGAATTCAGCTACAAAAACTAAACCAGATGTTAGGACAATCAAGCAAGCTATAACTGAACAAGTTTTAGACTGAGATCTTACCATCAGCTCAAAAAAGAACCAGGCATTGTTGAGAGCCAGCTCCCTGGTTGAGCCGCTTGAGACCACCCACTGGAGCGCCAGTTCTTCATGCACAAGCTGGTGAAGTCATAGAGTACAGCAGCATTAGCTTTGTGTAAGTACAGTAGTCTTCTTTCTTAAAAATCTTACCAAAATATGTTACACACAGCTAAAACCTCTTCAAATCCCCCTCCAGGTATCTCGCTTACAGGAAATATCTCCTCAAATCAGTCCCCCCCCCCCCCCCCCCCCCCCCCCCCCCATTTTCTCACTTCCAGAAAATATATCCTCAAATCCCCCCCCCCCCCCCACTCCCCTCAGTTTATCTCACTTCCATCCAATATCTCCTAAAATCTCATTCCATTTATCTCACTTCCAGCCAATATCTCCTCAAATCTCCCTCCATTTATCTCACTTCCAGCCAATATCTCCTTAAATCTCCCACCATTTATCTTACTTCCAGCCAATATCTCCTAAAATCTCCCTCCATTTATCTCACTTCTAGCCAATATCTCCTAAAATCCCCCTCCATTTATCTCACTTCCAGCCAATATCTCCTTAAATCTCCCTCCAATTATCTTACTTCCAGCCAATATCTCCTTAAACCTCCCTCCATTTATCTCTCACTTCCAGCCAATATCTCCTTAAATCTCTCTCCATTTATCTCACTTCCAACCAATATCTCCTTAAACCTCCCTCCATTTATCTACTTCCCGCCAATATCTCCTAAAATCTCCCTCCATTTATCTCACTTCCAGCCAATATCTCCTTAAATCTACCTCCATTTATCTTACATCCAGCAAATATCTTCTCAAATCTCCCTCCATTTATCTTACATCCTCCAGCCAGTCTCCTTAAATAAATCTCTCTCCATTTATCTCCCTTCCAGAAAATGTGTCCGCAAATCTAAATCTACTTATCTCATATCCAGCTAGTCTCCTCAAATCTCCCTCCCCTTATCTCACTCCTGGTCATTACTTAATGAAATCTCCCTCTGTATTATCTTGCTTCCAGCCAATATCTTCAAATCTCCCCTATTTATCTCACTTCAAACAAACTTATGTAATTCCTTTTCACTTATCTCATATCAAGCCAATAACTTCTCCTGACACAATCTCACTTCCAGCCGTTATCATCTCAAATCTCCCTCTCATAACCAACCCATTCACTTATTTTACTATCAAAAAAAAAAATTATGACAGTATTTCTAAATTATATAAAACCTATGCTGTCAAAGAGCATGGAGGTATATCAATTTGTGTATCCTCTGAAAGAGACTGAGCACATACATAAGTACTTTGAGTGCAATCATATTATTTTGTAAACAATGAATATTAAAAATGCAAGTAGAAACAAGTAATACAGTCTAAGTAAGGCCTAAAATAATGAGAATGTAAAGTCCAGAGACTTTCTGTACACACCGAGTGTATCAAACAAGAATCCATCAAGCCAACAATGTCATTTACCAACTGTACCCAGTCTTGCAAAACACCCAACTATCCAACATAATTTTTTTTTTTATTATTATAACAGCAATCTGTAGACCAACTTTTGTTTACCAGTGTCAGATCTGGCATTAACATGACAGAAAACTGGCAACTCACGAAATGACATATCTGAGAAATGCTATGAACAAACCCAGAACAGATCATCTGAGAAATGAAGAGATTAGAAAACTATTGGTACAACACCCAAAATTAAAATCATTGAGATACAAAGACTTAAATGGTTCAGCCATGTGGTAAGAATGAACCCAATGATACTGGCAGCGAGAGCTTACAACATGAAAATATAATCACAAACAGGTAGAGGGAACCTAGCTGAAGAGGTTATTGATAGCCTTAGATTTCACATCACAGCAGACTAAACAAATGAACAACTTTTGCACGGTTATTGATCATCTGTTAAACTGTGAGACCTAGAAATGATACAAGTGGGAGGACAACATCAAGAGATGAATAAACTACCAAAACACGTGACAGAGAGTGAAGGAGATCCATCGCAGTCAACCTTCAGCGGACCTGATTGACTGACTGACTGATTGATTGATTGATTGACTGATTGATTGATTGATTGATTGACTGATTGATTGATTGATTGACTGATAGTAGCACAAAGCAGATGTTAACACACACAAACACACCTACAAAGAAAGAAGACTACTAGGTATATGGTAACTGTCTCACATTTGTACAGGCCCAACAACATGAACTGACCAATTAATTAATATTATTCTTTTTCTTCTCAGCGTTCACCAGCTGTAAATTCTGACAGACAGTTCTGGTTGTTCGCCTATTTCTGCACTTTAAGACTTGTTCTAGACCTTAGGTTTGTATGCACATCCATTTTACAGATCTGGCCTATTTGTATGCACATCCATTTTACAGATCTGGCCTATTTGTATGC
This sequence comes from Candidula unifasciata, assembly GCA_905116865.2. NCBI lineage: Eukaryota > Metazoa > Mollusca > Gastropoda > Stylommatophora > Geomitridae > Candidula > Candidula unifasciata. Next base: position 299,584 of record CAJHNH020006468.1, on the reverse strand, counting down.
ACATCCATTTTACAGATCTGGCCTATTTGTATGCACATCCATTTTACAGATCTGGCCTATTTGTATGCACATCCATTTTACAGATCTGGCCTATTTGTAGCAAAATCATTTTACAGATCGAAGGTAACACACATCCATTTTACAGATCTGACTATTTGTATGCACATCCATTTTACAGATCTGGCCTTTTTGTATGCACATCCATTTTACAGATCTGGGGAGATTTGTATGCACATCCATTTTTACAGATACTGGCCTAATTTGTATGCACATCCATTTTACAGATCTGGCCTATTTGTATGCACATCCATTTTACAGATCTGGCCTATTTGTATGCACATCCATTTTACAGATCTGGCCTATTTGTATGCACACTTCTTATTCCTTGCCTCTCGAGCAAAATCACTCCGACGAAGGAAACACCGCTAATCAGTTGACTTTTATCACATTCTTGTCAGGGGTCAATAATCTATTCTTTCTTCTCCTATAATGGAGTCCCACAACCCACATGAGGAGACCAATTAATTCAATATCTATACTGATTGATCTATAAAATATAAGTCTAGCCCTTTATGCCCAATGCGCCCCAAAGTATGGAAAAGGGTCCTTTACTTACCTTTTTCCCCCTCATTTTTGGTATGCCTTGACCTGGGTCATCTGTTCTCATGCTTCCAGCCCGGTCCAGGGGACGCCCTAGCATCAATCAATCCAGAAAAACAAATCATAAAGACAATACTGGGGTCAGCAGTTCAGTAGCATGCCATATACAAGACTTGCTAACTGCACCAGCTACTTTACAAACTACTGACAGGCATATCACTGCCAAGTGTCATTCTCATTCTAGGAAGTTGCCTTACATACAACTGACATCTAAGATGCCTTAAAAACTAATGACATTTATGATGATATAGCCTTACAAACTACTGACAGACTAGGGGGCTGTCATAAAAATAACTGATATATAAGATGCCTGAGAAACTGCTGACATTTTATGATGTCTGAGAAACTACTGACATTCTACGATGTCTGAGAAACTACTGACATTCTATGATGTCTCAGAAACTACTGACATTCTATGATGTCTGAGAAACTACTGACATTCTATGATGTCTCACAAACTACTGACATTCTATGATGTCTCACAAACTACTGACATTCTATGATGTCTCAGAAACTACTGACATTCTATGATGTCTCAGAAACTACTGACATTCTATGATGTCTAAGAAACTACTGACATTCTATGATGTCTCAGAAACTACTCACAAATCAATGACCTTTTACAGTGTTACCCCACAAATAATGACATTCTAAGATATTATCTCACAAACTACTGACATTTTACAATGCTGTCTCACAAACTACTGACATTCTACAATGCTGTCTCACAAACTACTGACATTCTACAATGCTGTCTCACAAGCTACTGACATTCTTGGATGTTGCCATACAACTACTGACATTATAAGATGTAGCTTCATAAACAACTGATATTCTAGGACGTTGCCTTACAAACAACTGATATTCTAGGATGTTGCCTCACAAACTGATAATCAGAGGTGCTTGCTATGAAGTCTAAGTGCATCTGCATGAGAGATAAGGAACTAAAGGTCAGTATACAAATATGCCAGATCTGTAAAACTGGTGTGCATGCAAAATTAATGTTCTAAAACAAGTCTAAAGTCAAGAAGTAGATAAATGATTTTTTTAAAAAGTTTACAGTTGGTGAACACAAAGGAGAAGAAGAAGAAACATTATATCTTTAAGAAAATATATTTATTGGTGGCAGTCAACATAAGTGACAGATAAGGAAACAGAACTTCTGAGACAAGTGGGGCCGGATTACAATTGTTGCTTTACTGTGTAATGTTTTTCTTCTTTGCGTTTATCAGCTGTAATCTCTGGCAGAATGTTCTTGTTGGTTGTCCACTTCTGGACTTTAGTTGAGTTCCAGAACTAGGGGGTTTTGCGTGCACATCCATTTTATGGAACTAGCTTATTTTGTATGCAGACTGTTGGTTTCTCGCTTCTCAAGCAGATGCGATCCAACTGTGAAGGAAACATTCCCAATGGTCACCTTGTATGCCATGCTTGTTAGGGAGAGCAGTGGGTCTTTTCTATTGTTTCTCCTCACTCCACATGGGAAACTGTCTTCTTCTTCTTCACTTCCTCTTTTACCGCTGTGGGTGTCGAGGGAGATATAAGGTTCTGTTTCTAGCTCTTCTGGCTGCCTCGCCCATAGGCACATCGTGCTGTTGTAGAGTTTCTCTGATGTTATCCTTCCATCTTGTTCTTGGTCTACCCCGTGCTCTACGTCCTTCTTCTCTTTCCATGTATGCTTTGTATGGTATGGTGTCACAAGGCATTCTCTCTAAGTGGGCAAACCATTTCACTTGCTGTCTTTGTATGTAATCCAGAATTGGTTCTGTGCCGACTTGTTCTCCTATGATCTCATTCCTGAGAAACTGTAATATCTGTAAACATGATTTATAGTTACTCTTACACTGGTGTTTTTTTACCTGTGAATGTTGAAAACTCCAAGTCTGGAGAGGTCGGTGTACTTCCTGCCAGGTCTGGGTTACTGGAACTGCGCTGATAGTTGGCCTTGGATACTGGCAGAGAGGAAGGTCGTCCCAGGGTGGCATAGCCTTGTGTGTGAGGACTGCCAATGTTGGGAGAGGATCCTGTGGAGGATGGGGATCTCATGATATGCAAATTATAAACATCCACTCATTTTACTTACTATTTTTATATTTTTAAAAATTTATAGAAGAATGCTCAAATTTCTTGAAAAGCAGGGGGTTTGGGGGAGGGAGGGGGGGGGGGGGGGGGGGAGCAATCCAGTTGCTTTGAAAGAGGCAATGGTGTGAAGACAACTTATCACAAACATTCAGAAAGAGATCATATTTTGGTCACGTTATGAGAAAAAGGAAATTGGAACATGTGATCTGTACTGCAGTGGATTCCAGGTCACTGTGGCTTGGAAGGCAATGAAATAGCGGACAGATTAGCCAGAAGCGGCAGTGACATGGTACAACCAAATAGCGACTTAACCCACCAAGAGATGAAAACACTAATACAATCTAGTATCCAAGAAAGGTGGCTGGATACCCACACCAGATTTTCTCCCCAAGACTCACTTCATCGCCTCTCTAGAGAGGGACAGTCTATTATTTTCAGACTAAGGACAGGGCAAACAGATTTCGTCAACATATGTCACATTTTTCGGTGTGAAATACGGAGAGACGTGTCCCTGCAGCGTGGCACTTGAAAATGCTGAGCATGTGCTCCAACACTGTCAACTGTATGCTGACAACAGAGACGCAATCTGGCCTGTTCCAACCACAATAAAGACAAAACTGTATGGTACACAAGAGGATATGGATTGCACGATAGCTTTCATAAAGGCTACCGGCCTCCTGATATAAGTTTTCTGACAGAAGGATCGAAGAAGAAGAAGAAGAAGACTACGGAAATGATTTTTGGAAAGAGAGACAGAAAAATACAAAGTGAGATAGATTCTTGAAAGCCTTTTGTCACAGCATGTGGGAACATGAAATCCTATATGCTGTTGCAGATTGCAGGTTGTGGAGAGACATGATCACCCCTGCTAGTCGGCAAAGTACTTAATGAGATGATATTTTTAACTCTTTTTATCATAAACACCGCCTGGTGTATGGGTAACTCTATCCCTTGATTTCCCTCCACAGCATATTGTGTTTTCTTATTTACAAAATTTAGTCAGAGAACACTAAAGAAATGTGGCCTTCCCACTAGTAAGGTAACACATAGTATTACCTTCTCATCTGTCCAAGCTTCTCACCTGAAACCATTATTTTCACCTTTCTCACACCATCTGTCTCTCACCTGAAGTCTCTGTCAACTGCCTCATCTGAAACCCTTATCATATGTCGCTTACTGTAAACCCTTATCATATGTTGCTTACTGCAAACCCTTACCATATGTCACTTACTGCAAACCTTTATCATATGTCACTTACTGCAAACCCTTATCACATCCTGTCTCTTACAAGTTACCTTCTCTCATCTAAAACCCTCAAGGTCACCTTTCTCTTACATGATACAATTTTGCTCCCTATATATATGACATCATTAATGTCTCTTGCCTGAAACCCTTACTGCCACCTTCTCCTGCCTGAAAGCCTTACCGCCACCTTCTCTTGCCTGAAACCCTCACCGCCACCTTCTCTTGCCTGAAACCCTTACTGCCACCTTCTCTTCCCAGGGTTCATAGCCAAATTTACCAATCAATTTCAAGGCTTTTCAAGGTCTTTTTCAAGGTCTCCTTGGTTTTTTTCAAGGTTGTCTCGGTGTAATACTGAAACAAGATTTTTGCCTTGTTCAAGGGTGTACTGAGCACACAATGTACTTCATTCGTGCCACATGTGTTGGTATACCAGCACATATATCATCATCATGTAGCATTTCCTTTGTCCTGACAAAAAAACCTCGGTCTCTCACCAGCTCTCCCGACTCATGTACTTTTTTATACTCAAGGAGTTACTTATATCCTGTGCCCATCTTCGTGTTGGTCGGTCCCTGAGCTTGATATAGTTTTTGAAATTTTTTTTAGGACTTGGTGGTAGAGGGCAGCAAACTGAAGTCCTGTCTGTTCTGGACCTGGTACCTGAAAGGGCTAGGGGGAGAGAGAGAGAGAGAGTCATGCAGAGAGGGAGGAAGACACATGCTGAGGAAGGCTGGGAGAGACAGTGTAAAGATGGACAGATGAAGGTAGAGGAAAGAAGGAAAAGGAGTCTGGGGAAGGGGGAAAAAATGAGAGGCAGGGATGGAGACATGATGAGGAAAAGTGGGGAAGGGACAGCGAAAGACGAGAGGGAGACAAATACAGAAAGAGGGAATGCAGATAGAGATGGGCAGATGAAGAGAGAAGGCAAAAGGGAACGAAACAGAGATATGGAAGGAGGAAAATATGACAAAGAGTTGAAGGAAGGGAGACAGAGGGAGAGAGAACGGACAGGGAGAGAAGCAGATGCAAGCAGAGAGAGATGTAGACATAAAGGAGAGAGAGACAAAGGGACAGCACAGAGAGGCAAGCAGACAGAGGGAGAGAACCAAAGAAAGAGAAACAAGGCAGAGCAGGAGAATGGGAGGGAGGTATACAAAGAGGAAGTGATGAAGGGAGGCAAACAGACATAAAGCAAGAGAGAGAGAGAGAGGTGGGTAAGGAAAGCAGTGACAACCACAGATTAAGAGAGAGGGACAGGAAGGGAGACAAGATACATCAAAGAAGAAAAAAAACAGCCTCGTGCTGAAACCCCACCTACTCCCCCGACACAATTTCAAGTGTAGTGGACACAACCACTAGGAAAAGATAGTTATGGGGCAAAAAAATATGTAGATGAACTAGAAAAAAATGGGGGGGGGGAAGAGAATGAGAGGGGGGGGGGAAGAGAATGAGAGGGGGCGGAAGAGAATGAGAGAGGGGAGCGGGTAAGGAAATCTAGAGAAAATGAAAAGACAGGATGGAGAGGAGTCAAAGAAGAGATGGGACAGGAGAAAGGGCAAGGAAAGGAAGAGAGGAAGAATGGAGAAAGGAAAATAGTGGAGGATCAAAGGAAAGAGAAGGGGTGAGAGAAGAGAGGTAAGACACGGTTGTGGAGGGGGGGGGGTGGTGTAAGAACACTGAGCGCCAAAAATAGAATTAGGAAATCTCTAACTGAGGCCACTTTTCCGGTTCCTACCCTCTCCCAATGTGAATGTGGCCGTGGTCCATAAACAACAGTGCTAGCCACTACTGCCCCATGCTTGTCCTATCTGTGTGTGACAACAATAATTCAATTTCTTACACTTAAGGCTGTTGACCTGAGAGCCAAGGTCATTTTATGAAGAAGAAAAAAGTCCAGGGGATCCCAACCCACCACTGGTGGAAAATAGAGAAGTTTACCCACACACATAAATAGGTCAGGGCAGCAGTGGACTTCGTTTTATTTCTGGTTTTCCAATTACAGTAAGGAGGGGAGAGAGGAGGTGGTGGAAGGTGGTGTAGAAGGCTGAGGTGGTAAGGGTGAGACAGAGGAGGATAGAGAATAAAGTTTAAGAAAATAAAGTGGGAATGAGACAGGGAGAGAAAGAAGGGAATAAGAAATAAGATGAGATATAGAGGGAAGAAGGTAGCAGAAAGGGGTGCACCCCCCCCCCCCCCTAGGTGTCATCAATGTGGGAGGAGAAGAGGGGGGGGGGGGGGGGTGACGGCAAATGTGTTTTTAAAAGTACACATATATTTAATGTGAGGGAGGGGGGAATGGTGGACATGAAATGTTCTGCACTAGGCAACACATAACCTTCTACCCAACTGAAGGTATGGAGAAAGAGAGAGGGGGGAGGGGAGAAAGAATGGGGGGGGGGGGGGTGAGGGAGAGCGGCAAATACAAAGAGAAAGAGAGAGAGAGAGGAAAGCAGTGACACAGACAGGCAGAGAGTGAGGAACAGGTAGGACAAAATGTGAGGGGGCAGGAAGGGAGATGGACAGAGATTAATGCCCCTAAGAAAACAAACACATCAAAAGAAAATATATACCATGTTCATGCAGAACGACCCCCCCCCCCCCCCCCCCCCCAGCCACCATAACACAACTGTGTACTTGAGTTGCTAGGAAAGAGTTATGGAGCCGCACATTTACTAAACATTTAAACAAGAAATAAAATAGGAAAAAGGGGGAGGGGAGAGGGGGGACAGGAAATGAGAGAGTAAAAGGAAAGATAGAGAGAAGAAGATGAAGATCAGAAGGGAAGGAAGGGGCAATAGGTAGAAGAGTGAAAGAGGGAGGGAAGAGAGAGAGAGAGAGAGAGAGAGAGAGAGAGAGAGAGGTGAGACAACAGAAGAGGGAATCTCGGGGAATTACAATACTGATCGCCAAACACACTGTAAAGATAAAACCAGGCCAAAAAAAGAACTGGGAAATCCAGCTGACGTCATTTTGCTTAGCCCCAATGCCATCTCTAATTAATAGAGAAGGCCGTGCTCAGCTGCTTAGCCCCCACCACGGCGACTCTATTTATAAATACAACTGAACCGAGGCTGCTGTCTGCATGTATTCATGATCTGCAACACAGCCCGCCCTTCCCTGGCCTTTAACAAGCCATTTCGGCTGAAAATAGCCAATAATCAACTGCCCTCACACCTGAAACGACCATACAATGAAAGTAGCCAAAAACTAGCCAAATGGCCAAAAAAAAGCCAAATGGCTCCCCAAAAATTGCCTGTGCTGAAAATCACAGGATTTCTGAGGATTTCATTGCGGCGGTCAAAATTCACGGCTTCTCAAGGTCAGAATGTCTTTATTAAGCTTAAAATCACTGTTCCTGATCCCAGAAAAAAATTCCCGGTAAATTCAAGATTTCCCGGTCCACTACGAACCCTGTCTTGCCTAAAACCCTAACTGCCACCTTTTCTTGCCTGAAACCCTCACCGCCACCTTCTCTTGCCTGAAACCCTCACCGCCACCTTCTCTTGCCTGAAACCCTCACCGCCACCTTCTCTTGCCTGAAACCCTCACCGCCACCTTCTCTTACTAGAAACTCTGACCATAATCTGTCTCTGGCCTGTTAAACAAGCTCATGCTATTACCTTGATGAATGAGCCCCTGGTATGGTATACTGAAGCAGTAGTGAATGTATGAGGCCAACAAGAGATTCCGTCCATTGTGGTCATTCTTCTCATCCAGCAGACCATGAACCGTCAGGACAACTTGAGCTATGGCCTCGAAGGTGGACTGTCCACAGTTGACTGTTAGACACAAATAAGACAACAATGGATGACCTGATGAGTTACACAAGTTTCTTCAATTTATGCAGGTCTCACATTATTAATGACTGACTCACCAATGTTTCCTCCAATTATTGGAGGCCTCACATCAATAACTGACTGACTCACTAATGTTTCCCCCCAATTACTGGAGGTCTCACATCAATAACTGAATGACTCACCAATGTTTCCTCCAATTATTGGAGGCCTCACATCAATAACTGACTGACTCACCAATGTTTCCTCCAATTATTGGAGGCCTCACATCAATAACTGACTGACTCACTAATGTTTCCCCCAATTAATGGAGGTCTCACATCAATAACTGACTGACTCACCAATGTTTTCCCCAATTACTAGAAGCACCACATCAATAACTGACTGACTCACCAATGTTTCCCCCAATTACTAGAAGCCCCACATCAATAACTGACTGACTCACCAATGTTTCCTCCAATTATTGGAGGCCTCACATCAATAACTGACTGACTCACCAATGTTTCCTCCAATTATTGGAGGCCTCACATCAATAACTGACTGACTCACTAATGTTTCCCCCAATTAATGGAGGTCTCACATCAATAACTGACTGACTCACCAATGTTTTCCCCAATTACTAGAAGCACCACATCAATAACTGACTGACTCACCAATGTTTCCCCCAATTACTAGAAGCCCCACATCAATAACTGACTGACTCACCAATGTTTCCTTCAATTACTGGAGGCCTCACATCAATAACTGAATGACTCACCAATGTTTCCTCCAATTACTGGAGGTCTCACATTAATAACTGACTGACTCACCAATGTTTTCTTCAATTAATGGAGGCCTCCCATCAATAACTGACTGACTCACCAATGTTTCCCCCAATTACTGGAGGTCTCACATCAATAACTGACTGACTCACCAATGTTTTCCCCAATTACTAGAAGCACCACATCAATAACTGACTGACTCACCAATGTTTCCCCCAATTACTAGAAGTCCCACATCAATAACTGACTGACTCACCAATGTTTCCTCCAATTACTGTAGGCCTCACACCAATAACTGGCTGACTCACCAATGTTTCCCCCAATTTATGGAGGCCTTACATGAATAACTGACTGACTCACCAATGTTTCCCCCAATTACTGGAGGCCCCACATCAATAACTGACTGACTCACCAATGTTTCCTTCAATTACTGGAGGCCTCACATCAATAACTGACTGACTCACCAATGTTTCCTCCAATTACTGGAGGTCTCACATTAATAACTGACTGACTCACTAATGTTTCCTTCAATTAATGGAGGCCTCCCATCAATGACTGACTGACTCACCAATGTTTCCTTCAATTACTGGAGGTCTCACATCAATAACTGACTGACTCACCAATGTTTACTCCAATTACTGGAGGCCTCACATCAATAATTGACTGACTCACCAATGTTTCCTCCTATTACTGGAGGCCTCACATCAATAACTGACTGACTCACTAATGTTTCCTTCAATTACTGGAGGCCTCACATCAATAACTGATTGACTCACCAATGTTCCCCCCAATTACTGGAGGCCTCACATCAATAACTGACTGACTCACCAATGTTTCCCCCAATTACTGGAGGCCTCACCATGAGGCTAATCAGCCTGTCCAGGATCAAAGGCAGGAACTGGACCAGCGTTTCTCCTTTTGCTGCGTTAATGTCCATGATGCTTCGCTTGAGTTCATTCTCAAAGGCGATTTCATTCATCCTCGGGGGAATTTTCATTTCCTGTACGGCTGCATACAGATTCATGAATCGGTCGATGTGCTCATCCTAAAGAAATAGTAAAGGTTACCTCAGGTGGGTATCAAATATATAGATGACTGCTGTATGAGTGTGCTGATTTCTTTCTGGAAAGACTCAATGTACTACTCAGAACCGTGGTCAAATCATTACCTACGAACTAAGAAAATCTTATGTGGTGTTGATAATCATATTTGTCCACAACCTTCTGTCTTATGTACTCAATCAGTTTTACCCTTTTCATCTTGAGAAGTCATAAAACCAACATTTCCAGTTCGATCTAATTTTCCCAAAATGTCATTTTTCCTATTTGTCTATAGTGACCTATTTATGAGATGTATAGTTAATGCTATGTGCTGGTTTTACATTTGTGCAAACATTCAGGAGGTCAGAATATGAGTATATTAACTAAAAATAGCATTTAGGGTTTTTTCCTTTGAGCTAAATAGCTGGGTTTTGTTTAAAGCAATTTTTAGGTCAAATTTTCCTACAAGCCCCAGTAATAGAGGTCACAGGGTCAAGGCACGGGAATGTATTTCATTTAATGCTTCACCCTGTTCAGTTCATTGACTACTCCTTCTATATTTTTTTTTTTATTTATGTTTTTTTTTTAATTTAAAATGTACATGAATAAACTGTTAAAGAATTTATTAGTGACCTGTGCAAAAAAAACAAAAAACAAAAATTATTTAAGGATTTTTCTGAAACTTATTCCTTTTATTTATTCCTTTTTTTTCCCCCCTTCTTGTTCTTGTTTTTTTTTTTTTTTTTTTTTTTTTTTTTTTTTTTTTTTTTTTTTTTTTTTGTTTAATCTGAAACCCTTCTTGTTTTTTTTTTTTTTTGCTTTTTTTTATTCCCAAGGCAAGAAGGTTGAGGAGTGGAAAAAGGGTCCTCTGTTTGCTACCCCACATGTACCCCAAGGTAGAACAGAAAAAAAAAAACTAAAAAGATATTTGTCTCAGACATTTAGAATAACTGTCTGTCTTATGGTAGGAATATAAATATCTCATTGCTTGTTAACAGCAGCTACATAAAATTATTATTCATGTTGTATGTTAATAGCGGCAATATAAATATGTTGATCATGGACCATTTCATAATTATTAATGAAGAAAATCAAGGCTCTTTAATTTAAAAGTTAATCAACACACTAAAAACACTGGACCAAGTAGCTTAAAATGATATTGCCTTATTTTGTACATCAAGTCAGTACCACAATCCTATTTTGCCATTATATGTCACCTCCATTGTAGATTCAGAAAATGGTGGGATGCCAGTTGTCGCAATATTGGTGGTGCCATTATGTGTTATGTGATTAAAATTGATCGCATGTGCAACTGCTGATCTGTGGGTGACTTCTGCTTGTCACTACTGCTACCATCCAGGATGAACTGCATTTCTAATGTGGGACTGTTTGTGTTAGCACTTCAGATGGCTACAGTATGCTTTTAATGCGTGTGTATGCTAGCGCATATGCTAAGACAGCAGTCTATCAATCTTTCCACAAGGGGCTGTGATAAACAGTTTGTGTGTTTTTCGTTGGCACAGGAGCGGAGCAACTATGGGGTGACCCGTTTGCTATGAAGCTGAATAACATTAACATTAATGGATGGAATCCAGTATAGCACCTTCAACCTCTTTCATCAACTTTTGTTTAAGGTTTACTCTGGAACGTTCTCATTTCCTCAATCAATTTAGCTCCCATTTCAGTGATTATTCTGTGATTTTCTACTCGCTTCTTCTTAGGATACGCCCAGTATAATGACATCTCCTTTGTCATAACTGTTTATACCAGTGGCTATCTGGAGATTAATCTCATTTCTTCCTCCCTTTCCTGAATTCATCTCATCTTATAATGCTCATCAGTTTCCTCAGTATAAAGAAATATAAATGACTACGCCAGGTGTAGACAAGTTTACCTGTGCAAAGATGGAGGAGACGGCTCGAACAGAAACACTGAACACTCCCTTGTGGTTGTCCACCCACTTCATGCTGGGAATCTGAAACTGCAATTGAAAGGTGCTGTGTTTATAAACTCAGAAACTTAGAAGTCCCTGTACCCAACCTACCCTAACTCACCATATTTCTATCTTAATATAAGTCACCCTACTTTAATATACTAGTCTATCTTTCTCCTTTTTTCCATACTCTAATATATCTTGATCTATCTAAATTTAAAACACCCTACCTACTTACACCTTAATCCTGAATCAAACAGACCCTAATATAACTCCAATTAACGTAATCTTACTTAACAAAATTTACTTTAACTTTCTGCCCGTCAACATACCTTATTCTAACTCACCTTATACCTCAGCCTACATTACTCTAACTCACCACACCTCAACATAAATTAATCTCTTCTTCTTCTTCGTGTTCACCAGCTGTAAACTCTGGTGGAAGGTTCTGGTTGCTTCCACTACAACTGCAGTCCTCTCCAGACGTGTGCATCTTTTACAGATCTAACTCTTAAATAACAGACTGTTGGTTCCTTGCCTCTCCGGCAGATGCACTCTGAATCAAAGGAAGCTCCCCTCGAACATGACGTCTTTTGGGGAGGCAGTGGGTCTATTCTTGTTTTCCCCACAATGGGGCCCCGGAACCCACACGGGGGATAAATTAATCTAACTTATCACACCTCAACATATCTTAATCTAACCAACCGTACCTCAACATATCTTAATCTAACCAACCGTACCTCAACCTATCTTAATCTAACCAACCGTACCTCAACATATCTTAATCTAACCAACCGTACCTCAAAATATCTTAATCTAACTCACCATACTGCAGGTTTATTTAATCTTACTTACCACATCCCAACCTACCTTAATCTAACTGGCCATGTATCAATCTTATTCTATCTTGCTCTACTGTCTCATACGTCACCATATCTTGATCCATCTAAACCTATCACACCAAGCTTATTATGTTCATATATCAAAATTACATCAACTAAACCAGCCAGTTACTTACATCAGGGTGATGAAGCGAGTAGTTTGGAGGAAGTTTTTCTACTGACACAGGCAAGGTGAAATCGCCACTGATCAATCGTCCATCTCGATATAGGGGCAACCACTGCAAAATTATTTTCAAAAGATTTAGCAACAAATTCTAAACACCTTTCATTTATTCATTGTCCTGTTGTGCCATTTTGGGCACATAGGGCTCACAATCTATTTCCGTTGTATCCTGTGCAACCACTTCGATATCATGGATGGAATTCGGTCCAGGATCTTTGGCCTCTCTCATCAACATTCGCCGTAGGGTTTCTCTCTACATATCATCGTCATCCCGTAACACTGCGTGTGGTTGGGCCACCAGTCGTTGACTGTCTGATCAGCTCTCTCCACCTTTGGCGGTCAGTTGCGACGGACTACATGGTTGCATGCCTGAGGCCTGTCCAGTCAGTCAGGTTCTGTAACCAGGTCTTTCTTGGTCTGCCTCTTCTCCTCTTTCCCTCTATTGACCCCTGCAGTATTGTTTTTGAGAGGCCGTTAGATCTTATTACATGTCCATACCATTGCATTTTCCACCTCTTCCACTGTAGTTAAAAGAGGTTCATAGTTGTCAATGTGCTGTATAATTTTATGCCGAACCTCTTCGTTTGTTTCGTATTTCTAATGCTTGTATCTTCTTTTCAATGTTCAGCTGTTAAGTGTTTCTCTTGGACGTCCTTATCTCATCAATCCCTGGGTTTCCTTAACAATTTTTTTAATTTACAAGCTATAACAGATCTGTATGGCACTCAGTTTAGATCTGGATTCTTTCTTTTTTGTTCATATTTAAAATGGCAGCTGGCGTGTTGTGGTTTGCAGCAAAGCTGTGATATCTCATCCTTTTGACTCATATATCCTATTTCAGCTAATCTTTAATTAGTCGCCTTTTACGGCATGCTTATTAAGAACCATCCCCCCCCCCCCCCCCCCCCCAAACTTTGGTCACAGAACAGGGGAAAGAGATCTGGGTTCAAAACCCTACATGATTCTTTTCCCAACCTGCACAGCTTTGACTGGGAAGCGTGAAAAGGGCTCTCATGATGCTTAATGGCAAATGTCAAAGATGATGATGACTTTCACATTATAACACACATACACACACAAATACACACACACTCAATTACAAAATTACACAAATTACATAAATATATATATACACACACATAAACAAACTGTGTGTGTGTGTGTGTGTGTGTGCGTGCGTGTGCACATGTTTGTGTGAGAAACAGCATGTGTTACTGACCGTATAGCCTTCAGGAAACAGCAAATGTGGAAGATGACATATATATATGTGAGAAAGCGAGCCATCACGGTGAAGTGGGTAGACATTCGCCTGCAGGCTCAAAGGTCTGAGTTCAAATCCACATCGAGTTGGGCTGTTTTTCCAAAGTGACCTTGGCTCCCAGGTCGATGGAACCTCAAATAGGTACTAGGTAATGTCTTCGGATGTAAAAGGCGACCAGCATGATGTTAACCACATCATCCGCTGATTGCCGACTGGTCTAAACAGATTTAGGTGTTTGCAGTATAGCCGCAACACATCCAAGGGAGTGGAACAGGGTCCTTTATTTTACTAGGATATTGAATGCTGAATTAAGAATCCACACCACAGCACTGGGGACATCCCTATAAGCGCTCCATCCCTATCTTCAGCAGCAAGCTCAGTTCCAATTCTGATGGCACCAGTAATATGTATATACGTCTTGCCTTTCCCTTAACTGGTGAGTGTCGGGCAGAATCACCTGGTCACTCCTCAGACCGTGGTGATCTATTTGTGCCTCTTCATTGTTTACTCACTCCCAAAGTACCCTTACAACCAGCTTGTCATGCATGAATTCATCACCAAGTGGCGCAGAACCAGCCAAATCTATCTGTCTGTTCATTTTCCTAACACACTGGCATGACCTGGAGAAAATACCCAAAGGAAACACAACCAGGGACCTCTGAAGCACTACCTGCCACTATGTAAACAGCATACCTGTCTCTACCTGTGCTCCACTTTACTCTGTGTGAGAAACAGCATGAGGTGTTACTGACCGTAACTCCTACAGGAAATGGCAAATGTGGAAGATGATGATGACCCACATATCAAAACAAATGTATACAAGAACAGCATGTGTTGTAACTGACCGTATAGCCTACAGGAACTTCGGTCGGAGTCGGTTCATTCTTCTTCACCTGGCAACTAATGTGGTAGAAGGTGAACAGCAAATGATGAGTTTCCATCAGCTTGGCTGGCAGTTTTATCTTCACTTCTTCATAGAAGTCTGGAGACCTTCACAAAACAACAAACATAACGTACTTATAACTGCAAAATGTTTATACATTGACATCATCTCAGAAATCTTCTTCTTCTTTGCATTCACCGGCTGTAAACTCCGGCAGAAAGTTCTGGTTCTTCATTCACTTCTGGGCTGTTAGTTCTGTTTCAGAATCCGAGTGTTGCATGCACATCCATTTTACAGATCTGACTCATTTGTATGCAGACTGTTGGTCCCTTACCTCTCAGGCAGATGCATTCTGACTTCAAAGGAAACTTCAAATTAGTCAACTCTTACAACATTCGTTTGGGTAGGTAGTGGGGTCTATTCTACAACAGGGCCCTGGAACCCATACGGGGAACAACTGAGAAATAATAATTTTATACATCTGCAGCAAAATGTCCTACATCTGACCTTTCCAAAAACAACAAACATCATGTAATAGGGCCCCAGGTGTGCGTACATTTAAACAAGGCTTAGCCCCACATCACTTTCCTTCCCCACTTCCAAACATTGTGTGTAAGGGCACTCAGCAACCCCCTCCCCTCCCCTACTCTTTAAAAATATTTGTTTGTTTTTATCTGTGCCCCCGCTGGGTAACGAAATGCAGAAAAAACATAAGTGTAGCTACAGCCGCACAAAAACATGAATAACTAACTACAGCCGACAAAACATGAGTAACTACAGCCCACAAAACATGAGTAACTAACTACAGCCCACAAAACAAACCAAATCAAGGCCTTACTTATTATGGTAAGTCACTGCTGCCAAAGCTTCACGGGAGAGTTCGGGGCAACTGGATTTCCCAAAAATCACCTGAGGAACAAGATCAACAGAAAGTCTTGTTATGCTATGTCAAATAGCAGTTCCGCAGCTAAAGCAGTTCTGCAGCTAAAATTGTCACTGACAATGAACTGAACCAGATTTTACACAACTCAAACAGCATCTAATTCAAACAACAGCTGCAACGAACAGGCAGACAGACTGGCTGGCACTGCACAACTTGGTGGAATACTGATACATGATAAAGCAGACGTGGTTAGGACCTTGTGTGAGAACGTGTTCAAGTCCTAAGAGCAAATGGATCACCACAGTCTGGTAAGAGTGATGCAGCGGGGGCTGACAAGGGGATCTGGTAGATACTCAACGCTCAGAGGAAAGGCAAGAAGAGAGTATAAGCAGAATGCTGTTGGCACCCTGGGTATTTGAACTCTGCACTGGCTGCTGAAGATGGGAACGGAGCATTTATAGGAATGCTTTAAGTGCTGTGATGTCAGTTCTTGAATCAACTCAACAGCAGATGGTTTAATCACCATCTAATCCAAACAGCATTTAACTCAAACAGTTTTTCAGCCAAATAACTTATAGGCTGAAACAGTTTCTAATTCCACACCTTACAGCATTTTTCCCTCCGCCTTTCTCTCTTTTCTTCTCACCCACCATCCTCTCTTCCTTTCTCCTGCCACCCACTTTTCCTCTCTCTCCCCCCTATTTCCCTGACTCGAAACCTTCTTTCTTCCTATTCTTGCCTAACTCTCTCTTCCCCCGACTCACCACCTTCTTGCTTCCTATTCTTGCCTCCCTCTCTCTTCACCTCTCTTGTTACTCTCCTTCCCTATCTCACCACCTTCTTGCTTCCTATTCCTGCCTCCCTTTCTCTTTCTCTCTCTTGCCACTTTTTCTTTCTCTGACTCGACACTTCTCTCTTCCTATTCTTAGCTCCCTCACTCTTTCTCTCTGCCACCACCTCCCTGACCCCATCTTCACAAGCACTTACTGGCAAGGCAAAATTCTCATCTTCTCCGGCCAGGAACTGCACCTTGACTGCCAGATTTCGAGCCGACCCCTGGCGGTTGGCAAAGTTCAGGCTCTTGGGGTAAACGTACATCAGGTTTCTGAACAAAATAACAGCAGAAGATCAATTATGAAAAAAATTTTTTTTTTAAACACCATAATTTCCTATAACTTAGATATAATACAAAACAAATAAACAAATGTTACTGGTTGCTAAAGGACAATCACAGCACAATCTAAAGCACCTGATAGTAAAGTCCAAAAGTTTCTGGCTTTTGACAACCACGTCCAACAACTGTCATCTGATAAAACACTGGACATTGAGAACCCTGCACACTGCCAACACTGGACACTGACAACACTGGATACTGAAAGCACTGGACACTGAGAGCACTGGACACTGAGAGCACTGGACACTGAGAGCACTGGACACTGAGAGCACTGGGCACTGAGAGCACTGGACACTGAAAGCACTGGACACTGAAAGCACTGGACACCAAGAGCACTGGACACCGAGAGCACTGGACACCGAGAGCACTGGACACCGAGAGCACTGGACACTGAAAGCACTGGACACTGAAAGTACTGGACACTGAAAGCACTGGACACTGAAAGCACTGGACACTGAAAGCACTGGACACTGAGAGCACTGGACACTGAAAGTACTGGACACTGAGAGCACTGGAAACAGAGCACTGGGCACTGACAATACTGTGCTCTCAGAACACTGTACATTTAGAACAATGGATATTTATACCACTGGATACTCAGAACACTGGACACTTAGAACACTGGATACTCAGAACACTGGATACTCAGAACACTGGATACTCAGAACACTGGATACTCAGAACACTGGATACTCAGAACACTGGACACTCAGAACACTGGACACTCAGAACACTGGACACTCAGAACACTGGACACTCAGAACACTGGATACTCAGAACACTGGACACTCAGAACACTGGATACTCAGAACACTGGATACTCAGAACACTGGATACTCAGAACACTGGACACTCAGATCACTGGACACTCAGATCACTGGACACTCAGATCACTGGACACTCAGATCACTGGACACTCAGATCACTGGATACTTAGAACACTGGACACTCAGAACACTGGATACTCAGATCACTGGACACTCAGAACACTGGATACTCAGAACACTGGATACTCAGATCACTGGACACTCAGAACACTGGATACTCAGAACACTGGACACTCAGAACACAGGACACTCAGAACACAGGACACTCAGAACACTGGACACTCAGAACACAGGACACTCAGAACACTGGACACTCAGAACACTGGACACTCAGAACACTGGACACTCAGAACACAGGACACTCAGAACACTGGACACTCAGAACACAATTGGACATCTGGACACTCAGATGATTGGACACTCAGATGATTGGACACTCAGATGATTGGACATTTAGGTGAGGTTGCCATATACCTACCTATAAATGGTGTAAGGCACAAAAACTTCTTTAGGAGGAAATTCCAAAATCTCCTTCGTGGGTCGACCTTTGTCATCAGGATATGGTTCAACCCTGAGAAGTTCTGGGGTCAGGGTGTACCTTGGTTCCTCAGGACACGGTGAGATGTCCAGTTTTAGAGTAGCTGTAGGAAAATACATTTAGCAATTAATATCTTATCATGCTAACTCGTGTCACTATCAAATATTCAGTGTTAATTCAAGCCACTATCACATACGCCATTGGAAGAAACTGTGTATTCCCTCATGTTTGACCACAAGTAAAATATTGAATGTTGAATTGAGAAGCGACATCACAGCACTTGGGACACTCCCATGAGCACTCCATCCCCATCTTCAGCAGCAAACGAAGAGTTCCAATTTTGATGGCACCAGTAACTGTCTGACTGTACATCCGTCTCACCTTTCCCTTGCGTGTTGAGCGTAAACCAGATACCCTGGCAACCCCTTGCAGCGTCATTCTCTTCAGAAAGTAATGATCTATTTGTGCCTCTGCACTGTTTACTCACTCCCAGAGGGCCCTCACAACATCTATCTTGTCATACATCATTTCACCAGCAAGTGGTGCAGAACCAGCCAGTCTATCTGACTGCTCGTTTCCCAACACACCGGCAGAACCTGGAGATAATATTCAAAGGACTTACCACAAGTAATGTATTGCATATAAGACTATTATAAAATCTAAATTATAACAAACCTTTTTTTTTTAGCTTCAATTCTGTACTATAGTTTTTTTCATTGTCCGTATTTCTGTTGCACGTAAATAAGTAAGTAAAAAGACTCATCTTATGCCAGTTGTTCCCTGGTCATCTTGTTATTTCATTAGCTCCCCTGTTAGTAATGTGAATAAATTAAATGTACCTGGGATGCACTTGACCCTCTTGAGGACAGAAGATGGTCGCTTCAGGTCAGCCAGAAACTTGTACAAGTCTTCATCACTGAGTTTCACACCTTCCTGTAATGAAACCAAGCATACTTTACACTATAACACCAACGGTCTGTAATTATGTTATGTTATGGTATGTTATATTATGTTATGTTATGTTATCATTCTTGTTTTATCATGGCCACACTGTCCCAAATGAATGTTTACTCAAAAGAGCAACAATGTTTACTTTCTACAGAAGCAAAGACGCCTGCACTGGTTGGGATATCTCTCCCGCATGGATGGCGGTCACATTCCAGAAGATCTCCTGTATGGCCAACTGAAGAAAAAAATGGGAAAAGATCTGCAGGATGGCGAAGCCTACGCAATAAGGACATATGCAAATGTCACCTGTAAGATATGAACACTGAAACAGGCACCTGGGAGAGCCCAGCTGCAGACCAACTCCAATGGAGACAGACAGTAAAAGATGGACTGTTGCAGTTTGCAAAGGCCAAATGAGCAAGCTACAGAGAGAAGACCTCTGAGAGACAACCAGCCTCAGAATGACAGAGTATCAATTATTTTATTGCTGACTATGTGGCAGAGCTGAAAAGAAAGGATATCTTGGACAAAGAGGAAGAGAAATACTGATTTCTTGAAAGATCTGAACATCAAGGAAGATTTGCTAATAAACAACATCCTGTCTTGGAAGCTGAAATATTTTGGTCACATGAAGCGCCATGACGGATTTGAAAAAATGATAGCAGAAGGCATGGTACCAGGAAGGAGGGGCAGGGGCCAACCAACACGAAGATTGGCAAAGGGTACAAGTGACTCCTTGAGTATGAAAGTACATGAGGCGGGACAGCTGGCGAGTTTCTTTCAGGCAGACCGTGATGAGAGCGACATTCTGCAAAGGACCTGCTACATGATGATGATGATGTGGCAGAGACTGGCACTCCTGCGCTGAACCAGCGGCACAAGTTCAAAAATGTAAAGTATTTAGAAAAACAAATGCAAATCTTATCTTTGTCGCTGTAAACTTCAAAAGTGTAAAATTATAATTAATGATTTCCTTAAATTTACGACTAAATAAGGATCTGAGATCAAGAGACCAACCTGCTTGAAAAAGCTGGACACGGTCAGTGTGACAGGCCGGAAGTTGTCCATGCTGGAACTGTAGCTGTCAGGAGACCAGCTTCGGTACTTCTCATAGCCGCTGCGACCTCGGTCAGCAGAGCCTCTGCGCCCAGTGGATATGTCATCTTTGGAGCGTTTCCGGAAACTTTCAAACTGTCCAGTGCTGGGGCCAGTTCTTCTATCTATTGACAGTTCACAAAAGATGGTCCATGAATAACTAGTTTCTAATACATTGACTGATATAGTCACTCTTCTGCGATCATAAACTTAAGGATGAAATACAACACTAACTGTGATTTAGAAAGCTCAAAGGAGGGAATGGAAAAAGTGAGCACAACTACAACCGAACATTTCAACCAAAGTCTTTATCAACACAGTGCTAAATACCAGACAAACTGTGACTAGAAAATGCAATGGACAAGACAACAGCCAATGTTAACATGAAACCAGAAATATGTCATGGAAAATATGGACATGAAGGCTATACTATGGAAGAAAGTTCTTTGTTGTCTTCTACGTGTTCACAGGCTGTGAACTCTGGCAGCAAGTTCTGGTTGTACGTCCACTTCTGGACTCTAGTCCTGTTCCAGAACTTGAGTGTTGCATGCACATCCGTTTTACAGATGTAACTCATTAGCTATGTAGACTGTTGGTTCCTCGTCCTCTGAGGCAGACACACGCCAACGTCGAAGGAAGCTTTCTATTAGTCGACATGCTTTTTGGGTAGTCACAGGATGTGTTCTTTTTTTCCCCCACAAGAGGGCCCTGAAACCTACATGGGTAATGACAGAAACAAATAAGAAGTCATCTGAAGTTGACGGATGTGAGTGCTCAATTGTCCCTGCTGTCAGCTGTGAAAGTCTGATTTATTCTAAATCAGGTGTTTAAACCTTTTTGACAAACATATCATAAAACACATAACTAATTTATATCAGTTGTCAAAGAGCAAATGAGTTGCTTACACCATCTGATAAAAGTATAAAAACTGGCTATAATATTATTTTTACCTTCGCTTTAAGATACAAATGGTTGGTGTAATGCTGACCACATCACCCACCGAGTGCCGATTGGCCTATAAAATATAGGCCTAGCCCTATATGCCCAATATGCCTGACATAGAAAAAGGTCCTTTACTTACTTTTTTAAGATACAAATCATGGAGCAGGTTAATGCCAACTGCCTTTCATCTGCTAGGATGATTAGTACATCAAATATACAATAATTGATGTAGTTAGTGTAATGAATGTCAATGACATCTCTGACATTTGATTAGCTCTTGTTCCAGTTAGCCATAAAACAAGTCAAAAGAACCACAAATCTAAATGTACAAAGTTACAAGGTGTGACCAGACATTTGTAAACACAACAAATGAGATATTCATGTAATGTTAAAACAATAACAGGACATCCTTTATCAAGAGTATAGACCTGAAAATATTATTTCAAAACTATTTTTTTTAGTGTATCGCATATTCATTTCAAGACATCGCAGGCGAACCACAGCATTTATTGGCTAATTGTGGTTTTACTAGGCAATTTAAAATTCATTAGTTTGCCATTGCTCTCTCAATTATATGACGTGCATAGTACAAATGAACGCAAAGAGGTCTGCCACCAAATTGTCTGCAGCTGACTCTGAACACTGATATATGCTTGTTGTCTGTATCGACATCCTAGCGCAGTGATCTGACCCATTCCTGCTCCGTCCTCAGATGCAGCAGCCATGTCAGTGCCTCTATGCTTGACATACCCAGTAGGAGGTGACTGTTATCTGTTTTTTCTTTGCTCAGCAAACCCATTTTCTGCATGCTTGTCCTCGTTTAACCCCCATTTCCAACAGACAGTTCATCAATGCTTCAACTCCTTCATCTCAACATCTCTGGAACAAAGTGAATTCATTATGTCTGCCTTGTCCATACATCTTCCTCCAATAACCACTGCAGACAAGACCAGTCTATCGGCTCTTTTATTTCTTTTCACTCCGGCGTCTCCCAGTGTGTACAGCCAAGATAGTTTCTTGAGATGGAAATTCTGGATGCTGTAAACCAGGATAGTGTCAACCCATTTCAGTCAGAGTTTGCTAGTTTGAATCTTCTTAAGCATGCTTACTGAGTCTGTCACTATCAATGTATCGGCTGTTTTCTGTTCTACCAGTCAAGGAAGTGTCTCTGCGACTGCTGCTATCTCCACTGTCGTGCTAGAAGTAGTTGAGCTGAACACCTGACTTTCTTCTTTTACTAACTTTCCATTCACTTGCACTGTGCATGCCCACCTAGACAGCAACCCGTACATCACTGAGTACATGGGTTATATACGATTGTAAAACTTCTTTTTCTTCTTTGTGTTCAATGGCTGTAAACTCCGGTGGAAAGTTCTGGTTGTTTGTCCACTTTTGGACTTTGGTCTTGTTCCAGAACTTGAGTTTTGCATGCACATCTGTCTTAAAGAACTGACTTATTTATACGCAGACTGTTGGTTCTTTGCCTCCCAGACAGATGCACTCCAACTTCGAAGGAAACATCCATAATTGGTAGCCCTGTATGACATGCTTGTTAGAAGACAGTGGGTCTATTCCCCCCACCCCACAATGGGACCCAGAACCCACACAGGTGGAGGAGATTGTGAAACTGATAAGATTTAATTATCAATCTATATTGTCACCATCATAATTATCTTTGTCAGCCTTTCTGCTCGATTGAGGAGGATAAGTTCTGAGTTAATCAACAAAAACCAACATTCCCTTGTAAGGAACATATAATTAACCATCAAATTATTGGTTTCTACGCCAAAGACATCACAAAATGTTAGTAGTCAATCAAACATCACATGCACAAGGAAATGTTAACAACATAATCAAGCTTGAAATATAACATGCTCATGATACACAGTAAACATTGTATGTTGATTGTCCTGTATGTTGATTGCCCTGTATGTTGATTGTCCTGTATGTTGATTGCCCTGTATGTTGATTGTCCTGTATGTTGATTGCCCTGTATGTTGATTGTCCTGTATGTTGATTGTCCTGTATGTTGATTGCCCTGTATGTTGATTGTCCTGTATGTTGATTGTCCTGTATGTTGATTGTCCTGTATGTTGATTGTCCTGTATGTTGATTGTCCTGTATGTTGATTGCCCTGTATGTTGATTGTCCTGTATGTTGATTGTCCTGTATGTTGATTGTCCTGTATGTTGATTGTCCTGTATGCTGATTGTCCTGTATGTTGATTGTCCTGTATGTTGATTGTCCTGTATGCTGATTGTCCATCTCAGGTGATGATGACCACTCCTTTCAACCAATGGTGTCTGGGTTGGGTTTTGTGAGTGCACAGATGGTTGATAAGGCCAGTTCAAGCACTGACAGTTCTTGAGCAGTGTGGACAGGAAACAGAATCAGCATCTGTCTGGTGATTTGCTTCAGCATCTTTCCTGGCTTGTCTTATAAACAGTATACTAGAAATCTGGTTGCAGCACCCTAAATCCCTCTGGTTTTATAAGTCTTCCTGTCTATGGTAAACACAACAGGGTTATTTGTATCCAATACACAAAATTGTGGTGAAAAAGTGTGGGGAGGGGCCTTCATGACTAAGTGGTTTTCATTTGCCTTGGGCTCTGAAGGTCATGGGTTTATTTCCCAGACTGCTTCATTTGGTTCCCAGTACTATTTTTATAGATATCTCTGGTGACTGTTGCTGGTGCTTCAGAGCTTGTGAAAAAGGACAGTCCTTCGGGATAAAAATGCAGTGCAATGGAGATGAGGTAAGCCTTTCAACTAAAAATCTTTCAACAAAGGAAATGAAAGTCAAAGAAGAGATCACTGGAAAAAAAAAATTTAGATTGTTTTCAGACATTAGAGATATCTATTTTTAAAAGAGATAAAGGACATCATGACAACAGATCACAGGAAAATATATAAAATATGGACTTAAGACTGGCTCAAAAGACAGAAGGCCCTTCCTTACAAGTTGTTTTTTGTGTTTTTTCCTTCAGGATTTGCAGCCCAAAAGACTTGACACCAACTTACTCAAGAAATATTATATGAACGAACGGACGAACGAACAAATGTGAATCCAGCAGGATCAATCACAGAAATCCTGTTCAATCCTGCAGGAACAATCGAAGAAATCCTGTTCAACTATTAAACTGTATAAAACAGTTATACTGGGTCACTCTACAGCTACAGAATAACCTGCTGTTTTATGGGTCAAGCGTGGGGCCAAATGAGTTTTTAAATGCCTTGAAGTAGCTTAGTTCAGGGTGCCACACATATGGGGTGTACTCTACAGGATGTCCCAGAAGTCTCCACACATACGAAAAAATTAACATATTGCCAACGTAATTACAAGCACAGTTTCAGCTGTGCTTATACATGTTTTTCGGCAGCAAAGGACATGTATCCAAATATGTGTTCAAAACAAGTCAGTCATGTAGACAATTTATATTAATATAAATGGTTTTCAATTTAAAAAAAAAATTTCCTATGCATGGAAACTTAGGAGACGCCCTGTATTTATGTATTCTTTGTACAGGATACTACAGGACATGAATAAATGCACACGATTCACATAATTTCAACACCATGCCAAAAAGATGGACATTATTTTACATGTGTATGTTATTATGTTTAGAAAAACTATATCAGGAACTACATGTGTATGTTATTATGTTTAGAAAAACTATATCAGGAACTACATGTGTATGTTATTATGTTTAGAAAAACTATATCAGGAACTACATGTGTATGTTATTATGTTTAGAAAAACTATATCAGGAACTACATGTGTATGTTATTATGTTTAGAAAAACTATATCAGGAACTACATGTGTATGTTATTATGTTTAGAAAAACTATATCAGGAACTACATGTGTATGTTATTATGTTTAGAAAAACTATATCAGGAACTACATGTGTATGTTATTATGTTTAGAAAAACTATATCAGGAACTACATGTGTATGTTATTATGTTTAGAAAAACTATATCAGGAACTACAGTTGGTGAACATGATCTACAGCAGGGCTATTACAGTAAGTTTACGCAGTAGCCAAAATTTTGAAAATGGGGATTGTTACGGGTCAGAGGTTCCAGTGTAGAAAGCTCGTTAAAAGAATATCACAGGCAATGATCCACATGCTAGGCCTCTGAGGGCCAGGTTTGGTCGATGGGCCGTCAGTTAAATTGCCATGATATACAGAGTTGAGTTGAGCTTTAAGAACTGACATCATAGCACTCAGGGGATATTCTCATAAGTGCTGCGTCCCCATCTTCAGCAACCAGCGAAGAGTTCCAACTAGATGAGTTTACTCTTCTGATGATGATAATAATGATGTGAGGCAATGAATGATAATGATTTAAGATGATTATGTAGGGTGGTGATGATAAGAAGGTGGTCATGAGGACAATGAAAAGTGATAGTAATGATGATGATAGTAATGATGATAGTAATGATGAGGATAGTAATGATGATGATAGTGATGATGATGGTAGTGATGATGATAATAGTGGTGATGATGATAGTGATGATGATGATAGTGATGATGATGATAGTGATGATGATGATAGTAATGATGATGTTAGTAATGATGATGATAGTAATGATGATGAAAGTAATGATGATGATAGTAATGATGATAGTAATGATAATGATGGTAATGATGATGATGGTAATGATGATGATAGTAATGATGATGATAGTAATGATGATGATGGTAATGATGATGATAGTAATGATGATGATAGTAATGATGATGATAGTAATGATGGTGATGGTAATGATGATGATAGTAATGATGATGATAGTAATGATGATGACAGTAATGATGATGATAGTAATGATGATAGTAATGATGGTGACAGTAATGATGGTGATAGTAATGATGATGATAGTAATGATGATGATAGTAATGATGATGATAGTAATGGAAATTTGGTCAAAAGGAACCAGTAATGACTCCTTTTTTCCTGGAGTCAGACAATAACAAATGTGAACAAAAACTGATGTGATCCAAATTGCTGCTAATGTTGCAGAATTCTTCTGATATGCCAACAAAAATATTCCAAGACACAGCAGAATAAATATATAATGATCTTCTCTTAAAATACAAAAAACAGCAATCAAACAACCATGCAGAGATATAGGCACACACTAATGGTTGGATGCGCCAGTAACATGCAGATTATAAACAATGTGTATAATAATCTGTTGGAGTGAGTAAGTAAGTAAATTTCACCCCACCAGGACATCACACAGAGCGATAAACACCCCGTGACACAAAGTGCCACCATGCAGATGAGGATCACCCGTGGAGAGGTCCCAAAAACCGCGTCCAGCCTTCAGGCTATATCGCGGCCCGCGGCAAAAGCCGGGGTGAGATTTCAAAATAACGAAAAATTGCGTCCCACATGGTTACGTCCTTGGTGTTTTATTCAATCCAAATCTGTTGGAATTAGTGTCCAGTCTACAAACATCACATTCATGTTTAGAAAAATGAAAGGTAGGTGACACAAATTTATAGGTGCGGTGATATGGTTGCCTAACTATAACATAATTTACAATACTTAATGGACAGAAAGAGACAATCTACTTCTTCAGTTATCTCATGGGAAGGAGAAAAGTGCAGTACACTGTGATGGTGGGCAAGCTGAAGGGGGAAAGAGACAGAGGGACACCAAGAGAGAAGCTGCTGTACTGTTTGATATCATGACAAGGAAGATTCTGACACAAAACAGACAGTAGGTTGTGGACAGACATGACTACTGACACCACACTATACAAAAAATGGACAGAAAGATAAATAAAGGAGTGTTTCATGGAGGTAAGAAGAGGTCCTGACACCTTCACTAGAACTGTGATGACATGGATTCCAGGAGAAATTCTGAAATCATCGCTGAAACTGTCTCTGCGTTCACTCCAATAAAAGACACAGAGACCAGCAATAGCAGTGACATGGACTTCATTCCTAGAAGAGACCCAGGCACCATTGCTAGAATTGTCAGACCATGTGCTTAAAAAAGATAGCAATCTGAAAGTCTAATAACTGAGCTCAGAACTGTCGAAACTAGACAAAGTGTGTGATGATCAATGTAGAAACTAGATAAAGTGTGTGATGATCACTGTGAAACTAGACAAAGTGTGATGATCACTGTAGAAACTAGACAGTGTGTGATGATCACTGTAGGAACTAGACAAAGTGTGTGATGATCACTGTAGAAACTAGACAAAGAGTGTGATGATAGCTGTAGAAACTAGACAAAGTGTGTGATGATCACTGTAGAAACTAGACAAAGTGTGTGATGATCATTGTAGAAACTAGACAAAGTGTGTGACGATAACTGACGGCCGGTCACTCGCTGATTATTATTGCCATACAAAAGATATGACTGTTGTTGCTTGATTGCCGTATCAATGACAAAGGATGGAGAAAAACCATAAATAATTAGATTTACAATGATCACACAGCTAAACTCTCAGTTGCTAAACTAATCACACAGCTAAACTCACTTCTAAACATTACAGCAAAATTATATAATTAAATATATACATACAAAACAATTATGTGACAGAAACATAATGAATATGCAAGCATTTATTTAAGACAACATAAAATAATAAAGTGGCAAATAAATTTTTCATCTGTTCCTTTCATTAAACTGAAATCACAATCTACACTGACAATGGAACTGTGGTAAATAAGTGATCAGTAACTATCTGCTCTCTTTCTGATTACACAAGCTGTTAAATACAGGAAAACTGTCATGTGCGACATTACAGGATGGTCCAGATCTGCATACATAGAGACATTAATTAACCCATCTTCCATCGTGTGACTTTCATTTGTCTAAACTAGTTAAAAAAAAGCTCTTGAGGAACAATAAATCCACACCCACACATTCATCATGATTGTCTTCTCTTCAATTTCCTCTTTTACTTCCCAGGGTGTTAAGGTAGATATAAGGTTTAGTTTCTTGGTCTTATGGTCATCTCAGCCATAGACACATTTCCTATGAGCAGGCAGATGGACTGGCCGGTTCTGCATAGCTTGGTGGTGAACTGATGTATGACAAGCTGGATGTTGTGAGGGTCCTTTGGGAGCAATTAAACATTAAGGAAGCACAGATAGATCATTACGGTCTAGGGAGAATGGCACTGTGAGGAGTTACAAGGGGATCTGGCCGACGCTCGACACTCAGAGGAAAGGCAAGACGGATATTCAATCAGACAGTTACTGGTGGCATCGGAACTGGAACTTTTCACTGAAGATGGGGATGGAGAGATTAACTCTGAACCATAAATCTCTATATAATGGAGACGGACAATCCTGTAATGACAAACACTAGACAAGTGTGAAAAAAAGCAATATATGGGAAGTGGTGAACTAGCTACTTGACATTTGACTCAATAATACAATGGATCACGCTTAATACTGATACATGATGAGATTAAAACAACTTACCACTGGAACCAGCATCTAATGATATCATGATGACAAAAATGATGAATGAAAGGAGAATGATGAAATATGATATGTTATTCTTCTGGTTCGCTGCAGTTCATTTAACGGTTAGACCAAAAGCAGACATGATGTCTCCCTGATGCTCTCCTATATAACTCAACCAGTGCCTACTCTAATCTCTTATATTTAACATTGGCTAGAAAATGCTAGTTATCTCCAAGGTAAAAAAAAAAAAACGATTTTCCTTAATGAAGCTCTCCGTGTAAGTTCCAGGTTCAATTTGGGTAGTGGGGAGGGTATGGGAGAAAATAAACCCACTGCCTGCTAACAAGTATGTCATTAATGGTGACTTATTAGGAGTGTTTCCTTTTGAGTCAGAGTGCATCTGCCTGAGAGGTGAGGAACCAACAGTCTGCATGCAAATAAGCCAGGTCTGTAAAACATGTGCAGGCAAAACTCACGTTCTGGAACAAGATCAAAGTACAGAAGTAAACAAACAAAACCAGAAGTTCCTGCTGGAGTTTACAGCCGTGAATGTTAAGAAGAAGAAAAAAACAAGACCAAATTCCAGAAGTGGACAAACAGCCAGAACTTTCCACAAGAGTTTACAGCCAGTGAACGCTAAGCAGAAAGAATATTGGGTATACAGTGCTCGTTCTATACATATCTAAACCAATCAGAACTCACTGGGTAATGTGACTGATATCCTACTGTACTCTTTTCTTCAAGAGTACAGTGCAGACCGCTTAAGTCGATCTCAGATGTGGCAAATTTCTGTTGTGAAGAACAATTTGTTTACCCCTGCAATTTTTTCTGCTTGAACTCTTACCCGGATAAGAGGAATTTCTGATAAGAAGAACCATTTATTGGTTCCCTAATGAGTTCTCCTTATCAGGTATGCAATGTATTTTTTCTAGTACCTAGTTATTTAACTGTTTCAGTCCCAAGTAACGTATAATGTGTTCTTCCCCCTTAAGTCCTAACCAACGTACAATGTATTATCACACCCTTAGATCTGGTAATACAATACTGAAGAAATCTGGCTGCTGTTCTGTTTGCCTTCTTTTAACGTTATGCAATTAAAAATGATTATAGTAATTTTTCCCTGGTTAGTACGAGTGTGCACATATTTTTCATGTACTGTCTAGTATATACTGAAGTACGCATATATTTGTCACATACTAATTAGTATGCACTCAAGAATGCACATATTTTTCACGTACTGTTTAGTATGTACTGAAATGAAATGTGCACATATTCTTCACGTAAAGTAAAACAAAGGACCTTTTTCCGCACCTTCAGGCATATATTTTGATAGACCAATCAGCACTCAGTTGACGATATGGTCAACATCACTTCAGCCGCCTTTACTTCCCAGGAATTAACCCGGTACCAATTTGAGGCTGGGTCCATATGGGAGCCAAGGTCATTTTACTAAATAAGTCCGGCTACATTCGAATTTCAACCCATGACCTTCTGATAACCAGGCGAGCATCTAGCTACTACACCATGGCGGCTACCATTTCTTCATGTGTTGTTTATTTCTGATGTGACACATTTATATTTGTTACATATCTCTCATTATGCACGTCAATACTTATATTGTTCAAGTGCAACATATTACAAGATACAGACACATCACTAACCAATGGCCGTGTTAAGATATCAACATACTTTACGTAGTTTGGATGCTCTTGTGCGCAAACAAATCAGAATAAACATTTTAACACATGATACACAAAACTGGCTGTAAGAATGATCGATCAAAAATGAGAATAGATGTGTGCTAAACTTAATGTAAAAATATAAAATAATGGGGGCTGCTTTATGGTAAGCAAAGAATATGGTTTTGCTGAGTTAAGTGCTTGGTGCAGCATTGTTAGGTTTTTTTTTGTGGTATGCGGTGGTATTGTGGTATTTCATTCGTGCAACGGTTGTGTCATTGTACTCAATATGGCGTTTAGCCGTTTTACGTGTGGGATGGTGAAATATTGTATGTAATATAACTATGCGTGTATGGCCAACTTATTGTGATTGACTACTTCTATCAACGACAGACTTCATTTCTGTTGGCAACTGTTGGTTTTGGCACCTCTAGCAACTGCCTTATGCATTTACTGCGTGCGCATTTTTCTGGATTGTGCCGGAAATAATTGTTTGTTCGCCAGTTCTTCAAACAGGACAGTGAGGGACATTTCATTTGTCATTGGCACAGGAACGGAGCATGTGCAGGGTGACCGGACTGGAATGAAGTTGAAATCTTGACTTTAACTACAACTACTACTAAGCACAAAACGGGCATCAATTTGGGCTGCCAAAAAAAAATGGTGTTGGTATGAATAATAGGGAATGGTGTTATATGTGAACATGGGAGAAGGTAGGGGATGGTGTAATATAGGAGTAGGTTTGTGACAGTATGGTATACAAAGTATCAATATGGTATAGGATGGTACTGTATGCAAATCTGGGTTTAGTACTGAATGACATGGTGTGCAAAACTAAGTGTTGCACTGGATGATATGGTAGGCAAATATATATGTGTATGAATGGTATGGCAGGATTTACAAACATGATCTTAGGTACAGGATTATATGGTTTGCACACACAAAACTATTTTCCTGGAATTCAGTAAAAAGTCCAGATTCTAAACTAAAGAACTCTTAAAATTCTTCTACCTATAAACTAATTACACAATTAAAATGACTGGAATCAAGCAAAATGCCAATTTTTAGAATTAAATATATTACAGCAAAAATTACGTATCTTTGATGTTCTGGAATCTTCCAGGATCAATGATAGTGCTAAGTTGCTTGCAAAATCTAAACCTGCATGCTGACTCTCAAAATGATGTCAACTTCAAGAATATAGACAAACAAATGACTCACCTAAACTGGCCGCCCTAGAGATCTCATGGTCAGACATCTTCTCCACACTTGCTTCTCTGGTTCGCTTCTCAACACTAGCTTCTCTGCCTTCCCTTCGACTCTCTCGCTCCATGCTTCCACCTCCGTTGACGATGTTCAGTAGGTATATTGCAGTCCAAGCAAACGGCATCCTGTACTTGCCAAGTCTGTCGCAGAACTGTGCGGCCTGTGCTCTGTATTTTTCCTCCTTTGTGGACTGGAATGGAAAAACCAACAGTATGAATGAATGAATGGACATCACAGATTGTTTGAACTTTATTACTCCTCCTCTTTGTGGAGCAGAATGGAGAAATAGACAGTTTTCAGGTAGTCACCAATGAATGAATTAATTAATTAATGATTAACAAATAAATGAATAAACAAATGGAGAAACACATGAATGAATGAACAAATGAATAAATGACAGAGTGCACAAATCTGTTTGCTGTGTGTGTTTCAGGGGAAAACAAGAATAGAAAATCTGCCTACCCAAAAAGCATGTCACAGCACTCTACTAATTGGGGGTATCCTTCAAAGTCAGAGAATGTTTACCTGAGAGGTAAGAGACCAAGAGTCTGCATACAAATAAGCCAGATCTGTGAAACGGATGTGCAGGCAACACTCAGGTTCTGGAACAAGACTAAAGTCCAGAGATGGACAAACACCCAGACCTTTCTGCCGGAGTGTAAAGCCAGTAAACACAAAAAGAAGGAGAATGCGGGAATCAAGAATTGATATCGCCATTCCCATAGTTGCGCCGCCCCCTTCCTCAGCAGCCAACAAAGATTTTCCATGCTGATAGTGCCAGTGTGTTAGCAAATAACCAAACATACACAAACTATATGTCAAAGCTCAATATTGGGAAAAGAAAGGGTGCACAGAAATACAACCAAATGTTTAACCACAGCTTTTGTCAGAAGACAAAACAATAGACAATTAAACAATAGAGAAGGTATACATGGAACCAGAAATATAAAATAGGAGAATATATGGACAGGAAGAGCTATTATGAAACAAAACATAAAAGAAAGAGTGGGAAAGAGGGGGGAAATATTTGAAAATTTTGTATTAATATATGAAAATATTTACATGATGTTGTAGTAGGCTAAATCAATACTAAATGATGAAATATCAGTTCTTAGATCTGCCCCAGACAGCAGAGTATGTACTCTAGGACTGCACCGAATTTGACACATTAAGGCAAACCTTTTGGCTAGAAAGAACAACAGAGGAACGTAAACTCTATGGACCACTGAATGAATTAACAACGACAGGGAAATTTATACAAGAGACTAAATTGCTGATATAGATAACTTATTTCAGGCGAACGACAGAAGAAGAAGTAGTTCTTAGATAAAATAAAGATAACATCATACATTTTGACAGATCTTAAGGAATCTGTTGCTACCCTCAGTACAAGTCTATAAATGTCCAGTCCTTTTCGGCAGATTTAAAGGCAGTATCTTCTTAAAGCCCATGTTGTGCAGAGTCGGTAGTAACATCTTATCCAAAACTTTCTGTCCTGTGCACTTTTAAATAATTCTAACACAGATGATCTTCCACACCATGATGTCAAACTGTGGAGCATTGTCTCTTTCAGAATCTTTGAAGACAGTATAATTGGACTGAAATTAGCATGCAAGGCAGCGTGCTCCTTACCTTGTCCTCTTTCATATAGGGCTCAGCACACTCACTGATGTCACCTTGCTGTAAGACCTTCTCCAACTGCAAAAGAACACAGAAGTCTATCATCAAAGCTTGAAATAAACATGTAGGCAAGGGAAAAACAAAACTCCCCAATACTGTAAATCAAGATGAGTGATTCCCCATGTGGGTTTCAGGGCCCCATTGTGGAGGGGAAAATGGGGGGGGGGGGGGAGGGACAGACCCACTGCCCTTTTAACAAGCATGTCATCAAAGTCAACTAGTTCGAGGGTGTTTCCTTTAAAGTCCGAGTGCATCCGCCGGTGCGATGACTCTCATTTATCTTCTATCTGGCTCTCATCATCGCACGCTTGCTATCTCACATACCGACATCACACGACGAGCAAAAAATGGACGACTGGAAAAACAACACGATACTGTTCAGCACTTTAATCTTCTACTTGCGGCTTCCTCAGCCGGTACATGAAATAGACTACTGTCCAGGCACACATTATAACTCAAATATCAAAAGTATCAATTATTACCTTCGATCCGAAATCACAATCGTCCTACTCTAGCATCATGAACGAAAACACAACAGCTGTCCTGACAGAAAAACTAACATGGCCCGCAGACATATTGCCTGCCAGCTTTTTTGCCAAGTTGGACTGGAACAAATTCACTCAACACATGTTGAATCCACAAATCTTCCATCGTTGTCCATGCACTCTGTTCCTGGGCCCAAACGAGACTGCCCCTCAGCCCTTTCTACGGTATTATATAGCCCCGCTTCGTTTTTCCCGAATACTCTGTGTCCCTTCTGTCTCACGACTTCCATTTGGCCGGCAGTTGAGTGTGGCACGTGATTCATTGAGCTTCACATGAAGTTTGACAGTCAACATTTCTCTTCCCGTGAGTAATTATACTCCACGCAAAGTTTAACTATCAGCTTTTTTCTATAACTTCCGTGAATTTCAGACTCAACAATTCCCGTGTCGTCCCAGTTAGAGTCAAAATATTCCACTCACATTTTTACTGACATCATCTGTCGGGCATAAATTAACTGGGAGAAAATTAAACTCACTACAGCCGGAGAGGTGGGGAACCAACAGTATGCATAAAAAAAAGCCATGTATGCATAGAAATAAGACGTGCACATAAAACTCAAGTTATAAAATAAGATGAGACTAAGTCCAGAAGTTTATTAACAACTAGAACTTTCTCCTGGAGTTTACAGCCGGTGGGAGTTTGCAGACGCTGAATGCCAAGAAGACCACAGCCTGACTGTGCACTTTCCTACTCAAGGTGTCACTTTCCATCTTCATGCTGGTTGGCTCCTGGCATCTTGCCTTCTGCTACTGTTCTTTCCAATCCGCTGAGGCATGTCACGGCCTAGAATGTGTTCACCTCTCAGCCCAAAAGGCAGTATATCTGCTATCTGACTAAGTTTACTTGTACCCCCGATTTACGAGCTAGGCCAACCACATAACTGTACTGGTGACAAAATAATGCTGCCACTACTGCAGACTGCACAGGGAACCCTCTTGAGACATGCTGTTACTCAGACAGGACTGCAGGTTACACTTGACTGGTGGAGACATTTAGGGTGCCCTAATTATTCTTTGGAGGTTGAACGAGATATCTAGGGTCTACCTTGTTGGTCTCAATTCCAGATTGAAATGTTTAAATCTCAAGGTGGTAGGGTAAACCTTCAGGTAGCAGCTCAGAGACGATAAACCGATTGATCAATTGACCCCCCCCCCCCCCCTAACACTTAATACACAACCACAACCCACATACAATGAACTACAGATTACTTCATTTCCTGTCAGGTACCCCAATTTAACTAACAGTGTTCTACAGTTGAAAACAGTTCCCAGGATGTGTATCTATTTTGATTCTCATCCAGGAGATGTTAATCCCACAGTGTCCCATCCTTGGAGGAGAACACAAAATAAAATGTGCTACAGCAGTTCAGACACTTGAAAAATATATTCAGTAGTGGCATTTTAACAAATGGATGCTTGGCTTGCTTTACAGAAAAAATCTTCGCATAACCAGCTTCCCCAAAGGGGTAGTTTTTGGTTATAACTGTGACTAGATTATGTGCGCCATATAAAATGGCTTAGCTCTGCTTGCTACCAAGTTGCCATAAAAAGGACTCCTGCAGTTTTGATGTGATCAAAAGAGAGTCCCAAATACTGTCCTGATCGATGACGAAGTCGTATACCGGCCAGCCAATGGGCGACCCGGTCGCCGATGAACAAACGGCTCCGTCGACAGTTTTCGGTTTTGCTTCAGATTTCTAACATTTGCTAACAATTTGCACATGCCCAGGCTTGAGCTAACCTGGTGTTTCTGCTGGTTTGACAAGAATAAATCCTGGGACAATTTTAGAGGAGAGAAGAAAGCAAGGGACAGGTGGGCGCACGTACAAGCCAGTTAACATGTGACAAATGAGACAGATATTACCAGGGGTGATCCTAGAGCTGACCAAAGATTCCTTACCTTGACCACAAGGAACACATCTGGGGATGGGTATGTGATGCTGAAGATGCAGGATCGGCTCACAGACGAGACATCTGCGTGTGTGATGTGACCACTTATCAGGCGCATGGTGGTGTCTGAATTCAGGTCAAAATGGAAGGTCTCTGAAATCTGCAGCGAAAATCAGCTTAGTTTATGACATGAAATAGTAAAGTAAAGTAAAGTAAAGTGAAGTGAAGTGAAGTAAAGTAAAGTAAAGTGAAGTGAAGTGAAGTGAAGTGAAGTGAAGTGAAGTGAAGTGAAGTCAAGGATCCTTGCTCCACCACTGGCAAGTGGGACATATGATGTGAAACTCAGGTTTTATAGACCCATCGGCATGGGTGGGTAATGTGGTCAAAATTAAGCCAACTGCCTTTATTTTCCGGCACACTGCCTGGTACACTTTACTCTGGGTCAACATGGGAACCAAAGTTGATT
This sequence comes from Candidula unifasciata, assembly GCA_905116865.2. Lineage (NCBI taxonomy): Eukaryota > Metazoa > Mollusca > Gastropoda > Stylommatophora > Geomitridae > Candidula > Candidula unifasciata. The sequence goes on along the minus strand of CAJHNH020006468.1, from coordinate 263,491 downwards.
TTTTTTTTTAAGAAAACAATCTGCCTCAATGTGGATTTGAACCCAAGACCTTTTGGACAGCAAGCAGGTATCTAGCTACAACGCTACTGAGGTTCCTGTGACGAGCAATAATCAAAACTTTAAAAAAGAAAAGAAAAAAACTATTTTTCATGTTCTTGTGTAAAAGTTTTTTTCCCTTCTTCAGGTTCAGGGGCTGTAAACTCCAGCAACAAGTTGTGGTTGTTTGTCCACCTCTGGACTTTTGTCTTGATCCAGAACTTGAGTTTTGTGTGCACATCCGTTCTACAGATCCGGTTTATTTGTATGCAGACTCCCGGTCCCTCGCCACTCAGGCAGATGTACTCAACTTTGAAGACAACAATCCCTATAAGCACCTTTTACATCATGGTTCTTGGGGGGGGGGGGGGGGGGTGGTGGGAGGGGCAATGGGTTTATTCTTATAGCCCCCTCTCCCAGAACCCATGCGGAGATATTAGGCATTAGGTGTTGCTGCTTAATTTTTTGGCTAATCAGCATTTGATGAATAAAGTGAATATAACAAGGACGCTTTTACTTCCAAGAAATTTCCAGGCTGACATTTAAGGCTGGGTCAATCTAGCAGTATTTATAAATTATGCGATAAAAGTTATAATAGTAAACTCTTTCTCCCTCTCTCCTGACAGCTTACTCCCTTTATTTGTTTCTGTTATCTCCCTCTATTTGTCTCACTTTCTCTGTTTCTCACTCACTCTGTCTCACTCACAGTTTTTTAGCCCCCAACCCCCCTCCCCTTTGGAGCTTTCTTAACTCACCACACATTCTAATATTAAATCTAACTCTTTAACCAGCCAGCTAGACAACAAGACCTGCATATATACATGCAGGCGCATACAAATGATTAAATGATGCATTCAACTGCCGACACAAGCAGACTGGGAAAGAGGAGTTGAGAACATCACAGAGGAAGTCATGAGTCACTGGCCTACCTTCTTTCTTTCCCTGGAGTCATACAGGGCCATGGACACAAATATTGGCTCCACCTCCATCTCCAGGCTAAAGAGTTCACCAAACAAAACAAAACAAGCCTCAAAACCAACAGTAGTTGTCTTTTAAAACTATTTAATCAGTAAGATGGATGGGTGAGGGGAGGGGGAAATGACAGGCTTCATATAACAAGATTATCCAAGTAAATTAAAGGACCATTTTTCATGCCTACAGGCACATTGGGCATATAAGGCTAGACCTACATTTTATAGACCAATCAGATCAGTGGGTGCCGTGGTCAACAGCATGACAGCCACCTTTACTTCCCAGGACTTGAGCTGGTATCCAACTAAGGCTGAGTCGACCTGGGAACCAAGGTCATTTTTTTTTTTAAAGTTTAGCTCCTTCAGGACCTGAACTCATGACCTTCAGATCTGCAGGCAAGCGTCTATCAAAATGAATGTTGAATTAAGAATCGACATCATAGCACTCGGGACACTCCCATAAGTGCTAAGTCCCCATCTTCAGCAGCAAGCGAAGGGTTCCAATTCCCATGGTACCAGTAACCGTCTGACTGTATATCTGTCTCAGAGGAATAGTGCGAGGAGTTACCAGGGGATCTGGCCGACGCTCAACATCTGAGTGCCATTCTACATAGACTATAATACCCCGTGTGGGTTCCAGGGCCCTATTGTAGGGAAAACAAGAATAGACCCACTGCTTCCCCAAAAGCATGTCGTAAGAGTCGACTAACTGGGGAGCTTCCTTTGAAGTCGGAGTGCATCTGCCTGAGAGGCAAGGAACCAGCAGTCTGCATTCAATTGAATCAGATCTGTAAAACTGATGCACACGCAACACTCAGGTTCTGGAGCAGGACTGCAGTCCAGAAGTGGACGAACAACCAGAACTTTACGCCAGAGTGTACAGCTGGTGAACGTGAAGAAGAAGAAGAAGAAGAAGACATAGACTATAATGATCTATCTGCCCCTCCCCACTGTTTACTTGCTCCCAAAGGGGCCTCACAATATCTAAATTGTCATACATCAATTCACCAACAAGTAGTGCAGAGCCAGCCAGTCTATCTGCCTGCTCATTTCCCAACACATCTGCGTGACCTTGGCCAAAATATTCATTGACGCATTCACTTTCAGGTGACAACTTTTTCCAAGTTAACTCTCCAGACACTTGCAGTTCCCTGCTGATGAGTTCTCTCTACCTGGATAGTGGACTGCCATAATCAAAACACTGTCAGCTCAGTGTGTTGGTTGAGGCTGCAATATCCATCAGTCTGCTCCCGCTACGACACAGCACAACCACAACACAAGCTACTCCAATGAAAAACCCAATATATCCTGCACTGGAAATGTACACACACACAAAAAACAATAACAATCCATGACAAGAAAACATAATGGTCTGAAAGAAATATGCTAGATAGTGAACACTAACAACGGAAGTCAAAAAGCTTGGTTCAATGTTGAACAAATATAAAAACACCACCATCTTTATTAAAATATCATATGATAGTGGATTAGAGAGCCAGGACAGCCAATGTCTGTTACAGACAGACCAGAAATCTAAGTAAGACATCAGTAAGCCTGTCATCACCACTTCTTAATTTACTTCTCCTCCAGCTCCTTGTTCACATATTATGAGACATCAATATGGCTGTTGTCGAACCTAGAATTGCAGGCCGGCTGGCAAGCTTCTAACCATCATGCATCACAACTCCCTGTGAGGTGTACTTCCTCTAAACAGATTCCATCCATGGTAACCATGTCTATCTACTCATGGGAAGGTTTTATTTCTTAATTTTGTCAGCACAGCAGCCTTGAGGCCCACTCTTTGCTATGTATTCAAGTGTCATAAGATTTTTAACATACACAACTTGTACATAGGACCTAGAGTTTTTAGCCCTTATGCAAGAGAGCTAGGTATCTGATAATACTACCCAAGAGAACAAGGGTATATCTGATATCATTAGAAACCATGATTCTTGTGAGACTGCAGATGGCCTAGTAAGACATGCCGACTGAGGTGGAAAGATGGGGGGGGGGGGGGGGGGGGCCAATGTGCATCCTAATTTTTAACCCAACAATCACAGGAGGCGGACAGGAAGTAAATGAGGGAGGCAATGGTGACTCCCGTACTGATATATTCTTCACATTCTGGGCCAATCTCTAATAGTCTGCATTCTATTCATATAATATCATAATTTGTTTCTCATTTAAGTGCCTGTTTGGTGAGTCTATTTTGGGAATCAAAGCAGGTAACTGTGAATCTGAGGCAGACACCAAAACTATTCAGCCGTGCCTCTCTCAGTTTTCACGTCAGAGTGAGCAGCGTCAGCACAAGTGTGCATGCTAGTGGTTACAAGTGTGCATGTTCGGGGTTGATGCAGTTTTAATGGCTAATGACTAATATGGAAGATCCTGTTTGAAAAAATCCTAGACAAATTACTGGCTGATTCTATAACAACCCATGTGACAAATTAGAACCAATCAAATACAACTGATTGGATGCAGAGGTGCTGAACCACACAAGGTGATGCACCAGGACCAGAGGTCATACAGGTCGAGATCTATCTGCACCTCTCCAAGGTCTTCCTAGACACTGGTTCACAACCAGGGGCCTGGCTAATGTATTTAGGACCTAGATAGACATAGGGTCCCAACCAGGGGCCTGGCTAAAGTATATAGAACCTAAACATAGGTTCCCAACCAGGGGCCTGGCTAAAGTGTATAGAACCTAAACATAGGTTCCCAACCAGGGGCCTGGCTAACGTACATAGGATCTAGACATAGGTTCCCAACCAGGGGCCTGGCTAAAGTATATAGAACCTAAACATAGGTTTCCAACCAGGGGCCTGGCTAAAGTATATAGAACCTAAACATAGGTTCCCAACCAGGGGCCTGGCTAACGTACATAGGATCTAGATATAGGTTCCCAACCAGGACCTGGCTAACGTACATAGGATCTAGATAAGGTTCCCAACCAGGGGCCTGGCTAACGTACATAGGATCTAGACAGAGGTTCCCAACCAGGGGCCTGGCTTAAGTACATAGAACCTAAACATAGGTTCCCAACCAGGGGCCTGGCTTAAGTATATAGAACCTAAACATAGGTTCCCAACCAGGGGCCTGGCTTAAGTATATAGAACCTAAACATAGGTTCCCAACCAGGGGCCTGGCTAACGTACATAGGATCTAGACATAGGTTCCCAACCAGGGGCCTGGCTAAAGTATATAGAACCTAAACATAGGTTCCCAACCAGGGGCCTGGCTAAAGTATATAGAACCTAAACATAGGTTCTCAACCAGGGGCCTGGCTAAAGTATAAAGAACCTAAACATAGGTTCCCAACCAGGGGCCTGGCTAAAGTATATAGAACCTAAACATAGGTTTCCAACCAGAGGCCTGGCTAAAGTATATAGAACCTAAACATAGGTTCCCAACCAGGGGCCTGGCTAACGTATTTAGGATCAACATTTCCTTTGAAGTCAGAGTGCATCTGCCTGATAGGACGGGGAACCAACAATCCGTACACAAATAAGTCAGATCTGTAAAACAGATGAACAAGCAAAAAAATTCCTGCAACAAAACCAAAGTCCAGAACTGACAAACAACCCGAACTTCCTATAGGAGTTAACAGCTGGTGAACAAGAAGTCAAAAAGAAATACTCACGACAATTGCAGACATTTCACGAGAATCCGGTGACCAAAGTGCTCCTTGGGAACTTCAGGGACACCCCTACGCTCAATAACTTCATCCTTCAGGAAATTAATTAAAAAATAAAAATGGTTACTATTTATCAACATAAATCACCATCAAAGGACTTAAGATGCAAACAACTGTGTTACATCTTCTTGAGCATAATCGGAAAAACATATAGACATGTATATTTTCTACCTGATGTGCTTTCCTACCTAAAGATCATTATGGTGTAGACAGAATAGTGTAGCAGGAAGTGACCAACAGATCTGATCAACAATTTACATTCAAAAGAAAAGTCAGACAGACAGATAATCAAACTGCTACTAGTACCACATGAATATGAACTCTTCACCAGCTGTTGAAGAGGAGAACAGAAAGTACATGGGAACATCCTGAGTGCTCTACTGGGAATACAGTCCAGCAAATTTTTTTTTATACCCCCTCATTAATATTCATCTTGAGGTTTATTCTGGACATCCTCGTTTCCTCAATCCATTTGTTTCCCATTTAAGTGCCTGTTTGGTGAGTCTGTTTACTTTCCCTCAGTATGTGCCCAAAATATTGCCATCTTTGTAAGCCGGTCTGGTTGTATGTTTCTGAATCCCCCAGGAGATGGAGATTTTTCAAACAGACCTGAATTTCCAGATCAAAATAATCTTCTTCTTAGCGTTCACCGGGTGTAAACTCGGGCAGAAAGTTTTGGCTGTTTGTCCACTTCTAGGCTTGAGTTTTGTTCCAGAACTTGATGTTGCTTCGCAGTTCCCCCAGAAGAGGACAGTGTTCTAGGACAGTGGTACTCCACCTCCCTAATGCTGCGAGCCCATAATAGCTCTTCATGTTGTGGCGACCCCCAACTGTACCATTATATTCATCACTACTTCATAGCTTTAATGAATATGTACTTTGTGCTGGTCTTTAGCAACCTCCGTAAAAGGGTCATTTGACCCAAAAAGGGACACAAACCATAGGCTGAGAGCCGCTGTTTTCAGGTCTATTCAACACAAAGACACCACAGAGTTATCTGGTTCAAATCCAATTTAATGAGTGTATGTGGAGTCTGCCATGACCACTGTGTAAGCAAAAAATAGCGACTTCGTCTCTTCTAGTCGGATGCATGAAGGACGACACACTTGTTTTTATTTTTTCTATTTTTTATATTAAGGTGTTTATTTTAACCTATCTGGCAATGATTCTTCAAATTAACATTCATACAACAAAAAGTTGCATTGCAAACTACAAACCTCATCCAGCGGTGGATACAAACTGAAGATGTTATCGTAACGGTTTTGCTGCCGCAGATTTTCATTATTCCTGTCCACATCGTCGTAGGAAATTCGGTCAAACAGATTTGGCAACAGCGTGTCCGCCTGCGACTGCTTCAGGTCGAAGATGGAACTTGCCCAGCTTCCTCGAGGAGTGTCGTTCATGTGGATGGACTGTCGCTTGTTTGTGTCCTGTATCAAGATAGAAAGAAATCAACTGCAGTAAGCTAATTAGCATTAAAGTGATATCATCATTATCATTAAGTGCATTGCCCACTGGCATGGACGATCATGCCTCTCAACAAGAGAGGTTTATAGACATATGTCTGGCCCTGATGCTAATGACAGCACTAACCATCTAACAAGAAGGGACCAGGCCACCATCTTCAGACTTAGAACGCAACATACTCCACTCAATGGACACCTAAACAGAATACAGCCACAACACTCCCCAGAGTGCCAGCTATGTAACTACCCCTACGAAACTGTTGAACACCATCTCTTTGAGTGCCCAAAACTCAGTGAGACAAGAAGAACGCTACTCCCTCCGAGACCAGACAAGTGGAACACCTTGTACGGAGGAAAAGAACAGCTTGTGAAAACATGCAAATTCCACTACATGGCATTGGGCCAAAGGGCGAAAGCTCATGCGCCGCTGGATCGATAACAACAACAATCTGCAATTTTCAGCAGCAAATATCTGTGTATTACCACTTCTCCATACCATGACAGAAGACTGTCAAGAATCGTCTCATACTGTCTTTCTCTGTCTCTTTGTTCTACAGATCTTTGTAGTGGTAGAGAGATGTTCTAGTTTCTTTCTTCTCAAAACCTGATCAAAACAAGTGATATACAGAATCTGCACTGTTATAACGAGTGTCAGACATTGACAATAAACAGACATGCTGAAAACATCTTTTCATGGCAGAGATGTGGTTTTCTAAGAAAAATGAAAAGAATATCATGGAGTGACAGAAACACAAATATGAAGCGATCCTCCCTGAGACAGAGGAAAACTACAAATTTAAAAAAAATTAGATGCATACAGACAGTCAGTATTTTTTGACATTATATCAAAAGACATGAACTCAGGAGCTTGGTGACAACTGGCAAGATAGGGGGTGGGAGGGTGGGGACAAAAAGATTAAATAACTGGGTGGTTTGGCCACATGAATGGGGTGAGACAAGAGCACCAACCTGATTCATGTTTCTAGCATTCATATCAGATGGGAAAGCACGACCGCTTACACTTAACGACAAGGCACATGAATAAAAGATACACTGTCATGGTGAAGGAGAGAGACAGCATAGTGAAAACGTTATCTTCGTCAGGTGCCATGTCAATAAAAATGTTTCGTTGTATCACAAATTCACCAGTTTTGGATTAGGTCATTATTCTTATCCCATTCAGAGCCGTTCTGGCCAGATTTTTTAAAATCCTAACTCTTTAGTGTACTGAATCTAGACTATTTTTTTCAGCAGGTGAGTGTACTAACTACTGAACCAGCTAATCTGCCAAGAACAAACAGTATATTTGAATCAGGCCTCTGTTCATCAGAAGAATTTCTTTTGTAGCCCTATCTGCCAACAGCAGTGCGATGACACTCAAAGCATCGTCTACGGCAAGTGGTTTGTAGGGAAAGGAAGGGCCAGGCTAAATGCAGCAGTGGATCCATGGCGAGGGCTTACATCCCGTGGGTACAGACTGAGACGAGGCCCTGAACAGGGCGTGAAGAACTGAGGTTGCAGGAATGGCACATTCAAGGCATGGTGGTGTTAGAGGCTAGATAGCAGGTGGAACAATGCTGGCTCACTGCCAGTCAGCGGAGGTGGTGACATGACCACAAGGCAGAGAAGGTATGTATTTCACCTTCCTGAGGGCAGGGTGGCTTATATGGAAGCACTCATAACGACAATCAATACGGGGTCAGTGTCACTGGCCATAAGACTACAGTTTAATATCTGCAAGATTCGGCTGCACAACAAAAGAATGAAATCCAGGAGTAAGGACTTTGGTTGGCCTTGCCTCAAGAGAGTGGCAGGAAGGCAAAAGTGCCAAAACTTTAGTTGGAGGAGGACTTTGAAGCAAAAGCCTCCTATTGTGCTCACTCCTCTGTGCATTTTCTATTACATGTGCCACAACAGCTTCTCCTACCTCTTCCAAACAAATTATAAGAAAACAAAATACAATCAGATACAGATATCATTATCATCACTTGAAGAAGCAAGAGACCATCCTAGTACTGTTTTTTATTACAAAACTCATCTCATAACATGTCTTATACTACGGCGGCTCTCGAGGTAATTTGTTTTGCGTTATAAGACAATCAGCGTTGCACATCTTACATAAAACATCATCAATTTACCTTATCTTCATCACGCAAATCATCTGCGTCAATTTCATAATCATGCTGAACTGTATCATGTTCCGGCAAGCGTTCCTTGCTGCAATAGCTGGAGCTGTAGCGCTGGTACCTGAAGTATGAGAGATCGAGAATATGTTCACAATGATATTTACATTGAGCAGTCAGACATGAAAAATTATCTCCAAGAAAAAATAGGCAGCAGTAGTACTAGTACACTTACTTTGCTGTTGTAATGACAATGTGCTCGCATTCTTTTCAAGTCAGGGATTTTTATTTTTGTATGACCTGGTTCTGAAGTGGTCCTAGCTTAACTCATTCAATTTTAAGCTTTCATTACTTTCAACTCCTTCTACCCCAATGTGTTTAACTTAGAAGCAAGAAAAAAATTTGATTCTAAGGAGTTGAACATCGGCACTACGAGACATAAGTTTAATAATTTAGGCAAGTTAGATATTGTGAGGGCCCTCTAGAGATGTGTGAACAGTGCGGAAGCACAAACAGATCACTACGGTCTGAAGAGAATGGCGCTGCGAGAAGTTACAAGGGGATCTGGCCGATGCTCTACACTCAAGGGAAAGGGGAGACGGATGTACAATCAGACAGTTACTGGTACTATCAGAACTAGAACTCTTTGCTTGTTGTCGAAGATGGGGGAATGGAGTGATTAAAGGAGTGTTCCGAGTGTGAGGATCTCTATTCTTAATTCAACATTCAACATTTTTTAGACAACAAAGACTGATATTATACTTGTCTGTGACAGAAGGCAACTGGGAAATTATATTATCTTTGGAGTGATCCAGAAACGCATGGTGAGTAATTTGGGAGTGAAAGAGTTAAAATGGGTACTATGAAATTCCTGGGCAGTAAAGTCAACTTGTATGACATTGACAATATTGTTCTTGATGCGGAATTAATTTACAATTGTGGGTTCGCTTCCTGGCGAGGGCCGGATTTTTTTCCAAAAATGACCTTGGCTGCCAGGTCAACCCAGCCTGGAGTGGGTACCAGGTACAGTCCTGGGAGGTAAAGGTGGCTGGCGTGGTGCTGACCACATCACCCACCAAGTGCCGTTTGGTCTCTGAAATATAGGTCTAGCCCTATATACCCAATACGCCTGAAAGGCATGGAAAAGGGACCTTTACTTGTTTATTTCATGGATTCTTCTTCTTCCTCTTCTTCATCCCGATTACCATCTGTAAACTCCAGTGGAAAGTTCTGGTTGTTCGTCCACTACTGGAATTGAGTCTGTTCCAGAACTTAAGTTTTGCATGCATATACATTTTACAGATCAGGCTTGTTTGTTTGCAGACTGCTGGTTCCACGCCTCTCAGGCAGATGCAACTCTGACTTCAAACGAAGTTCTAAATGTAACAAATGTTACCTGTTCTTTGGAGTAAACAAGGCATGCCAGGAGAGGAATTCAGCTGCATGGGCAAACACATGGTTTTACATTACTGGTCATGCTCTGTAATATGGAAAGAAGGAACTTCAGCTCTGGTCATCACTATGGGCTATGATTCCATGCCTTTCTATAATTCAACATAACTCTATCTTCTGGAAAGATAGAAAGTTGCCCAAAACAACAACAAATTGTCAGAAACACAATCAGACATGACAAACTGACTGGTACATATAAAAATGGGCACATCATACAGGAAACATTGTATACACAAATAACAGTCAATTACACATGAAAAAGCTGATACATGTTTGACAAGCTGATTCACACATAAAAAGTAGAAATGATATATGATAAACTGCCCAGGGCAGAAAGCGTTCAAAGCAAACAACTACAACTCTTACCTCCTTGACATGACTGTATAGTTTGACGTGTACCTTCGGACACAGTCTCGGACATGTGGGTCACTCTCAGCTCTGAGGAACAAACACACATTTAGAACCTTTATAAAATAAGCTGTCCACAAATGTATGAGTCAACAAGCATTTAAACTATTAAAACAAAGAATACACAAATGACAGATTTCACAATTTAAAGTCTGTCATATTTTATCTCTTTAAGTGGATACTCCCCGTATGAGGTCCGGGACCCAACTGTGGTGAAAACAAGAACAGATCCACTACTTCCCCAATAAGCATATCCTAGGAGTCGACTAACTGGGAACTTCCTTTGAAATCAGAGTACATCTGCCTGAGTGGCAAGGAACAACATACTGCACACAAATGAGCATGTAAAATGGATGTACACGCAAAACTCAGACCCTGGCACAAAGATAAAGTCCAAATGGACGAACAACCAGGACTTTCCGCCAGAGCTTACAGCCAGTAAACAAAGAAGAAGAAGTTAGGTGGATGCTACAATAACAAGTGATTAAAATCAAGCAAACAAATGAATCCTAACTCCAACACAAAACTGATTTCTTTCAAAGCTGCCTGGCTCACCAGGGCAAATGCCGGCTCCCGACCGGTTCCTTTTGTCTGCATAATTCTGGACTGAAAGGGTTTATGATAGATGACAGGCGATCTTTATCACAATTTTCTGAATTGTGTCTGTTAAGTTCTTCTTGTATTTTGCATTGCTTTTACCACCACTAGTGGAATATGCTCAGCTGCTATTTTCTCTAATTCTCTATCAAGTTGGCCCTTATATGCCGCCTTTTGAATGTATTTAGCTAAATATGCCAGACAAACATTATGCAACACATTGTTTCTGTCTTTATTCTATGCCTTAGAACACAGCACAATTGACTTCACAGCCACATGTAAAAATTTCAGATTGGCAAATCAGCAATGTGTACATATGGTACTGGAAATCTGCACTGGCTGCTGAAGATGGGGACGGAGTGCATATGGGAATGCCCTGAGTGCTGTGACGTCAATTCTTGACTCTAAACTCTGGTTGGCCTTCTCTTTTCAGTTGGTGACACCAAGGGTTTGCAGGTCTGTCTGGATATTATTTCTCCATTATCTTCTTGGTCCGCCTCATGCTCTACGACCATTCAGCTCCCTTGTGTACACAGTTTTACCTCTTTCATCTGACATTCTCTCAATATGCCCCAGCCATTTCAGTGTATTAGATATGATGCCAGAGATGCCAACAACACTATTCTAAGTAGATGGGTTCGTTGTACGAGGACAAATGGGCATTTACTGCGTGCTCTGCAGGCAGAATAGAACAGGAGGGCGGTGGTGCCTTTTGTATGACTACTAGTAGAATGACAATGGAGGTGAAGGCATTAACACGAGCTTTCATGTGGCTAGCATCGCAGGGCTTTTCTCACTTGTGCGTGCTGAGTGATTCCATGAGCATGATCCAGCAGGTCGAGGCGGGCTTTTTACGCAGACAGTGGATCGAGTCATTGCAAAACCCCACAGTGCGTGGAATTACTTTCACCTTTGTACCAGGGCGTGCGGATGTTGCTGGCAATGAAAGAGCTGACAGATTTGCTGGCTCTGCCTTAGTTATAGAGGGCCTGCCCATGGATCATGCAGACGTTATTCCATTAGAGAGGTAGGAAAATTTGAGGATTTTGGGAGCAGCACTTCCACATCTTAGCTAAGAGTGCAAGAATTGGGAGTAAAGATCAGCACAGCCAGGCATGAGAAGCATACCGGATGCACAAGAAGTCTTGTCAACCAACATAGGACTGGAACTATCGACTGCGAGATGCTGATGTATATTTTGAAGGGGGAATATGAGCACCCGTGGACATGTCCAGAGTGCTGTGAAGATAACCCAAATCATAACAAAGTAGATGCTCACCCAGGTTCTGGCAGATTTGGTTCTGTGGTGCGACATGCTTTAGGAACTTTGTGAACCTGAATGTCGTTCTCTGGGTAGATGAGGAGATCTCGATAAGGGTCTCTCTCCACCATGCACTGGTTGTGTAGGATAAAGTCTTCATAATCAACAGGTTCTGGGGCTTCATTCAGTGACACCTGGCATGAAAAAACAAACAAATACACTATCAGCCAACATCATTGCACTTAATTTATAAATAAATATAAAAACTCAATGTTAAAAAAAGTAAGGCTTCAGAAATATTTTAAGAACAGACTACTCTATTATGGACAGATCAGAACAAATTATCCTGCACTTCAGAACAGGACACAATCGATTATGCAACCGTATGTACAGAGAATTCAAGATAGGTGTATCAGCCATGTGCACATTTGGAAAGCTGCCCCAGACGGCAGAGGATGTACTCTAGGACTGCACCGAATATGACACATTATGGCAAACCTTTTGGCCAGAAAGAACAACAGTGGGACGTAAACTCTAAGTACCAGTGAATGAACTAAAAACTAGTAAAATTTATACGAGAGACATAAATTACTGATACAGACAATTGATTTCAGGTGAACAAAACAACAACAAAAAAGAAGGGGAAAAAAACAAGTCAAGTGGCCTACCCCAAGAACATAAACAAACAGTTGGGGCCGGGTATCCTTGAAGCCGGACCCTTGTTTCCATAGCGAGGTGAATCTGTCATTTAGAGGTGACAGGTTCAATTCCTGGCACGATAACTATAGCTTTTGATTTTTTTTTTGGTGTGTGGTCTAGGTGTCCTATTTTTGGTGTGTGGTCTAGGTGTCCTATTTTTGGTGTGTGGTCTAGGTGTCCTATTTTTGGTGTGTGGTCTAGGTGTCCTATTTTTGGTGTGTGGTCTAGGTGTCCTATTTTTGGTGTGTGGTCTAGGTGTCCTATTTTTGGTGTGTGGTCTAGGTGTCCTATTTTTGGTGTGTGGTCTAGGTGTCCTATTTTTGGTGTGTGGTCTAGGTGTCCTATTTTTGTACTTCTTTCTATGAGGGCTGATCAACACACTGTCTGATTCTTTAGTATACAAAAACAGTATAAATGTCACAGTGCTTATCAAAGTAGAATGAGCAGAAGCAGATGTAAACAGTGAAACGAATGTTACCTGGGTGTGCTGTGAGTGGTAGGAGATTGATTGGACGCTGGCACTTCTGCTAAGATCTTGACTAGAGCAAACTGACGAGGACACCTGCCTTCTGACTTCTGCAGCACCTTGCCTGGTAATGGACAAATGCATGGCAACTTATTATCTGCAGCATGTCACCTTTGTGACAACATATGAACATAACAATCAGCAGGTCATGTACAGAACATCACTCTTGTCACGTCACGCCTAAAAGTCTCTCTTTCTCTAGCCACTTTTTCAGCCCTATGTGCTTTCACAGCCAATCTTTTTTCAGCTTTCATTTATTTTCTAAGGATACATAACTCCACAGCTTTAGCGATAATCCCCGGGGATGTCTGTAAAAACTGCACTACTGAACTGAAAGACACAGCTGTGAAAAGAACCTTTGACTTTCACAGCACAAGGCAAATGGCTTGACCACTTTGCCATAAAGATCCCCTGAAATAATTTGTCAGAAGTGCTTTAGTATATACAGAGCAATGTTTGTTCTCCCGTTATCCTGCACTTATCGGCAATTAAAACTGGTTCACTTTCGGTACTGTTTCTCCACTGAAAAAAAAAATGTGCTTGACATATCTGATTTTATTCTTCTTCTACCTTTTATTCCCTAATGGAGCATAGGCCCTCAACCAACTCATGCCAAGTCATTCTATCCTTTGCTATCGCATGCAGTTCACCCTATATCTTTCAAACTTCATTCTCTAGCTCCCTTCTCTGTGTACTGCCTTTAATTGGTTTCCATGTCTGTTTCTCAGGTTCTCTGTGTATCCTATCCAAGGTCAGCATCTTTTCTCCATCTCCAGGTCCACTGGAACTTGTTTAGTTCCCACTCCAAATCAAAACAAAACATTCTGGGCACCAGTTAGAGTGGGGGTTCATTATTAACTGTTTTTTGTTTGTTCTCCGGTGTCTTACAGTCTTACTAAAAAGTAATTAAGTTTATTTTATTATTAAGTACAGCATATCATCCTGTCTGACTTACTGCCACACATCAATCACTGCATCAATCACACTTTACAAAATAAAACAATGTACAATATCTATTACTTATTACCGTATCTGTACGTAGGGTTATTATTTTGGAAGCTGTTTTCAAGTTAAAAAAAATAACAAAGGAGGAAGTGAGTGAGTGAAGTTGGGTGAGGGTAGAATTTTCAAGAAGAAAATGAAAAAGAAAACGCTTGGTTTGCTTCAATGCATATTTAGTTCACGAGATTTCACATAAAGTCCATTATTGCTGAATCAAACTTGCTCAAATAACGCGAGTTATCTTGCTTTGCTTACTTGCTAAGTTTCTGAGCAAAGGCTCTCTGGCCAGGGGTCGCCATCTTGGCTTAGTCAATACAAACGTTAAAAACTAGAAGCGGGTGCAACTTGTGCAACAGAATAAAGTCTTGGCTGTTGGTTCTTCTTCTTCTTCTACTACTACTACTACTACTACTACTACTACTACTACTACTACTACTACTACTACTACTACTACTACTACTACTACTACCACCACACTACTACTACTTTCATCATCATCTTCTTTTTCTTTTTGGCATTCGCAGATGTAACTTTGGTGAAAAGTTCTGATTGTTCACCCATCTCTGAATTTTGGTCTTGTTCCAAATCTTTAGTATTGCATGCACATACGTTTTACCCATCTGGTTTATTAGTATGGAACTGATAGTTCTCGCATCTCATGCAGATGCACTCAGACTTCGAATAGTTTAGTCGACGGATCGACATCATTTTCACGGAGCCGGTACTAACCATAAAGCGTCTACAATAAGTACCGGTTCTCACCACACAATGTCTATTACAGCTGTGGTAACAAAATGATGTCCGAAAGAAATGTGCCAGTACTGCGTACGGCCAGGGGGGAAAGTCCTGATGAGTACTCGAGGCAAACCTACGTGCTCATGTATATTACGGTATGTTATCACAGTCGACGTCTTTGCGCACCGAGCATTTCAGTGTCACCACAGTGTACCTCTACTGATCGTTCCCATTAAGAATTTTGTGATAGTATAGCCTGTCTTTATCTCGAAGACGGCATAGACGTGCTTTACCAAGCTTAACACCTCGGTCACGCAGTCGTGTTAGCGTTAGAGATTCAACATTATCCATCAACCTAGTCCGTACAGCATCGATGGTATCAGCTCTGTCCATGCTGCTTCCCGTTTGCATTGGTGCATTACTTGCCGGCTTGTAAACTTTTACATTACCATTTACTCCTGCGTGCCCAGGTGTGTAGATCCAGATGATGGAGGTTAACTGCGACTTTCGATGCCCATGTATGTTCCGTCTCTCTCAGCAAATGCCCTGGGGAGAATGAGGCACCTGGGTGTAACCAGAGGGTCTGGTCGGCTCATTACAATCAGAGGAAAGGCAAGACCGACATAAACCCAGATTGTGACCGGTACCAACAGTATTGGAACTCTGCACTGGCTGTTGAAGATGAGGACGAAGTGTGCATGGGAAAGTCCAGAGTGCTGTGACTCAACACAACTCAGCAAATGTTGTAAAATGGGGGTGCTGATTGTTACATAAAAGTTGAGTTAAGTAAAGGACCCGTTTCCATGTAATCAGGCGTCTCGGTCAAATAGAGCTAGACTTATATTTTATAGACCAATCAGCATTCGGTAGGGGATGTGTACAACATCACGCCGGCCGCCTTTACTTCACAGGATTATACCCGTTTCCCACTCAAGGCCGAGTCGATCTTGCAGCCAAGGTCATGTTTGACAAAAGGCCGATTCTGTCAGGACACGAACCCACCACCTTCCAATCTGCAGGTGAGCGTCTAGCCCAGTGTTTCCAAATCTTTTGTTGTTGTTGTTGTTGTTGCCAAGCCCCACAGAATCCTTCAAAAATTCGCCCCCCCCCCCCCCTCAATGTAATAAACTCGGCGAATCCATTTTCAAATTGCCCACCTTAACAAACACCTGTCCAGCCACTACACCACGGTGGCGATTGTTACAATAAGTAAAGTGAAAGGCTATTTTTCACGCCTTTAGACATATTGGGCATATAGGGTTTGACCTATATGTTATGGACCAATCGGCAGTTGGTGGGTGATGTGGCCAGAACCACGCCGGCGATTGTTGTCGTAATACAATTGTAAATACGTTCGATTAATTCGCCCGTACGTCCTTTCATTGAATCACACTGAAATCCAAATGGGAGCACTCTGTTGTGTTTTCTGCTATTGTATTTTAATCGTTAGAATATCTTTATTATCCATTGCGAGAGATTCTCTCACTAGCGCAACAATGCTTTTGCTATCTGTCTCCCACGTCAGCTTGCTTGGAACATTATACCCAGGCGCCCCTTCCCCTGGAATATTAGATGCCAGTACTAAAAACAAAGTGTCTATAAAAAGGTGCCGGTATTCACTACAAAGTGTCTATCGCAGTAGCACTGAAAACATTTGTTTAAAAAAAGGTGCCGGTACTGAGGCGCACCAATGCATACCACCAGGGAAAAAAAAAAAACTCTGAATTATGCGCATGTTATCATCATCATCAGGTGCCTTGCCGACTGGCGTGGGCGATCATGCCTCTCCATAATCTGCGATCTCCTGCAGCATGTATCAGTTCGTGTGCCGACACAGCTCCATGCCATGCAACAAGACTGTCAAGCATCTTCTCTCGTTGTCTTCCTCTATCCCTCCTTCCACAGATCTTTCCAGTGGTCACAGTATGCTCTATTTTCCCTCTTCTCATAACATGGCCGAAAAATGATGAATGTCTCCTTCTGATGTCTGCGATAAGTTGTCTTCGGGCTCCCGCCTCTTTCAAAATCTCTTGGTTGCTCTTTTTGGCTGTCCAAGGTATTCTAAGCATTCTTCTGTAAAACCACATCTCTGAGGCCTCTAAAAATTGTTTGGCCTGCCTACCGATTGTCCAGGATTCACATCAATATGTTAAAACTGGATGTATGTAGCAAGCAAGAATTCTTTTTCTTACTCTCAATGACAAGGATATATTGCACAAGATGTTTTTCATTTTATAAAATGCAGTTTTTGCCTGACCAAATATGTTTCTTATTTCAGTTATGCATCTTCCATCTGGTCTGTTATCATCATATAATTTCCCTATATACTCTGTCCATCTGTTAATTATATTACTATGTCCCATTAATAAGTCACCATCTTTTGATTTCAAACATCCAGTGCTGTTACGTATCATCTTTCCTGTTAACATATTTATCTTTTGGTACATGGAATGTGAGTCTTTCCTGTTCTTTTCCCCAATTTCTGTACACATTTGATTCAACCGGGCTTCTTTAGCCACTTTGCATTTGTTCAGTATTTATTTTTGTATTCTAGAGTATTCTTCTTTATCATTCTTTTTCTTCCTTCTTTCATTCATCAACTGCAGAATTTCGGTTGACATCCATTTCTTTTTTTGCAACTCTATGGGTTGGTGGGATTGTCTCTTTAGATGTCTGCTGAATTGACTCACGCAACATATCCCACTGTTCATCAATAGTCTGTATAATTTCCATTGCATTATACCCGTTTTGTACAGCGACATTGTACTGGTTCTTTATTTCTTTATCCGTTCTAAGAATTCCTAAATTTAACTTGATGTTCTGCGGTGTTTTTCTAATGTTCTTTAGTTTTATTCTAATTTTTCGTACAACTGGAACATGGTCACTAAAGCAGTCTGCTCCTGGTCTAGTTTTTGCTCAAACTAAGCTGCTCCTGAATCTTCTTGAAATCAAAATATAATCAATCTGATTGCGGACATTATCACCAGGACTTTTCCAAGTCCACAATCTTCGAGGATGGTGTTTAAACCAGGTGTTACCTATTATCATGCTGCGTGACTCAGCCCATGCTATTAATCTGTCACGTCTCACATTCTTTTCTCCCAGGCCATAGCCACCCGTCATCCCGTACACTTTTTCACGTTGAAATCTCCAAGTACCATTGTTACTTCACAATTTTTGCATTGATCAACAGCCATGTCTAACTCATCATAAAATGTGTCAATATCTTCCTCTGAACTATCTGCTGTTGGGGCATAAATCTGTACTAATTTGATGGCAGACGGTCTGCCGCGAAGTTTTACTAATAGTACTTTATCTGATATTGTCCAAAATCCTTTCACAGTTTTTGAGTTCTTTTGATCCAAAATAATACCAACTCCCTTACTATATTCCTTCCCACCCGAGTAAATAATGATGTACTGATATGAATACTTTTCACCTGCTCCTGGCCATCGCATTTCACTAATTCCTAATATGATGATGTTTATTCTTTTCATTTCCATCTTGATGTTATCCAACTTTCCATTTTGTACGAGTGTTCTGACATTCCATGTACCAATGTTTCTACCATTTACTTTTTCTACAGTAGCTGGATGACGGTCGGGTATCACCCGTAGAACATGATGCTCCCTACCGGACGAGGTGATTCCATTAGAATCCCCATTCACGTCGTTATCTGAATAGGTATTATTTTGAGGCATGATTTTCTTGGGATAGTACAGCGGTGTTTCCCCTTGCCTTCCGCCGGTTTGTATATGGTTTGACTCCAATAGCCTTTGTCTAAAGAGACTTACCCTGCAAGGGAGCAGGGGAGAGAGGTTATGGCGCCTCTTACCCGCTGATGGCCATGTCGTAGAGTTTTGAGGTATTTTATAGAGTTAGCTGTCCCACCAACTAACTCGCCTCCTCTCAATGACCATCACCTGTTTTGGTCCACGGCCACTTATTCAATATATTCGTGGCTAACCTCTATATCTAGAGGCCTTTCCACCATCCGCCACCTGATGGACGTGCCTAGTACTAGGACAGGCTCCTACACCAGGATGCGCGTGTAAGTTAAACTAATACAAAAGTATATCAGTTCGGTATCCACAGTTATCGTAGCTTCAGCTTTACACAACACTGACTGAGAATAAGATCTTGTATTGCTCTGGTGACTCAAGTCACCGCTAGTCAAAGTTGCAGTTATCCCAAAGACGCTCATCTTGAAATTTGAAGCATACAGATTTATAGACGTTACATAACTGCTTCAACTATGTAGTTTTACTGAAGAATCCTTAAAATGTCTTTAACAGCCACGAGGAAGTGGCGCTCAAGGGCCCCCCCCCCCCCCACAACACATTAATTTTTATTGTTTAAATATTGATTTAAAACAACATTAGGGATTGGGGGGGGGGGGGGAATGGTGCTCATAATAGACTGGTTTTTCTGTACATTTTTTTTTTAGTCGGATCAAATCAAATCGTTGCAGAGAAGTTGAAATTAAACAGCCTGAAACAAAAAGTTCATCATTGTAACGAAAAAACGGTGGTGATGGGAAGCTCAAAGAACCTGACCCCACAGGTGTCGGCGCCTATGTCTTACACCAAATGCACAATAGGCCATAGTGTGAAAATGGTTCTGCATTTTACTAATCATCATCCTCACATCAGGTGCCTTGCCGACTGTCGTGGGCAATCATGTCTCCACAATCTTCTGCAGCATGCATCAGTTTGTGTGCTAACATACCTCCATGCTAAGCAAAGAGACTGTCAAGAATCTTCTCTCGTTGTCTTCCTCTGATCTTTCCAGTGGTCACATGTTGTTCATTTTCCCTCTTCTCATAACATGGCTGAAAAATGATGACTGTCTCCTTCTGATGTCTGTGATTTGTCTTCGGGCTCCAGCCTCTTTTATAAACCTCTTGGTTGCTCTTTTTGGCTGTCCAATGTATTCTAAGCATTCTTCTGTAAAACCACATCTTCGAGGCCTCCAGAAATTGTTTGGCCTGCCTACCGATTGTCCAGGATTCACAGCCATATATTAAAACTTGATTTATGTAGCAAGCAAGAATTCTTTTTCTAACTCTCAATGACAAAGATATATTGCATAAGATGTTCTTTATTTTATAAAATGCAGTTTTTGCCTGTCCTATTTTGTTTCTTATCTCAGTTATGCATCTTCCATCTGATGTTATCTATGTGCCCAGATACTTACATTTCTGTACTTGTCCCAAAATAACACCATAGACTTTGTTTTTTACACATTTAGGAATAATTTGTTTCTTTGATACCACCATTACTTCTGTCTTTCCATTATTCAAATGGAGGCCCGTTCTTCCACCACAATGTCTATAATTTCCCGTAGTTTTTTCTGACTTGTTGCTATCAAGATTGTGTCATCATTTTGCTACATAATATTTATATAAGAGGCTGGTGCCAAACTGCATGAATGTTTTATGCATCACTTCTCTCAACTGCCCAACCTTTACAAATGTACTGAACATGTCTTTTCCAGTGGAGTTTTCCAACGAGCAACATAATGCATTGAAACTAGTGAGCACACTGTTAAATCTGTCTCCTCACACCATTTGGAAGTAACGGCGGCCTGTGTGATGTTGACCGACCACATCACCCACCGAGTGCTAACTAGTAAAGCCTTAGACTTGCCCAATACGCCTAGAAAAGGGTCATTTACTTTACTTTCAACTGCAGATTTATAGATTTAAAAAGTAGTTCGTCTGAATCAGCGAGCAACACAATATCCTGGCCTACTATTAAATCAGTTTATTCACGAAATTTAGTCTTTTGCAAAAGTTGCTTCTCACTGCGCTGCTCGTGATTTGTAAGCCCATTTTTTTAAAGTTGAAAATAAGAACCGACATCACAGCACTAGGGTATTCCCATAATCGCTCCATTCCCACCTTCAGCAGCAAGCGAAGAGTTCAAAATCTGATGGCACCAGTAACTGTATATCTGTATCGCCTTCTTCTTGAATGTTGAGCATCGACCATATCCCCTGGTAGCTTACTTATAATTGTGACAAGGTTTTTTGTGCCATTTGAAATGGCTTAGCACTGCTTGCCACCAAACAGCCATGAAAAGGACTCTCGTAGTGATGATGTAATCAAAGGAGACAGACCCAAATACTGCCCTGACCAGCTATGAAGTCATCTACCGGCCAGCCAATGGGAGGCCCGGTCGCCGATGTGTGGCCCATTGCAGTTTAAGGAGTATTTAGCCAGATGGAGCCTATATTACCTGGTGAGCCACAGCCCGGTTAAGATGAGACCTGGCAGCCTCAGTTTGTTGGTGTGCAGCCTCAGTTTGTTGGTGTGCAGCCTCAGTTTGTTGGTGTGCAGCCTCTGTTTGTTGGTGTGCAGCCTCTGTTTGTTGGTGTGCAGCCTCTGTTTGTTGGTGTGCAGCCTCTGTTTGTTGGTGTGCAGCCTCTGTTTGTTGGTGTGCAGCCTCTGTTTGTTGGTGTGCAGCCTCTGTTTGTTGGTGTGCAGCCTCTGTTTGTTGGTGTGCAGCCTCTGTTTGTTGGTGTGCAGCCTCTGTTTGTTGGTGTGCAGCGCTTGCAAGTGAGGTTGGCTTTGGTGTCCTATTGGTCATTAGCAGGCTACTAACTTTCACTTTTCACCCTTTTAAGGTGGAGCTAGCCAACTCTGACACAGTGTGGACATTCCCCAGATAATTGCACCACTGAATCTATTACCACTGAATGTTTAATAAACTCTTTGGTTGTTTTATTTCATAATTAAATAAATAAATAAAAATTATGGATGCACTTTAGAGAAAACACAATTTTTATTATCAAAGACATGAATAAAATTAATAGTCTCACATAAACACACCACCCTAGAATGGGTGTGAATCATCACCATGGAGGCTGCATGGGTTGGGGGTTCTGCAAGTAAGACATCACAACTGCAGATATCGACAACCTGAGAGAATGAAATAAACAAAATTAATCAAGATGTTTATTTCTTATATTTTACTAAAACGAAAAAGGATAGCTACTGAAAGGAACATAATTTTGTCACTCAAAATCTTTCTAATCTGATGAGTAAAACTGCTTAAATTGCATATAAGAATAACTTAGGCTTCAACCAATCAATAGAAAATTCTTTTTCATCTGGTTTATTGATAGTTTTTAGGTGTAGGGACTTTCTCATAATTTATAAAAAATGTGCTATTGGACAACTATGCAGTTTTTTAAATTGTATAAGAGAAAGCAATTAGGAAAGAAACTGACAGCGAAGAATACAACAAAGAATGATACACTAAGAAGATGGCTAAACAGATGAAACAGTATGGAAGTCTGGTCTCAGCATCAAGTTAAATATTTTGTTTTTCTGTCCCCATTTAACACTAATGTAAATCATCATTATCCAATTATGATCCCTGTGTGGGTCCTAGAGCCGCATTTATTAATTATTTTTTGGGGGGAGGTGGGTGGGGGAGTGTAAATAACAGAAATTAGCAATGTTAGATGAATATTGTAAAATGGTTGAATTTTTCAACACATGTTAAATATGTTTACACTTTTTGAAAACAAATCATGGCACCCTGCCAAAAGCTGCCATCTTGAAAGAAAAAACACATGTATGTAGAATCCTAAAATTTCAGAAACAAACATGGGCACTTGGAAATAAATTTGTGCTTCATAGACTTAAAGTCATATTTTGAGGTAAAGAACTAGTTTCATTTCTGTAACAAATTTTTATGTTTAAGTTTATGTAGTAAATGTAGCATCAAAAGGCAATAAACATTTGTTAAAAAGGATTCAATCAAATATTTTTTTATAATTAAAGTTAATTGTGTATCCTTTACAGAACCAACCAGCATTTTTTTTGGCCATTGTGGTTTTTCTAAGCAAATTTGACATTCAGTGGTTTGCCACTGCTTTTTTGAACGGTCAACTCTCTATAGCACAGTTGAAACCAACACAAGACAAATCAACAGCAGCTGGGATCGAACCTGGCACCCCGGCATTACAAAGCTCGTATGCAACACCTAAGCCACATTACTTATAGAAGTGTTTAAGGATTTTGCAGCTGCAGATCAGCTGCTGAAGAAACAAAGGGAGAGCAACAGCAAAGATGTTCGATGGTCTAAGGCTTTGATGACATGGGACAATATCACCAACAAAATGTGGAACTCCCAAGGACTGAGCTGTTGGGCAGCCACCTTGCAAGGGACATAATCTTATAAAGTTAAAGTTGATAGGTAAAGTTATAAAGTTAAAGTCGAGAGGTTTAACTTCTTGCACCGAGTTTAAAAAAAAAAAAGGCTCAGTCTCTCCCACAGAATGGCTAGTTGCATGCTAAGAGCATCGCACAAAGCATGAACTCCGTAACCCATGTGACAATTCTCAAGGATCTCAGTAAAAATCATACGCAAGAACTGAATTGAAATGAACCCATGACCTCCACAGCATTATGCAAACAGCCTGACCATTTTGCCTTTGAGACTCCCTAAATAATTCTATGATGATCATCATGGAAACCCTTTAAAACTTCTTCTATGTTCATCTTTAAAACAGCAGTTGGCATTCTGTGGCGTGGTTTACAGCTGGGCTGTGATATCTGTGCCTTTCAGCCAAGCACATCCGATTTTAGTAAATTATTATTTGTCACTTTTACAACATTCTTGCAAAGGAGCAATGGGTCTATTCTTTCACCCAAATCTTGCCCTGGAACCCACTCAAGAAGCACCATTTGAAACAAAAATATACAATTATCATCCACTAACAATATAGGGAGGGGGGGGGGCTGCATGGTCTTGAGGCATCGAGTCCGCCTCGAGAACTGGAGGTTCTTGGTTCAATCCCCGGTAAGGGCTGGATTTTTTTCATGTGGACTTGCTTCTAGTAATTCCCCCTGGTCTCTGGGTAGTGAGATCAGATGCTTCTGTGCATTGCTGCACATGTAGAAATCCCCTGGCAGTTTGAAATAATAAAAGAGTAGCCCAACAGCACTGCCGGGCAAAATTTAGAGTTTAAAATCTACCCAAAGTATTTCAGGATCCTTGTCGGTGCTACAGAGCCTGTGCACTGTGCTGAGCTTCTTCAGACTCAGACTTGAGTTAGAAGAAGAACCGAGCACTTATGGGTTACTACTCGTGTGCCATAATGTTGATCCGTTGTTCAAACCTCCCATCCACTAACAATATTCTTACATAAAACTACTGAGCATCTGTTTTGTATCATCTGAAGTCCTCGAGTTTGCAAAACTGATGAATGAGCAGTAGACTGCTACCCAGGCACACCACTTCAGCTGTAAAACAAAAGAAACGTGATAAACATTTAGAAGTTTTCTAGGTACATGGCAGAAAATACATAACAGTACAAACTAAAGATAATATATATATATATATAACAGTAAAAACAAGAGAAAACATATGTCAGTAAAAACAACAGATGAGAAATACTTTTATTAAATAAAGATGAAAACTGGACTTCCTGTCAACATGGAGGAATGCCAGGTTTACTGTTTTTAGCAATGGCAAGTTTTTGTTTCTGGCACTAGGTAGCAGTTGCATTTTCCTTCATTTGTAGATTGAAACAATGTAGTTTTATCGCCCAGCCACTGAGTTGTGTCCATGGAACGACAATGCGAGCTGCATATTTTATCTAGAATGCTTTTTTGAGTGTGGTGTGTGTTGCGAACTGCAAATTCAGAAAATGGCGAGTGGCCTGCTGTCACAGAACTGGTGATTCCTTATGTGAACAATCGCACGTGCAACTACCGATCTGTTCTGACTATTACTTCCCCGATGATGAACTGCATTTCTAGTGTCAGACTGTTTGTGTTGGCACTTCTAATGGCTGTCTTATGTATTCAATGCATGTATATTCTATTGGATGTGCTGAGAGTGCAGTCTGTGTGGTTTTTGTTAGCACAGGAACAGAGCAACTGTGGATTGACTGCTTATTATAAACTTGGAACTGTGATTACCCGGTTACCTCAAAGATGAAAACTAATAATACAAGAGGCAAGACAGTAATGCCCCACACTTTTCTCTCTCTTGTAAACAGATTCTGTAAAATTATGATAACATAGATCATTATGTCCTTTAAACATTCTGATGTAAACGGATTCTGTAAAATTATGATAACATAGATCATTTTGTTCTTTACACATTCTGATGTATACAGATTCTGTAAAATTATAACAGCTCATTATGTTCTTTACACATTCTAAAGTAAACAGACTCTGTAAAATTATGATAACATAACTCATTATGTTCTTTACACATTATGATGTATACAGATTCTGTAAAATTATGATAACATAGATCATTATGTCCTTTAAACATTCTGATGTAAACGGATTCTGTAAAATTATGATAACATAACTCATTATGTTCTTTAAACATTCTGATGTATCATCATCATCATCATCAGGTGCCTTGCCGACTCGCGTGGGCGATCATGCCTCTCCATAATCTACGATCTCCTGCAGCATGTATCAGTTCGGGTGCCGACACACCTCCATGCCATGCAACACGACTGTCAAGCATCTTCTCTCGTTGTCTTCCTCTATCCCTTTTTCCACAGATCTTTCCAGTGGTCACAACATGTTCTATTTTTCCTCTTCTCATAACATGGCCGAAAAATGATGACTGTCTCCTTCTGATGTCTGTGATAAGTTGTCTTCGGGCTCCCGCCTCTTTCAAAATCTCTTGGTTGCTCTTTTTGGCTGTCCAAGGTATTCTAAGCATTCTTCTGTAAAACCACATCTCTGAGGACTCTAAAAATTGTTTGGCCTGCCTACCGATTGTCCAGGATTCACATCAATATGTTAAAACTGGATGTATGTAGCAAGCAAGAATTCTTTTTCTAACTCTCAATGACAAGGATATATTGCACAAGATGTTTTTCATTTTATAAAATGCAGTTTTTGCCTGACCAAATCTGTTTCTTATTTCAGTTATGCATCTTCCATCTGATGTTATCCATGTGCCCAAATACTTAAATCTCTGTACTTGTCCTAAAATAACACCATTGACTTCTATTACACATTTAGGAATAATTCTGATGTATACAGATTCTGTAAAATTCTGATAACATAACTCATTATGTTCTTTATACATTATGATGTATACAGATTCTGTAAAATTATGATAAGATAGCTCATTATGTTCTTTACACATTATGATGTATACAGAATCTGTAAAATTATGATAACATAGCTCATTATGTTCTTTACACATTCTGATGTAAACAGATTCTGTAAAATTATGATAACATAGCTCATTATGTTCTTTACACATTCTGATGTATACAGATTCTGTAAAATTAGTTATGATAACATAGCTCATCATGTCCTTGACACATCCTAATTTTCTTTATACTTTCCATCCACTTCAATGACCTTAGGCCAATGTGAAACACAACATGTATTATGACTTGCCTGAATAAGGTTTTGTCCTGTTCACAAAAACGTTTATTTACAGCATGAATACCATTCTCAGGTCCACCTCTCTACTTTTTGAAGCTTTAACTCTCTGAACCTAGCAGGCAGCAATGCTCCTCTCAAATGCATAACTTTCATCCACAGCATACAAATGTTTCCCACACTTTTTCTTACAACTATAATTGTTTTGACTATTATTTTCTATCTGTATCCCACACTGCCTTTGCCCTATTTTTTAACAGGTTAGTGCAGCTGCTCTTTTCAGTGGAATGAGTTGCCATTCTGTAAAGCAATTCTGAATTTCCAGTTCAATGTGTGCAAAATTATATTTCTATCCTCATTATTCACTAAGAAAAACAAAGTTGGGCATTACTTTCTGAATGACCCACATTCAAATAAAAATTAAAAAAAATTAAAAAAAACACCAACAACCATGACAATAAATCACACTTGAGTACTCACTTTCATCATGAGGCCACACATGCTGAAGATCATTCCAAGGAGGTTCATGTAGTCAGGAGTTGGATCATCTGAAGGTCCTCCAGAAGGTGGGGGTTTGTACCTACAATGAATATGTTAACTGTCTTAAGCACAAGCACATGTTATGATCATCGCAGTCAGCAGGTCATTTACAGAACATTGCCCTCGTCACAGCATGACCAAAAGTCTCTTTCTCTAGCCAATTCCCCAGCCCTATGAGCTTTCATGACAAATGTATATTCAATGTCTTGTATTCACATTTGCGGAAGTCTGCCTCTGCTTTGTTTTCCCGAAAATGTATCCTCAACCATCGTTCTTTCCAGGTCACCCTAATGTTTAACACGACCAATATACTTCAGCTTGTGGAACAGAATACCGCTTACATGCTAATTTTCCTTGATGCTCAGATCATTCAGGATCTCGGTGTCTTTCCTCTTCTCAGTCCACGGTATTCTAATAATGTTAACTGTCTCAAGCCCAAGAATAAAGTATCTGATGTTACAATCTTGAGTGAGCAACAGTGGAGATTGCTCGAAAGAAGTCAGAAGAAGACTTGCTTTAGCAATGCAGAGATTAAATGCCATGAAGAACCTATGGCAAAGCACCTGTAAATCATTCATTCATTCATTCAGTAGCATGTCCCTCGCGGAACCTCGCTGCCATAACAACCCTCCGGAAAACCTTCCTATCCTGAGCAAGATGTCCTGCGTCTGATACACCCATCTGGAGATCATCTGCCACATCCTGCACCCATCTTCTCCTTGGCCTTCCTCTTCCTCTCTTCCCAGGCATATACCCCTCCATTATTGTTCTCTCTAGACTTCCATGACGCTTCAACTGACCAAAATATTTCAATTTTCTTTGTTTTATTGTCTTTACTAGCCAACCCTCTTCAACATTCAGCTCTTGAAGTATGGATGCATTTGTTCTTTTCTTTACCCAAGATATTCTTAGAACCTGTCTGTAACATTTATATTCAAATGCATTTATGCGTTGTTCCGCTTGTTTAGTAAGTGTCCAGGTCTCACAGGCGTATGTTGCAATGGGAAAGATGCATGCTCTTAAAAATCTGACCTTTGTAGTTCTATCTGTACAATTCCATAATTTATTCAGTTGTTTTAGTCTTTGAAGAGCAATTGATAGTCGCCGTTTAATTTCTTTCATTGTGTCACCATTGTTGGTAACCAGTGACCCAAGATATTCGAAATTTTCCACCACTTCCAATCTTTCCTCATTAACATATATTTCCTTCTCCATGGCAGTTTTATTTGTTTCAACTGTAAATCAGTTGAAGTAAAAATCTTGTGATCGTGCATTTTTCCTGTGTCAACTTACAGTTGTGAGTCTTGGACCCTCACTAAATTGCCGAAGAAAAAGATTGGAGCTTTTGAATTGAAATTTTACGGAAAAATTATCAGAATACCATGGATCAAAAAGAGGAAAAACATCAAAATTTTGCATGAGTTAAATATCAAGGAGAACTGGCTCCTAAACAGCATCCTATACCAAAAGTTGAAGTTTTTTGGCCACATCAAACATCACAGTGGCTTGGAAATGGTGATGGAGGGTGCGGAAGGCAATATTAAAACATAATAAAAACAATATTTGGCTATCCTCCGAACTTCTACCCCCGCATTACATTACAAACAAATATCCTTACATATCGCTGAGACCCTGTTAGAGCATTTATTTCGCTATATGGAGCCGATTCTAGTTTTGCCGCGATTTGTTCGTCACCGGAAGTTCGCATATTTTTAATATGACTGAGCCCTGTAAAGATATTTCAGGCGGCCATAATGCGGGGGTAGAAGTTTGGAGGAGAGCCCAATATTTTTTGTCTGTGCTGCCACTTTGTCAAATGACATCAATTGTTCAGCAGCCGTGGTCCACAGTACAAAATAAAAGGTGTGAACAGGACAATCTTTCAAATGATACAAACTGCACAAATGTCTGAAGGAGATGATTAAGATTATATGATATATAATAAAACAGCAAAAATATACTCAAAAAACTCAAAGAGCACCATAATCCCAAACTGCAACCCTGAATGAGGGTTGATTGGTGAAGATTACTATTAGTATTTAGGGAGTCGCCATAGCGGAGCAGCTAGACTCTCGCCGCTGATCAAAAAAGGTCGTGGGTTTGCTCCCTGGTGGAGTTGGACTTTTTTCAAAAATGACCTTGGCTCCCATGTTGACCCAACCTTGAGTAGTAAGTACTGGGTGCAGTCCCAGGAAGTAAAGGCCAGTGTGATGCTGACATCACCCATCTTGTGCTGGTTGGTCTATAAAATATAGGTCTAGCCCTATATCAGTATATGAAAAGGCGTAGAAAAGGGTCTTTTACTTTTTTTTTAAACTTACTAGTATTTAGTACTTAATTACACAATTGTCTTTGTAATGTTGTAAATGAAATTTCAAAACAATCAATCAATAATCATTTCATCTTCCTAACTTAAAAGCTCTAATAAACTTTATTATAAAGTAAAAAACCTTAAATGCTAAAACTAACAGTGTAAGGTAAGAATGAGATACTTACTTCTGCACTGCTTTCGGGTAATAATATTCAAATATTGTAATAAGCTAGCAAGCTAACTTAGTAGCTAAGCTTTGTTCATTGTTAGTACTTAGTACCTACTAACTACTTGTAACTTGTTGCAAGGTCATGCCGCATTAAACTCCTTAATGCAATTATTGAATTATCAGTGTTCTAGTTCTACTTCTACGTTCTTCGTTCTATACTATACTGTTCAAACACTCAATCAAACGTTAATTTTATTAATTAATTTATTTTAAAAACAAAAAGTAATTTAAATTTAATAAGTATAATAATATTTCATTTTCATTTACTATAAAAAATACCTGGTATATTTTGATCTTTTGGGATCGCTTGAGTTAACCTGCTGCATAATGATTTGAGTACTGACAGGGTGTGGCAAGTAACAGTAGAAACCTAAATTATACCAATTTAACAGTGAAGAAGAAACAGACACGACATCGGATGATAGCCAGACACTTGTTCGTACTGTAGAGTTATCTGCCCTTGATGGCAGTTTCCTAACTCCGCCACACAAGAGACTTTGTTTATTGTGATCGATTTTGTAAAGCTAACAATCATAAACTAATTGTTGTTTCTTACCAACTTTTTCTCTTCCCTATAATTTTCTACTCCTTATAAAAACTGAATACTGAATACCATTCTGATTGGGTGTGTATCGCATTCGTCCCACCACATTCTTTCTGTCTCTGTCTCTCTCTGGTTTGTTTTGTCGCCCTGATCTGCCCTGTGTGGAAGCGCTGTCCTTTGTGACCTGTCTTCGCCATGATTTCCCTTGACCTTTCAGTATTCCTGCATATAACCCTAACGCTTGAACAGTCATTGAAAAGAAAGAAAAAAAAGTTGTTAAATTTCGTCTGGGAGACAATTGTGCTGACAACGTTGAACGAAGCCCAGACACTTGTCCGCACGCTGTACATATACGGCCACAAATAGTTGCAGGGTATCGTGTACACGCCCACCGACGGCAGGTCATAACACCCCTAGACTGTATGACTGTCCCAGGGAATTCTCTACTTATCACGTGCTGGAGGAGATGTAATGAAAACCCTGGATAGAATCGACAGAACACCGCATTCTCTAGAAGAATACGAAGCAGGAGAGCTGGCGAAAGAGCGCGTTTCGTTCAGGCAAACCGTAATGAAAGCGGCGTTCTGCAAAGGACCTGCTACGTTGTGGTCACGGCCCACTGGAGCATTACCATATAAATTCTCCAGATGGTCGTAATTGTGGTAATGATGAGATGTTTATGAGCAAGCACCCCCTTCCCTTCCCCTCTCTCAGCGCTGTGAAGTCACTATTTTCACTCTTCTCTTCTGCTAAATGTTTTAAAACTTTTAAAGGACGAGAAGATATACTTCATTTGACCAGGCTTTTCAGTCTCTATGTGATTCGGTTTATCTGTAAAGAATTACTAGCCGCCTGCCAAGAGCACACATGGTGCATCAGGCAGCTCAAGGGACGATCCTTTTGGAAATCGTCATACAAATTGCACTTGTGAACCGAACAAGATCCCTGAAATGTACATAGACTTTCAGAGCCAGGGGCAAACAGTATAACTACTTAGCCACAGCACTAGATATTGATAAACAAAGCTAGCGATATCGTGATCACCATCTCTGTGTGTGTTCTGGGGCCCCATTTGGAGGGATCCAGGCTCCCCCTTCTTCTGTGTTCGACATCAGTCATGTTAACCTTCGAAGTCGGAGTGCATCTGCCCGAGGCAGGAAACCAACATTCTTACGAATAAGAAACAAATCTGTTAAACGGATGTGCACATAAAACTCAAGTCCTGGAATGAGAATAAAGTCTAGAAGTGGATAAACAACCAGAACTTTCCACGTTGGTAAACATGTCTATCCACAACTTTCTGTCTGAAGTATTTTCAATCAGTTCTGGCACAAAATGATCTTCCATATCTTGTGGTGTTGATAGTCATGTATTATCACCTTTTATCTCGGGTACTTTTAATCAGTTCTGACACAGACGATCTTCCATGCCATGATCTCAAACTGTCCAGCCTCATGTCGCTCAGTCTTCCTCTGCTTCTCTTTCCCTCTAACTTTCTCACCGTCACAATGTACTAATTTTTTATCTTTCTTATGACATGACCAGAGAATGTAGATTGTCTCCTTCTGAAGTGGGTAATCGGTTCTCTTTATGATTTAATTTCTTTTAGCACTATCATTACTCTTTGTATCTGTCCAACAGATGTTTATCTCCAACAACATGTATCATTTCAAATGTTGACAAAATATTGAACCTTCAGAAAACTGCCTTTTTTCAAACTACACAGCATAAGGGCCTTAACTTCGCGATGACCGCCATCATTATTCAACAACTGAACAGTGAATTGACAGCTGCAGTTGCCACTTAACACTTTATAATTGAAAAAAAAAATGCATTATTTAATTAATTATTATTACTGTTGGACCTGTTCACGTTTCCCGGCCCATCTACACTTTCTCAGTCTGATCTAGGTCAGAGGGGTGTCATGTTGTACTACTTATTTCTAAAAGAGTCTCTCCTGTTACCTAGGCTCAGGCTGTTGGTGGGGGGTTTGGGTTAGAGCCAGTTCTAGATGTTCTGGGGTCATTAAAAGCGGTGTCGTTGTGTAGTATAGAACACGCAACATCGGCGCTGATGTAATTGGAGGCAAGACAACGTGATACCCTTCAATGTAGAAGAGTCTGAGAAAGTATGAATGAAAGGTCAGCCAGTGTGTAGATGGGCTGGGAAACGTGAACTGGACCTTACTGTTTACTATTTATGTCAAAAATGCCACTCAGTTTATGTCTTGCCAAGCACTTGAAGCTTGTATTATCTTTGCAAACAAAATACTCGCTGCATGCCTGTACAACTCATGCAGAAATTGTAACGCATGAAAGCTATTAGTTACTAGTACTACAATACCAGATGTACGCACATACTCTCAGCAGTGAAGCGAGGAGAAGAAAAATATTATTTGTTTCCATTTTCCGTGTATTCGTTACCTGCCAACACTTACACATGTGAATGGATCACTACAAATTATCCCAGTCTTCTCATAAAGTGACCCAAAAATTATGGCTGCCTCTTTCTGGAACTTTCTTGGTGCCTTAAACTCTTTCAAAATATTTATATTACTCAGTTTTACTGTCCAAGGAGCCGAAAGGATTCTTCTGCACAACTATATTTCTGAGGCCTCTGGGCATTTTTTGCTTGTTAACTAATTATCATGTATTAAAACTAGTTGTCTGTAATGCACAAATTATTTTCTAACCCTAAGTGACAGGGATTTTTTAAAAAAATGTTTGATTGTATATTTAGGCATATGCTATTCTTTAAAAGGTAAAGGTAAAGTCGGGAGATGTGAACTAGCGTCATTGCAAACGGTTGTAAACCATAAGTGCTCTGCCACCAGTACGGACAGCTGATAAGAAACTGTCCGCCTGTGTCGCAGTCCACACAAATCTCCTTAGCTACAGCAATGTTCCTCCATTTACCCCAGAGTGTTAACTCTGGTACCCATTTCCTAGAGGCTAGGTGAACCCCAGGAACCGCCCGGGTTTGAACACAGCAATGGGCTGCAGCGAGTTGCAACTGGATTTGAAAGCAAGTCTCCTATTGACTGTGCTAATGCCCCCAAAACGGGCTATTCTTTGATAGCTGTAAATTTCCCTCGAAGTCAGAGTACAGCTGCCCATGAGGCAGGGAACAACAAAACGGTTGTACACGCAAAACTCAGGTCCAGGTAAAAGCCAAAAGTCCAAGCGGACGATTAACCGGGACCTTCCACCGGAATTCACAGCCGGTGAACGAAGAAGAAGAAGATAGCTGTAAATAAAGCAACATGCCATAAACATCAGCACCTATGTAGCTCATACAAAGGCTCTTGCCTGACGCCTCTTCAAAACCTGACGCTGATAGGCACCGCATGACTAAAGAAGAAGAAAAAGAAGATATATAAAAACAATATAAAACATTGTACACAGTCAGTAAATTCAAAGCAACATAATGGATCTTTTAATATTGTCTTTATTGTAAAAAAAAATGTTTTAAATAAAATTATTAAAGCAATGTATAGTTACCAACTACATGTACAACATAGTAGAATGGCTCAGTAAAAGTTACAGGCATAAACCGAAAGATGCAGTCTATGAAAGGAACCCATGACCTTTTAGAGTGTGAGCCAAGTGGTTTAACCAGGGTTGGACAAAATTTGTAGCCCGTGGGGGAAAACCGGCCCGCCGAGCAATTTGTTTACTGGCCTATGAGGCTGGTGTAAAAATATTTATAATATTGTCATTGACTTCACAAACAAGCACAACATGAAAAAACAAGATTGTATGTAGAAAGGGAAAATAAAAACATCAACATTAAAAAAAAAAAGTGATAACCTAAACAGTGATAACTAATATCTGAGGTCACTAAATCTTGGATTCTGCTAGTGGGACCAATGTTGCTGACAAACTCAAACATTAGGAGACAACATAGTAAAATATCAGGTGACGACCTTCCTTTTTCTCTGAGCAGACACATTTAGTAATACATATAAAGAAAGGGCTTCCGTGGTTGAGTGTGCCTGGTTGGTAATTTTCAAATTTGGCCTGCAGACACACAAAAACAGGTTACCCATCCCTGGTTTAAGCTCTTTGCCACAAAGATCTCTGAATATTCAGAAAAAGGTGATTGTCTTCAGTATTAAGTACTTGTTAAGAAGATTCTCTTCTTCTTCTTTTTTCTTCTTCTTATTTCTTCTAATCTACTTTTTCATCTATTTTCTTCCTTCTTCATCTTCTCCTTATTTTTTTTTCTTCTTATTTTTTTTTTCCTTCTTATTTTTCTTCTTCTGTCTTTTTCTTCTTCTTCTTCTTCTTCTGCATTCATTCTTAAAAGAGCAGTTGGCATATTTTCAACTACAGTTCAACAAGTTCAGATCTCTGCTGAATCACGTGGACCAGCCAACTAAGCCACTGTTCTCCAGTGGATCCCTAGCCACTGCAAAATTACAGGAAATGAAAGATTAGACTACTTAGCAAAAATTGGGAGCAATACAACACTCAGATGAAGGACGCACTCATGAGGAAAATAAAACTCAGGTCAAGTCAGTGATTAGAACCCTTTGGAAAACTTCTCATCGTGAAGAGAATCCTGAAAACTTAATCAACCTTCTTAAATTATAGAAACAGACTACGTATTTAGACTGAACTCCCCGTCTGGGTTGCGAGACCTCACTGTAGGGAAAAAAAAAGAATAAACCCAGTGCCTCCCAAACAAGCATATAGTATGTTCTAAGTCGGAGTGAATCTGCCTGAGAGGGGGCGTCAAGAAGTTTCAAGAGCAGCATCTAACAATTTTGAAAATGAGTTCATTTATACCTGTAATAATCAGGATTTTTAGCTTTCACAATCACGAAAACAAAACAATGCTACCGGCTTGTTGTAGAGAGTGATTTGCGTTGTACCTTGTCCAACACTGACCAAAAATAGCAGATTTCATCAAGATAAACCTGTGTCAACCATCACACTGACATATGAAAACTAAATTAAAATCTGTTGGTGATTGTTTCGTTTGTTATTCGACACTGTGTATTATGTGCATGTTTTTCTCCAAGTTTTTATGAACAGCACTTCGGATGTTTTTTTTTTTCACTCCGCTTTTTAATCTCAATTTTATTATGTTAGGAAAGTGGGGAGGGGGTGGGGGGTTCATGCACTCAAGGGCATGCCACCTGAAAAAGAGACGATGTAACGATAAAATGGGTGAGAGATCTGTTCAAAAGAATACAGGCACATGAAAAAATCTAACGTCAGTAAGGGAACACAAATAATTGTTACAGTTCCAAAGAGAAGAGATCTTACTGACTGTAACAACTGGAGAAGAATTACTCTGATTAGTGATTATTGATTAGAAAGGATTATCATCACAGCACTCCGGACAGATCCATAGGTGCTCCGATCTCCTCCTCAAAAAGCTCCACAAGTGTAAAACGAATGATGATGCCTGTTCTGCGTTGGTTAATGAAACGTCTTGTCCTCTTAGTGAAATGTTCATTTCTTGCAGCTCCAGGCTGCACCCCCATGTCCATCAGTCTAGACAGGGATATGGAGTCATGTCCTTTGGCGTGCTCCTCGGTACGGTAAGTGCAGCGCATGGCATTGATAACAACACTTCTGTCCAGTACTGGAACAGACATAACCGCAGTGTCAGCAAGATAGTCTGCACTCTCGTTCCCTTGAACACCGCATGACCTGGCACAAAGATGAAGATTAAGGCAGCTATTCGTAAAGTGCTAAGTGTTGCAATCCATTCTTGCCTGATAAATCCAGCTTGGATTTTTTTAAGCATATTCATCGAGTCACTAAGAATGCATACGTTTGTGAACTTTTGAGTAGCAAGCCGTGCTTGGTAGAAGAATTACTCTGTTATCAGTAATGTCCAAGACTTTCTGTAACATGATTCTCAATAGAATTAAATGGTTAGTGGCGCTATCCTGTTAGAGGAACTAGCAGGTTTCTGACCAGGAAGCAGCTGCTAGATCAAATATTCACTCTGAGAGTTAGTAACACTCAACCCCACCAGGACCACACAGCGAGCGACAAACAGCCGGTGACTAAAAGTGCACCATTTGGATGAGAATCACCCGGGCGCAGGTCCCAGAAACCCTGTTCAACCCGTAGATTATATTTAGGACCCCCGATGCCAGCTGCAGTGGGGCCTTAATAAAACAAAAAAATGGCATCCCATATTGGGGCAGATTATGAAATGGCTGTACAGGACAGAACAAAATGAAGGAATAGACGAGCCCTATGTGACAGACAGCGGCACAACAGGAAAATGATGATGGATCATGACTTCAGGAATCTGCAGTTGCAGACCTAATGTGATGTGATCTGGCTACATTGTGTTTCACCCCAATGTTTCGTGACCTCAATGAATATCCAGAAATTCCCTGGCAGATAATATTTTGCCCTATGAAGAGGTATAATAACGTTATTATGAAACTATATCTGACGTCAGTTATTTTCAGAAATGGTTTTTTTTTTTTCATCTTCTTGCTCTGTTCTACTGTTTATGCTTGGGCTTTATGTCTGGACTTCTAGTAATCCCCCCTGGTCTCTGGGTAGTGAGATCGGACGCCCGTGTGCATTTTTGTGCATGTAACAGCGCTGCCAGGACAAAATTTGGAGTAAAAAATTACCCAAAGTATTTCAGAATCCTCACCAGTGCTACAGAGCCTGGGCACTGTGCTGAGTTTCTTCGGACTCAGACTTGAGTTAGAAGAAGAACGGAGCACCTATGGGTTACTACCCGTGTGCCATGATGTTGATCCGTTGATCAAAGCTCAAACCTCAAATACTGTTTATGCCATAATGTACCAAAGACAGAAGTTAGATGTAGTTTTCTATCTCTTGCAAGTTACAAAGCTTGTGTGAATGTCCTACTGTTTTTCTGTTGTCTCTCTTTTACTGCCTCCACCATCTGTTTCTTGGTCAGCCTCTTGCCTTGTAGCCTGTTGTTCTCATGTAGTATGCTTTAGCTGATAACTGTTTTGTTCCCTTTTTGACCAGATGACCAAATCATTTGATTTTCTGATGTTCTATAAAATTATTTCCTGGTACATTGTTCTTTCTTTAGAATGGTGAATGCCAAAGCCAAGAAAGATACCAAAGTTTTACAATGTGAAATGTGCAAGCAAATACTGACAGGAGCAGAATTGGCTTACAAGGCCACCCAGTGTGCAGGAAAGTAATCCTCTTTGGTCAGCTCATAATCCAATTTAGTACCTGGCAACGGAACATTCTTATAGTATACAACATGGCCATTTGCCAGCCAGGCAGACCACCAGCCAAATGTCCCTACAGTAATTATGGAATGGTTACACAAAGACAGAACAGAAAAATCTGACCAAGGATCTCGTCCTTTTGAAAAAACTACTGGCACTTTATCTTGAAATTTTTTAATTTTGGAACTGTTTGTGAATTTGTGTAAAGATTCTTTGCTATCAAAGATGTCACTCAATTTTGGTGGTATAACATTTTCTATACACCATTCAATATCATCTGATGTAACTAAGAATACGGCATTCGGGTATTTTCGTAGCATATATTTCATAGCATTGTCTAAGTATGACTTTGGAGCATGACAGAAACCTAATTTTCTTGCTTCTGGCTTTAATACATCTCCTCGCCTCACATGAACACCAACAACAGGCCGCCCATCTCGAACAAATTTACCAACATAGCTTGTAAAATCAAGCGTAGCCCTCGTCCTAACAAATTTATTCAGCGTAAATTCTTTTCTGATTTCTTTTTCCATAAGTCGAAAGTATTTCCAAGACTGAATATACCCTCTAATAGAAATATTTCCCGGAGGAAGATTCATAAATTCAGAGTTGTACGAACAAGGCCGATCATCAAACACAGTTTGCAGGCATTCTGCATTGCCAGACTGGATTTTACTTAAGGAAAAGATACTGGTCAGCGGATGAGAGGAAGGGAAGTATGGGATATACCCATTAGCTTTGGCAATTCCTAGCAACGAAGCATAGGCGAACATCCAGTTTCCAACTCTGCCATGGTCCTCTACTGTGACATACAATGGGGATGTTTCCACCTGGGAAGAGAACAACCAAAGTTAACACTGATTAGGATGCTGTTGAAAAAATTGTACCCTTTCGGATTTTGAGTACCTTGTACCAAACAAATGTTAATTTGGGGGGTTTCAGTGGCGAAGTGGTCAAGCCGATTGTCTCGCGCTCTGAAGGTCATGGGTTTGTTTTATGGCTCCATCATTCAGTTCACAAGTGCAATTTTTTTAGGAGATCCCTGGGGATCATCGCCAGAGCTTCAGAGTTCGTGCTTTGTGCAATGCTTTCCGCAGCTGGCTAGCCATTCTTCAAAGAGAGACTGAGTCAAATGGGATAAAACCCAGTGCAATGAAGTCAATTCTCTCGACTTTAACCTTTAATTTTTTAACTTCAAATCATTCTATTTTAAGAAGTTGTTACTTTAAGCTATAAATGTCTGAGTTTGGAGAGATATAATAGTAGCACTCTGGGAAAGAAAAAGATAACTCCAAAATGTGACATAGCAATAGAAGGGAAAGTGCTATCTTGTGAAATAAATCACTCGCATTAAACATCAGAAAACGAGTACTGAAATATAATATCGAGCCCATTTTGTTGTATGGCAGCAAACACTGGAATGTCAGCAAACAAATTAAGAAAAGTTTGGAGGCAACTAAGATATGGTTCTTGAGAATAATGTTGTGAATACTTTGGACTGCCAGAATAACTAACAATGATTGGCTGAAAATGGCTAATGAAAGTAGAACATTATATACAACAATGAAAAGGAGACAAAGATCTTTGGTCAAGTGATGAGAAAAGGAGCACTGGAAAATACTGTAATGACTGGAAAGAGGGAGACCAAGAGAAAAGATGGTGAATGGCCTTAGTGGAACTAATCCAGAACACCAAAGACTGAGATCTTCGGAGATGTATGAACGCCTTTGCCAGCTGGCAAGGCACTTGATGATGATGATGACTCTGGGAAAGAAGGAGTTGCAGTAAAATTTGGGCACAGTGGGTAAATACAGTAAAACCTCCTAATCATGAATTCCAAGGGACAAAAAAAAAAAAAAAAAACAATCATTCACATTTTAAAATCTGTACAAACAGAGAGCTGACAGATGTATTATGAATAATGCACATCCACTGAGACTAACAAACTGTTCATATTACTGAGTTCCCCGTGTGTGTTCAGGGACCTATTATTGGGACAAGAACAGATGCACTGCCTACCCAAAGGATGTCATAATAGGAAATTAACTGGAAGCTTCCTTCGAAGCCGGAGTGCATCTGCATGTGAGGCAAGGAACAAAGTTTGCACAGAGATAAGTCAGCTCTGTAAAAGGGATGCACACGCAACACTCAGGTTCTGGGACAGGACTGCAGTCCAGAAGTGGACGAACAACCAGAACTTTCCACCTGAGTTTACAGATGGTGAATGTGAAGAGGAAGATATTACTGAGTGTATACTGAGTTCATGACAAGTAGGTTTTACTGAAAATGTTTGTGTCTGAGAAGTTAACTTAATAACACTATTTTATATGGTGAGTTGTTTTGTTCTGAAAGAGTAAAGAAACTACATTCACATTATAATCAACATTTATAATTATTTTGCAAGAACCCACTGGCACTGACCACTATCTCAAATGGAATCCAGTCCAGTAGCTTTGACCTCTCATCAATGTTCGTCTTAGGGTTTCTTTCGGGCGTCCTCACCTCCTTAATCCCTTTATTTTCTCCTCTGTAAATATGCTTCCTAGATATTTGAATTCTTGTACTTGTTATAAGCCCTTTGATACCTGACCAACGAACAGCACTACTGCCCTAGAGCAAGAGGCAGACCGAGAGTACAATGGATAGACAATATATCAGAAATCCTGAGGCAACACGGACTAACAACAACACGTGCAACACACCTGGCCCAGGATAGAAAACTGCGACTCCCCACTATGCTGTGAGGCAATTGTGGACAAGACAAGACAAGACAAGATACCTGACCATTAAGTGTAATGCTGAGGTTTAGGTTGTATGTTCCTAGAACTCACATCTATCAGCACAGATATGATACAGAGATCTCCTACCCACCCAATACCAAAGTATCATCACTACAACCAAGTGTCAGCAAACTGAACATAATTCTATGATGCTTTGCTACTATTTGTCTCATAGGAGTAGGGAAAAGAAGAAGAAAAAGATAGTAAAATGAATGCAGAGTGCGGTCACAAAAGTTACTTTCCATTTACATATGTTTTTTCCGTATTCATTCACAATATTGTGGAAACAAATTCCAGTATTGTGGTTTCAATAGAAAATTTACGTTGAGAAGTTTGCCATAGTTTTCTGAATGGTTGATCATACACATCATAAAGGGTCCGCTGCCAAACCACTCACAGATGATTACCACCAAGTAGTGCAGATCCAGCCAATCTATTTTTCCGTTAATTTACAAACAACCCGTCATACCCTGGAGGAAATATCCAAAAGGTGCTAAATACCTGGGACCTCTGTAGTGTCTTAGAGTTATAACTCACAGTCCTTAAGACGATTCCCTAACAAACAATCAACCAGCAGTCTGACCAGTAATATATGGTTATCTGCATTTTGCAATTCCCGATATTTCTCAGGCCCCATTGGAGGATAGTGTGGTAGATCCACTGCTGCTTAACTCTGTTAGTACCAGGAGGTTATGTAGAAGAAAGCAGTGAAGAAATATATGTCTTAAAACTTTATCAATGCATGTATGTACGAACTCACACATGCACACACACATACATAAATACATACATAGATTCAAACAACAAACTTTACCTCTATCTCATACTTCCTCCGGCGGTAAACACATTCCCTGTAATCTGACTTCCATAGATATTTAACTGCATGCAGAAATGGTCTTTGGTATGTCCACAACAGCCAAAACAGGACAGCGACAGCCACTAGGAAGTTACACAGATTCCTGTACTGAATTAAATGGCTGCAGCGTCTAAACCATTTCCTGATTTAAAAAAAAAAAAAACAAAGTAAACTAATGGTCAAGACTTATGTCTTAGAAAATAAGGAGGATGTACTCAGCATAAAGTGTCTTTAAAAATTTTTAAAAGTGCTGGTACTTTTAACAAAGTGATTTTTACAGTAGAACTGAAAATATTATGCCTTAACTCTTCGAGTCCCAGGGGGTTTAGCATCAGAGGCCCAAGGGGTAGTCAAAAGAGATGTAAAATCGGCGCATCTTGCGTTTATTGGGCCTCTAGGCGAGAACCTATGAACGTATGATACGCTCCTTGGGACTCAAAGAGTTAAAAAAAAGTGCTGGTGTACCACCAGAAAAAACAGCCCTGCTAATATTATTAATAGTAGAGTGCAGATCTAGTAATGGGAACTCTTGCACTTTTTGGGTGGCTTTGGTGATGGATTTGTTCACCTTTTTGCAGGTTTCAGCTATACCATTTATTCATCTCTGTTTCGTTTTCTTCTTCATCTTCCTCACAGAAGTTCTTCTGTAAAAAAATGTCTTATGTGCAGTCTGGTCTGAATGCGTTCTCACTAGGTGGTCAAGACTGTGCTGGCTGTCCTCCGAATAGAGGTCCCAAATTATCGAGGCTCAAAATATACCCTAACACTTTTTGTGTGGCTTTTGATGGGGCCACATTGTGGGGAGGTTTCAGCTACACCATTTACCCAAAAGCATGTTTAAGAGTCGACTAATTGGAGCTTCCTCACAGTCGGAGTGCATCTGCAAGGAACCAACAGTCTGCACAAAATGTCTATCATGCAGTCTGTGAAACGAATGCACACGCAACTAAGTTTCTGGAACAGGACTGCAGTAAGAAGTGGATGAACAACCAGAATTTTCCACCAATAACGTTAACAGCTTAACGAGGCCGAAAATATACCCTAACAGTGCCTCAGTCACCTGTAAATTGCGGACTTCTGGCAACTACCCCCACCGCCGAGAGTATCTTCGCGTAGCAGAGTGGGGCTAAACTAGATGGCTAAGACTCCTGAGCAAATAAAATGAAGGAAGCTGCAGGAGATGCGGTAGCTGCTGCTCTTGAGCCACAGCCATCTAGTTGAGCTCCGCTCCATGGCTGCGCATAGCAGCG
Organism: Candidula unifasciata; assembly: GCA_905116865.2. Lineage (NCBI taxonomy): Eukaryota > Metazoa > Mollusca > Gastropoda > Stylommatophora > Geomitridae > Candidula > Candidula unifasciata. The sequence goes on along the minus strand of CAJHNH020006468.1, from coordinate 221,433 downwards.
CGGGAGATACTCTCGGCGGTGGCAGTAGTCGCCGAAAGTTTGCAATTTAGGTCGCCGGAAATCCATAATTTACATATGGCTGAGGCCTTAATTGGGGTATATTTTCGGTCTCGATAATTTGGGACCGTTATTTGGAGGATAGCCCACAGCTATACAACTGTGCTATATTTTTATGTGGTGGAGCTGGGTTTCTTGGATTTGTACCGGTTTGATTCTCATCCTTGAATTGTCAATCCTACAGTCTGCAATCTTAGAGTGGAAAAACTTAAAGAAAAAAATATGCAATATGTTAAATATCAAAGACTCGAAAAAAAAATACTAATTTTCAAGAAGCGATTCCTGGGTTCTCTTGTCTCGAAAGAAACCAGTTTTCCGTCATTGCCGCTTTTGTTACTTTCTTCGGCACCCTTCATGTATTAAACTGTTTGTCTTTTCTAACAATAAAATGTTCCAGTGTGCATGAATAAGTCAGAATGACTGTATATTCTACGATAATTTCGAGCATAACTTACATTTTCTAGGTGCCTGGTTCCATGGCTCCAGCAGACGACAATACAGTCGATGTTTAGCAGTCTCAGCGTTATAAAATCTCCATTTTTTTTATTTCAAATTAATTAGCGATGGCAAACTGCTGGAAATAAAATTGCCTAGTTTAAACCAAATAGCCCAAAAATTATGTGGTTGGTTCTACAACGTCCTGCAAAAAATAAGCAACTAACTTTTGATACTCCGTGTAACTAGCAAATTTCTAGAGATGCGACATCTAAAAAGCTCTTGTTTCATGGCAACTGCAAAAAAAAAAAAAAAACTTTAAATCAGCAGTTCTAAAGAGACTGGCAGTGTAAAGTGTATAGAATGTCGCTGAAAGGAAATTAAACCCCCCAAAATTTATTTCGGACACATTAAAAGACACAAAACTCCTTTTAAAACAATCACCATCATGATCATAATGTAGCAGCTTCTTCACAGAACAACGTTCTTGTCAGGGCACGCCGGAACCTCGGTGTCTAGCAAATTATCCAGCCTAATGTGCATTCAAAGCCAATGCCTCTTTGATGTCTTGTGTACATCTTCACGGAGGTCGGCCTTTGTCTCGTTTTCCCGAACAGTACCCTCTCGCCCCCGCCCAACAAGGGGCGCAACAACAAAGAAAAAATGGGGGCGTTCAACCTTATCCCCCCCCCCCACACACACACATTACACATTTTTTAGTTAACATTTTCGGGGTGGGTGTGAGGCTCCCCCCCCCCCTCAACCCTCTTGGAGAAAACTCTGGGCAGGGGACTTCAGCATCCCCACACCCCACCCACAACGTCTTCCTTACACCCTAAACAAAATTGGGTGGGAGTTCAGACCCCTTCTCCCCGTGTGGGTTCCGGTGCCCTGTTTGTGTGGGGGGGGGGGGACAAAAATAAGCCCACTGCCTGCCCAAAAGCATGTCGTAAGAATCGACTAAATGGGAGCTTTCTTTAAAGACGGAGTACATCAGCCTGGATGCAGGGAACCAACAGTCTGCATGCAAATGAGTCAGACCTGTGAAACGGATGTACATGCAACACTCAGGTTCTGGAACAGGACGGGAATCCAAAAGTGGATGAACAACCAGAACCGTAGTTTTCAGCCGGTGAACGCGAAGAAGAAGAAGACCCCTGCACCCCCCCCCCCCCTCTTTCCACCCCTTCCGAATATAGTAAGAAAACATTGGCAAACCGGCCACTACCCCACCCTCGCCACATTTCGGATTTTCTGGCGAGGTTTGGTGACCCTGACCCAATAATTTTATAAGGAGGCAGATGCACTCCAACTTCGAAGGAAGTCCCAAGTTAGTCGACTCCTACGACATGCTTGCAGGAAAGGCAGTGGGTCTATTCTTGTTCTCTACTCAATGGGGCCCCGGAATCTACAAGGGGAAGATGAGGCAGATAACCTGATCTACACAGATGGGTCCGTTGTGCGAGGATACAAGAGTGCATAGACATTCACAGCTCGTTCTGCAGGCAAAAATTCAGGAAGCCAGGGGTACCTTTTCTAGCACCACCAGCGGCATGACGATGGAGGAGATGACAACAGCTTTTATGTGACCGGAATCACACGATTATTCCCACGAGTGTGCGCCAAGTCATTCTATGAGTATGATCCGGCGGGTCAAGGCAGGCTCAATGTGCAGACCGTGGATTGAGTCAGTGTGCAACTCCCCTGTGAGTACAGCTACGTTCACCTTTGTCCCAGTGTATGCAGGTGTTGTTGGCAATGAAAGAGCTGTTAGACTGGTCTGTTTTGCCCTAGTTGCAGATCACCGGCCTATGAATCGCGCCGACATTGTTAATGCCCTTCGAGAGATTTTGGGAGCAGCGAATCCATATCACTGCTAAGAATATGTTAATTTGGACTACAGATCAGCACAGCCAAGAATGAGAGGACCACCAGACGTTCAAGAAGTCTTGTTAACCAGCATATGACTGGCACTATTAACTGCAGAATGCTGATGTATATATTGAACGGGGAATCTGGGCACCTTTGAACGTGTCCGGAGTGCTGTGAAGATAACCCAGTTCATAACTCATAATACACACACACACATACAAACACAAGAAATTCTAATTTCTTACTACTGACCATAAACAGGGGAAATCTACAGGTCACGGGACTGTCAAATATTTCAGTGGGTGCTAGATTAAGCGTAAAGCTTTGGTTTGGTTAGGGTTATAGTTATAGTTTAGGTTAACGGGCGAAAACCTTGGACTGGGAAAAAAACGCGTTAAAGCCCACAAAACACACGGAAACCCCGCTCTTACCACCCTCTAAAATATTGGATTGCCCCGTGGCGTCATTTGTGGTCGGCTAAAAAGAAAGCACCAAAATGTAAAAGCTTTTATTTCTCATAATTATATTTTGACCTTTAAACCAAAAGTCTACACATTATAAATTAAAAAAATGTAAATTACAACACAGAAAAGTTGTTTGCCTTGCTCGTTAAAAGCAGTAGATCTATACCCCCCCCCCCCCCCCCCCCGCCCCCCGAAACCCACACGAGACACACTTTACGTTTTCAATATATATAAGGCTTTACAAGCCCCTTAATGTGACGTCTGTGACTCAGTATATCTTGCTTAATGAATCAGCAGACTGTAATGTTAAGATCCAAATTATGTAATAGAGTGCTTTAGTTTTCGTCACGGTTTTTATAAGGGACACTTACTTTAAGTGTATGAATGTGACACATTAGATTGTTTTCTTCATGATAATGGCAGCAATAATTTTGATAAAGGCTGTGATATAGCGATAGGTGTTAGAATGTAGATAAATAACTGACAGGTATTACTTGTCAGTTACAACATGCTGTACATCAATGAATGCACTAGATTTGTTATTGGTAATTGTTTTAACATATTCCTTAACTGTAGGTTGAACTGAACAATAGATCTCAAATAACAGTGTGTTTACGGTAGTCAAGCAACATGGCTGGCAGTCTTGCCTGTAGGAGATTATAATTGTCTGGCGGGCGACGTGATCTCGGGTCTGGGGCTTGGTGTTTCTTCAGAATATTGCATGGGTCTAATGAAGTTTACAGTGTAGCAAACTGTGAAGACTGGGCACAGGCAGGGGAAACAGGCTTTAGGAGAAAGGTCGGGAAAGACAAAGAGGTATCTAAGACAATCAGAGAGAGAGAGAGAGAGAGAGAGAGAGAGAGAGAGAGAGAGAGAGAGAGAGAGAGAGAGATATAGAGAGAGCGACTAATGGATACACAGACAGACATACAGAGTAAACAGGAGAGATGTAGCTAAGATGAAACAAATACCACTGAATAGAGAGACAGACCAAGGTAGAAAGGGAGAGAGAGAGAGAGAGAGAGAGAGAGAGAGAGAGAGAGAGAGAGAGAGAGAGAGAGAGAGAGAGAGAGAGGGGGGGGGACAAGAAGAGACACATTCAAAGACGAGAATAGTCAGAGATAAAGATACACAGTAAGACAAGGAAAAAAAAAAGATAAGAACGTTGAGAAATAATAAAGATATATACATAGAAAGAAGCTGAAAGGGTTTCGGAAAAAGTCACGTATGTCATAGAAAGGCACACCTAGAGACTTTGGTAGATGAGAGACAGAAGGACGAACAGGCAGTGACGCATACAAGACGTATGTTTTCTTATAGAGGTAAAAAAGGTAACTCTGTGTGTGTGTGTGTGTGTGTGTGTTTGCTCTGTGTGTGAGGGATATGTTTATGGGAGAGAGAGGTTGTAAAAAGAAAGACATTTAACCAAACAAAAAGCAGAACTAAACAAATGATCACAAGAACGATCAACAAGTGAACGTTGCGGCCAGAAATCCGTCAACAGCACTGTACTTAAACACTGTTACAATTTTAAAAAAAAAAAAGAATACATAAAATGACTTATTCACTTTCTGTGTGAGATAGGAAATAAGAGCTAGAGGACGAGATAATGTGAGTCAGAGACCAAAGACAGGGAGAGAGATAGGGAATGTGAGCTAGAGAACTAGATAATATGAGCCAGAGACCAAAGACAGGGAGAGAGATAGGGAATGTGAGCTAGAGAACAAGATAATATGAGCCAGAGACCAAAGACAGGGAGAGAGATAGGGAATGTGAGCTAGAGAACTAGATAATATGAGCCAGAGACCAAAGACAGGGAGAGAGATAGGGAATGTGAGCTAGAGAACTAGATAATATGAGCCAGAGACCAAAGACAGGGAGAGAGATAGAGAGGGAGGGAGAGAGAGAGAGAGAGAGAGAGAGAGAGAGAGAGAGAGAGAGAGAGAGAGAGAGAGAGAGAGAGAGAGAGAGAGAGAGAGAGAGAGAGAGAGAGAGAGAGGAAAAGTGAAAGACGATGGGCTAGAAAACGGGGAGGGTGAGGATAGAGGTGTTGGGTGTATCAACTATAATTGGACCTCAGGGTACGAGTATACCTGGATACGAGCTTGTCTGGATACGAGATTATCATCGCCGAATTTATTATCCAAAATATACGAGGTAAAATCCAAGACGCGAGCTCCAGAGACAAGAACTCTCGGCGCTACCCGACAGCATCTTGATAATATTTCAATGTATTAACTCACGTTAACATTGCTGAAGGACTTAAGCCAGTCGACAGGACACTTGATGGTGATCGACTGTGGCATCATGTTCGGAAGTAAATCTATTTTCTCATCATCATTATCACCTTCATCATCATCATCATCATCATCATTATCATCATCATCATCATTATAAACCACTTCTGCCGTTAAACGACATGGGGAAGAATAATTTGCGATCCAATGCGCAAAGCTGTCCACCGGAACCCACACGGAGGTGTCCCATTCACTGTCCCAAACTGTATTATACATGCCACTACACAATACGTCTGATTACATGATAAGGATTTCATTTGCCGATACCTTTGACAATATTAAGTCCCGATGTATTCGCTAACACTTTGCGAGACTTACCTGGCCACTGTAATAATTTGATCTTGAGATACAAAATTGTAAAATGTCCCGTTTCTTGTTGCTGTCAATTCACAGATTAGAATCTCATTAAACCAAGGTATCGCTGGCAGCCACTTGTCACATTTAAAATAACCGCCTGTTGTTCTCTGCGATCAAATTGTGTGCCAAAACAACTCCCCCATTGTGCCTTTTTTCGGGTGCATATTTTACAAGCTATTCATGTGGTGTTCTTTTTCTTTCTTCTTTTCTGTTTTCGTCTCACTAATACCAGGTTGTAGAACAATGTCGTTGTTTTCTGCATTTGTCTTCCTCCCCATTGGCTTGGAAGGTGTATGGACATAAAAGGGCAACTCCTAAAAACAGTCAGGTTTATCATAAGAACTTGTCTGTCGGTGTAAATCAGAAAGCGAACGCAAGAAGAAAGAAGAAGAAGAAGAAGAAGAAGAAGAAGAAGAAGAAGAAGAAGAAGAAGAAGAAGAAGAAGAAGAAGAAGAAGAAGAAGAAGAAGAAGAAGAAGAAGAAGAAGAAGAAGAAGAAGAAGAAGAAGAAGAAGAAGAAGAAGAAGAAGAAGAAGAAGAAGAAGAAGAAGAAAGAAGAAGAAGAAGAAGAAGAAGAAGAAGAAGAAGAAGAAGAAGAAGAAGAAGAAGAAGAAGAAGAAGAAGAAGAAGAAGAAGAAGAAGAAAAAGAAGAAGAAGAAGAAGAAGAAGAACCTCAAGGATGTTTCTATCTCGTTGTCCTTTAACGTTGCCGGTCTGATGACTACAAGAGTCTGTCCTATAATAAATTAATATTTCGTTTACACCACTGCCGGCTTGCTAGGCCCGTCGGGTGGAATGGCAGTAACAAATCTGACCTGGTTGGTGTCCGCCTCCTTACAGGCGAGCCATTCCCCCCATAGCCCGAAAACCTCGCGGTTTCAGTTTCCGGGCATGCACCACAAGAAGGTGGTGTTCCTAATCCTGTTTAACTATATTGGGTTACACCCGTGTGCGATGATGTTGATCTGTCGACTAAATGAAACTAATCTAAACTAACTATACTGATATCAGATACCCTTGTTTAATGGAATGTTATTGCTAATGTTATTTTAATTTTGTGAGCCGCCATCGTGTAGCGGCCAGCTGCTTGCCTGAAGATCAGAAGGTCGTGGGTTCCAATTCAAACGGATATTTTATTGTAAATGACTTTGGCTCCCATGTCTTAAATAGACAACAGGTAAAGTCCTGGGAAGTAAAGGTGGCCAGCAATATGTTGAGCACCTTACCGACCGAGTGCCAAATAGTCTATAAAAGATAGGTCTAGCACTATATGCCCAAAAAAAATTTTTTAAAAAAATAATAAACAGACAAATAATTTATCGGCACTCATAGAAAGAAGTTATGTTTATTTATATGCTGAAATGGACTGAGGACGTGTAAATGGGTTCTTTATTTCAGTTGTAACAGATGTATGTGAATGTCATAGATGACTAAAAACATAGAACGAATATCAAATGCATTGGAAAACAAATGACTCACGAAACTAATGGACATTAAATATGAGAGTTTAAGAAAGGCATTAAAATGCGAGAAATTCCTCGCCAACAGCTAGTATTCAGTTATATAAATAAACAGAAGAAAAAAAAACACACACACAAATAGTTACAAGACAAAACAGATGGCGACATGTTTGGCACACTCTGTGAAGAAGCGGACAAGAAAATTACAAAAACAAGCACTGAAATGAAAAACAAACAACTGAGGAAATGATGTAATCCAAGAAAAACCCTAAGGTGAACGTTGACAAGAGAGGCAAAGGATGCCTCAACTTCTGCGTCATTCGCGAAATGTCTCCTGTCAAGGTGGGGTTTCAGTGGACCGCTTTGCGAGATAAACATTTGTCAGTATAAACAGCAAACATTTCCTTATAAATTTCCTTTGCAGGCATTCCTTTAGCCTCTCACCCACACCCTCCCTCGAAAAAAATATGCACAAGAACATGTTGTTCTTTGAGGGTACACCCCGTAAGTACAGTCGCCATTTTGTTTCTGTGTTGCGAATGCGCATGCAACAACTAGTGTCACCTAGTGAACTAAGACATAAAGTTCGATGTTGCTGTCACCTAATGACACCTTTAGGAGCCACCAACTACATTTTCCTGCCATCCCATAACCATTTATGACTCACTTATTGACTTCTCCTCGTGTTTATAGTATATTTCCCCCTCTTTTCTGTTCCTTTTTGTCCTTATTTACTGGTTGTTTCTTTTAAATCGTTCTAATTTTCTCTCTCCTTCTGTTTCTCTCGCGCGCTCTCTATATTTCCTTTCTCTATCCGTCTGTCTATATTATGTGTTCTTTATCTCCGTCGCTATTTTCCTTCGGGTCTCTCCTTCTCCCTGTCCGCATTTTTTTTTTTTTTTAAATTAAATTAAATCTGACACACTCAAAAATATGATATTATAACTCCCGGAAACTGAAAGCAGTCAACAAATACCCGATCACGTCGAATGTGTCGACCGAAAGAAACCAAGTTTGCTGTTAACAAACATAACACAGTTAACATCAGTTAGAAGCACGAAAAGAAAAGGATATTACAACTGAATCGGTATAAGACAAATATATGTATAAATACATGCACTGACGCCACCAACACCTGTCTATTGCAAATATCCTCCCTAAACTGTCACATTTTCCCACGAATTATATCTATCCCACGCCCTCCAATTTGTCCTTTGCAACACAAACTACGGCCATCTTTAGATATAAATACAGATGGGCGTGCACAAACCCACATCACAGCAGCTCAGTCTGTACAAACATGTTACGTATGCTTTTAGTAAACAAATGCCACTCTTAACCCTTTCTGTCCCAACTAACGCTCAGCGTGTTATTGGCTATTATCTGTGTGTATACCTGCAACAACAATGTTATATTTTTCAGTTTTGGCTGGTGCGTGCTAAAGAAATGAAGTTAAATATGTTTTTTTTTTGTGTGTGTTTTGTTTTATTTGTTAAATATCCAGAAACCATGAGTTGTTAACCCTTTGGCTCGGTACTATGGATATCGCAACCCTTCGGCCTTGATTCCATTATAGGTACCGTAAATCTGGGAGAAAATGTGTCTTTTCTGCCTAGCCCCGGGAGTGAACCTAGACCACAAGGAGTTCGTCACCCGGTCACCGCGTAGTCAGGATTAACAAACTACGCTAGAGAGCTGGGCAAAAATGTTGCTAAGTAGCACAGTGTATGTTCTTAGGTCTTTGAAAGTGACGTACTAATACATTTGATGCTGTGGTAATTGTGCCAGGTTGGGTATTCGCTATAAAATCATTTGGGACTGAACAAGTTAAACCTAGATATCTCCAGAAATTGATGTTAAATTCTGGTAACCACAACCTTTGTTTCCTCTTCCTACAATTAATGTCAAATTCTTTTGTCTTTTCCCTACGGTTTCGGTCGACGTCTGTGGCTTAGGTGTTGCGAACCCGCTTCGTAATTCTGAAGCACCCGGTAAGATTCCAGCTGCATGTAGCCTGGCAGCAGATAGATTTGTCTTGATTTCGACAAAGTTATCGAGAGCCGAGCTATGACAAACTATTGAATGTAAATTTGCCCAGTAAAACCAAACAGCACAAATAAATGCTGGGCTTGGTTCTGCAACATCCTGTAAAATGATACTCAACTATTTTATGGTGTTGATTTTTAATAGATAATCTTTTAACAATTGCAACTGGTGTGGGTAATCAATTCTCTTGTTAATTTTTTTAAATACACCTTGATTGCTCTATTTGTTTTCTTTCTCTTCGCGAGTATACTGGGTAAATCATATGATATTTGTGATTACAGTTCTAGATTAGACTTGCCTCACGCCCTAAAAGTCGTGGGCTATCCTCCGAATAACGGTCCTAAATTATCTGCGTAGAAAGTAATCCCTAACAGGGCCTGAGCCACGTGTCAATTGCGTACATCCGGGGACTATACCGGCACCACCGAATTGCGAACTTCCGGCGCCTTCCGCCGAGAGTACTCCCCACGACGCTGACGCGGCGTGGATTGGGGCTAAACTCTATGGCTAGGACTCGCGAGCAAATAAAACGACGGCAGCTGCAGGAAATTCGGTAGCTGCTGCTCGTGAGTCCCAGTCATCTATTTTAGCCCCAATCCACGCCGCGTGAGCGGCGTTTGGAGTAATTTCGGCGGCCCTAAAGCCCTGTTAGGGATTACTTTCAGCGTAGATAATTTAGGACCGTTATTCGGAGGATAGACAAGTCGTGAATTGGCGTTTGGACTAGGGCTGGTAAATTATTTAGGAAATAGCGCCAATTTGTTGTTATAATGGTACCAAAATACACCAAAAAGTACAAAATTTATAATTTAAAAAAATAACCCTTAAAATATCTTTAAAAGCGCATACACAGAACCCATGTGTGTGTGTGTGTATGTGTGTACATATGTGTACACACATATACACACACATATACACACACAGCTGATTAAACTGGCTAACCTAATAGTTGATCAGAAATGAAAGTTTGTGTCCATTACATCAATGATAAAACATTTTTGTTTCACTCAGTAAAGTTGTTGTGGCTTTTTCCAGGTGCTGGAGGAATGACTTTGATCTCATCAATAAAATTTAAGTTGAAATCTTCAAGGAAGAGCCCTGGTTTGGACTCCTTCGTTTGTTCCCGGGGGAGGTAAGCGAAAAGACCCAGGGTAATGGTGACATGGATTGACAGAGGATGAAAATGTTGGGTTTGCCAATAATGGTGGTGTTTATGATGAAGATGACGAGGAAGAGGGGGAGGAGGATGATAACAAAGATAATACACATTTTGAAAATCTGTAATAAAAAGTGCCTCATTTATATATTCTGTATAAAAGATACAAATGTCAGTTATTGACAAATTCTGTACACAACGAAATGTAAAATACTTTTTACATAACATGACTATAAAGTGTGTCGGACATGACAGTATAAAACTATGTGTACACAGTACAAATCAGAAATATTTTGTTAAGATAATTAGATCTACTGTGTAGATAATGTATAAAATATTGTGTAGGCAATGTGTGACACATTGTATAGACCAAGTATGAAATACTGTATAGACAACGTGTGAAGTATTGTATAGACCACATATGGAATATTGTATAGACAACGTATTGTGTAGACGACGTACGAAATATTGTATAGACAACGTGTGAAGTATTGTGTAGACGACGTATGAAATATTGTATAGACAACGTGTGAGGTATTGTGTAGACAACGTGTGAAGTATTGTGTAGACGACATATGAAATATTGTATAGACAACGTGTGAGGTATTGTGTAGACAACGTGTGAAGTATTGTATAGACAACGTGTGAGGTATTGTGTAGACGACGTATGAAATATTGTATAGACAACATGTGAAGTATTGTGTAGACGACATATGAAATATTGTATAGACAACGTGTGAAGTATTGTGTAGACGACATATGGAATATTGTATAGACAACGTGTGAGGTATTGTGTAGACAACGTATGAAATATTGTATAGACAACATGTGAAGTAATGTGTAGACGAAGTAAGAAATATTGTATAGACAACATGTGAAGTATTGTGTAGACGACATATGAAATATTGTATAGACAACGTATGAAATTTTGTATAGACAACGTATGAAATATTGTATAGACAACGTGTGAAGTGTTGTGTAGACGACGTATAAAATATTGTATAGACAACATGTGAAGTGTTGTGTAGACGACGTATGAAATATTGTATAGACAACGTATGAAGTATTGTGTAGACAACGTATGAAATATTGTATAGACAACGTGTGAAGTATTGTGTAGACAACATATAAAATATTGTATAGACAACGTGTGAAGTAATTGTGTAGACAACGTATGAAATATTTTATAGACAAAGTGTGAAGTATTGTGTAGACAATATATAAAACATTGAGTAGTAAAGTAAATAAAGTAAAGATCCCTTTTTACGCCCTAGGCGCGTCGGGTATGGAAAGATCTTCCCATATTTTTACAGACCAATCGGCACTGGATGGGTAATGTGGTCAGCATTACGCCGGCCGTCTTTACTTTCCCAGGACAGCCATCCCGGTACCATTTTAGGCTGGGTCGACCTGCGACGCCCCATACCATGATAAAAATCCACGCAGCCAGCTGTCGGTTTCGACCGCGGTACTTTGGATTACGAGTCGGACTCACAACGCCTAAGCCACGGACGCCGGTTAACATTGAGTAGACAACATGTGAAATATTGTAAAGGCAACATGTGAAATATTGTCACGATATGGAAAATATTGTGCACACAAGCAAATGTGAAATATTATAAACATAACATACAAAGTATATTGGACATGACAATAGTGAAATAATCTTACATAAGCATTGTTAGCAACCATAAACTGAAGCAATTAAGAAAAATTCTCAGTTGTACGAAAGTATTAAAATATAAAAGTAACGAAATGAAATATTACATATTGAAATCAGCAAATATAGGTTCACAAGAAACAAGTGAAAGACAATGCAAATAAACAGATATATATACAGAAGCAAACATCTCATTAAAAAAAGAAATACAAACCGAAACAAGAAAGAGACAGAAGAAAAAATACAGATAGACAGAAGAAAGAAAGAAAGAAAGAAAGAAAGAAAGAAAGAAAGAAAGAAAGAAAGAAAGAAAGAAAGAAAGAAAGAAAGAAAGAAAGAAAGAAAGAAAGAAAGACAGAAAGAAAGAAAAAGAAAGAAAGAAAGAAAGAAAGAAAGAAAGAAAGAAAGAAAGAAAGAAAGAAAGAAAGAAAGAAAGAAAGAAAGAAAGAAAGAAAGAAAGAAGAAAGAAAGAAAGAAAGAAAGAAAGAAAGAAAGAAAAAGAAAAGAAAAAGAAAGAAAAGAAATAAGGAAAGAAAGAAAGAAAGAAAGAAAGAAAGAAAGAAAGAAAGAAAGAAAGAAAGAAAGAAAGAAAGAAAGAAAGAAAGAAAGAAAGAAAGAAAGAAAGAAAGAAAGAAAGAAAGAAAGAAAAGAAAGAAAAGAAAGAAAATAAAAAGAAAGAAAAGAAATAAGGAAATAAATAATAAATAAATAAAGAAAGAAAGAAAGAAAAAAAGAAAGAAAGAAAGAAAGAAAGAAAGAAAGAAAGAAAGAAAGAAAGAAAGAAAGAAAAAAGAAAGAGTGAAAGAAAGAAAGAGATAGATAGATAGATAGATAGATAGATAGATAGATAGATAGATAGATAGATAGATAGATAGATAGATAGATAGATAGATAGATAGATAGATAGATAGATAGATAGATAGATAGATAGATAGATAGATAGATAGATAGATAGATAGATAGATAGATAGATAGATAGATAGATAGATAGATAGATAGACAGAAAGACAGATAGATAGATAGGTAGGTAGGTAGGTAGGTAGATAGATAGATAGATAGATAGATAGATAGATAGATAGATAGATAGATAGATAGATAGATAGATAGATAGATAGATAGATAGATAGATAGATAGATAGATAGATAGATAGATAGATAGATAGATAGATAGATAGATAGGTAGGTAGGTAGGTAGGTAGGTAGGTAGATAGATAGATAGATAGATAGATAGATAGATAGATAGATAGATAGATAGATAGATAGATAGATAGATAGATAGATAGATAGATAGATAGATAGATAGATAGATAGATAGATAGATAGATAGATAGATAGATAGATAGATAGATAGATAGATAGATAGATAGATAGATAGCTAGCTAGCTAGCTAGCTAGGCTAGCTAGCTAGATAGATAGATAGATAGATAGATAGATAGATAGATAGATAGATAGATAGATAGATAGATAGATAGATAGATAGATAGATAGATAGATAGATAGATAGATAGATAGATAGATAGATAGATAGATAGATAGATAGATAGATAGATAGATAGATAGATAGATAGATAGATAGATAGAAAAGAAAGAAAGAAAGAAAGAAAGAAAGAAAGAAAGAAAGAAAGAAAGAAAGAAAGAAAGAAAGAAAGAAAGAAAGAAAGAAAGAAAGAAAGAAAGAAAGAAAGAAAGAAGGTTAGCTGCATATCCTCTACAGAAGTCTACAGGCTACCTCAGACCCACCGCCAGCACTTGGCTATTTGTGATTCTACTAGAGCAGTGGTTCCCCACCTTCCTATTGCCACGACCCTTTAAAACAGTTCCTCGTGTTTTGCCCCCCCCCCCCCCCCCCCCCCCCCCCCATCCTACCCCCAATTATACACTTATTTTCGTCGCTACTTCAAAACGTTCGTGAATATGTTTTCCAAAGGTCTTAGGCGTCCCCTTTTCCAAAGGTCTTTGGCGACCCCTGTGAAAAGGTCGTGTGACCCACAAAAGGGTCGCGACTCACAAGTTGAGAACCGCTGTACTTGGCGGATTGGTGGGTTTGTCCCCTCCAGGCTGATACGATAAAGGTTTACCATACCATCATGAAATGAAACAATCTCAGTCTGCACGGCAGACCAACAAGGCAGATCTCATATACCCCGTTCAATTCCCCAGCGAAGTTAGAATTAAAGCAACCAGTTACACCAGCCAGCTGTAACCTGCAGTCCTAAGCGGGTAAGGAGAGAGAGAGAGAGAGAGAGAGAGAGAGAGAGAGAGAGAGAGAGAATGAACAAATGAACGAACGAACGAACTTTATTTTCAAAGTGTTTAGAACTGGGCACTTAGGCCCGTCTGACATCTTGCCCTTCCGCCAAATCACCAATTAATGTGTAGATTGTTTCCTTTGGATGTAGATAATACTTTCCCTGCAGGTGTTAATTTTTTTCAAGACATCCTAATTACTCTTTTTGTCTGTCACGGTGTATACTGGGTATATATCTTACGGTGTTTGTTCTTATAGTCCTAGATTAAGTTTCTCTCACGGTCTAAAGGTCGCGGCTTTGTGTTTTGACTTCTTTGTTTTGTTCCTGACTAAAAGTTTTTCGGAAATCCCACTGTTGGTAGCGGGAGCAACAGAAATTCGTGCTTTGTGACCCGCTCGGCAGGCTTACAGTCCTTCTGCAGAAGGAGACTGAGTTGCATGGGATTAAGTCAAGTGGAGCTTCAGTCGTTTAAACACCTTTGTTTTCTTCTTCAGTCCAATGTGTGTGACGCAGACGTTTAGGTATGCCCGAGCCTTCCGTCTTGTATACCATCAATAATTTCTTGTATAAATACTTATCGTGAAAGTGTCTTTTTCTTCTTCTTCTTTTCTCTACCCCTGGAATGCTTTGTAGCGTCAGGGACAGGAAGAGATTCATGGAATAGACTCTTCTGTTCGCTTCGTAAATAATACTTTCCAGTGTCTCCGACATGTCCATGTTCTGCGTGGTCACCCTCTGGCCTCTGTTACCACTGTATCTGTATAGCAATGCTTCTTGTGGTGCCCTGTTTGTTGCCAGTCTTCTTAAATGAACAGACCATTTGATTTGTTGTCTACCAATAAAGTGCAGTATTGATTCTGTGCCCACTCTCCTCCTCATATCATCGTTTCTAAGTCGATCTTTTCAGGTAGAAATGATTCTGAACTAACTAATGTTAGACAGCTGCCAGATCCAGCCTAGAGTTTATTCACTAGAAAATAAGCAAACGATAGTTCACAGTAAGAAAATGACATTTCGCGCCTTTGGTTTATCTGGCAAATAGCTATAGACCTATACAAGTTGACAGAAAAGCAACTCTCTGTTTTAATACACTTACGAATTATTTATTTACGGTAATTTTTGTTGCATGGGTTTGATCTTACATGTATGAGAATGTAATTTGTAAACTAAATTTGCGAATCTGTGTTTTAGACTGATTGTTTTGTTTAAAAGTCGAAGTTCCACGAACACGGCTGGAGAGCAATAGAGTGCTCAGCGAGCTGCATTTTACAACGTTTGGAAATCCGTTGTTCGAATGCAAAAATGGTAGAGGACCAGTCGATGAATTTGAAATAGAACTTCATGCTAAACTCTTTTCTCGCTTATCCTTTTCTTGTAACAATTATAGTTAATAAAAAAAATTATCAATATTTAAGAATAGAGAGGTCCCACCCCCCTCCCCGCCCCCCGGTCACCCTGTATAATATACCTAGAGTGCCAGTTTAATGGTTTGAGATTAATTCTGTCTGTATTCTACAGTTGTGGATTCAGGCTGTAGGAAAGACATTGCTAATGGAGACACATTGTTTTCAGAGGTGCTTCGTTGATCATGCGCCTTAGTACACTTGTTTCTGCAGCGAGGTGAAGTTGTCATTTGGACGTGTCAGGTTCGATTCCCAGCATGGTAATTACAGCTTTCGATTTTTGTGTCATCTAACGTGGCCTTCTATCTTTCTACTACTTTCTATAGGCGCCGTTCAGTACATTATCGTTTATTTATTATGTGTAAAGTTTCCACGGTTTCCATGGTTCTCCGACTCCAGGACTTCCGGAAAGGATTTTAGTTCTGCTTTAGCAGTTTCCTGTCTGTCTTTTCGAGATTACTGCCTATTCAGTTATCACAGGGAACAGCAATGTTGCCACTTTGGATGTTTTACATCCAGATTTAGATGTTTCCCCTTGCAATTAGATGGAGTTTTTGACATTTAGATAGTAGATGTCTTTCTAGATGTTTTTATACTGTGGATCTGACATTGAAAGAGACGCTATGGGGGACCGGTGGCGACCTTAAACGCACAATCCTATTTGTGACCCAGACGTGACTCAATGTTAAGCATGACTGATGTCGAACGCAGAAAAAGAAGAAGAAAAATATGTTTTTATTTGGAGTGAATTATCAAATCTAACCTAAGAAACAGGATGAAATTTGACCTCTTAAATGCTATCTTGACAATAAAATTCGGCCTGATAAGAGTAGGAAAAGGCTGTTCTACTTATCAGCTCCCTGATTGAGTATTAAAAGAAATTGGAATAGCTAAAGCATACCAGTAATTTAGACCTGAAGCTTCAAATTCATCCTCCAAGCTAAGTTTATCCTATGGATCTTGTTAGGCGGACTTCAGTAAAGATGGGGACATGATTCTTTAGGGTAAGTAATATCAATTGCTATGTAATTTGTGACTCTTTCCATTTAGATGTTTTTTTTATATACATGTTTTCCACACACATTTAGATGTTTTTAGATATTTTTTTACTCTGTTTTGGATGTTTTTTGTCAAAGAAAAGTGGCAACACCAGAGAACAGTCTTCTTCTTCTTATTCTTGTATCCTTCTGTTAGAAAACCTTGTACCCGGAGACCAGAAACCTTGATAAAAGCTATCGTGCAGTCCAAATATCCCCGTATGCCATACAATCAATCAATATAGCCCTTGATCAGTTAGGGTCGTTGGTGTGTATCGATGAAAGCACTAGAACACAAAACCCGCCATCTTTCTTTGTATCTCGCTTGTTGAACAAGTGTGTAGTAATTTAGTCCTACCTATTTCTAGTTGTTGTCATTTCAGGTTCTTGTCCCGCCTCAGGCCCATACACCCCCTTTTCTTCGACTAGCCCACTCACCCCAAATGTTCCTTCAAGTATAGTCTTTGCTTTCGAATTATGGCTCACCACGTACCCAGACAAAGCTAGCTTGTGTGCCATACAGCCTTGTTTTGATTGATGTTGCAACAGGCCAGATTGCTTTTCTGTTAGCAGCATAAGTCTAAAGCAGTGATGTCCAAACTGTGCGCTGCGGCGATCCGGGGAGCCGCGATCTATCCACAGGGGGGCCGCGAAATATTCGAAGATACGCGTTTTTTTTTTTTTAAATTTCTTACATACATACTTTTACTTAGGTTTGCGCGCCGTGGAAAAATAGAAAAGTGGTGCCGCCACCAAGAAAAGTTTGCGAAACACTGGTCTAAAGTATTGGAGTGCATGTTTATGTGCCAGGTTGCAGGGACACGTCTCCATGTTTCCGATGCCAATTTTATGGGGGTTTCGTTGAAACAGGAGCGTTATAATTATGGAGTGGTCTGTGATTATGAAGTTAGGGTCGCGAAAAACGATCTATGACTAGTTTCCTGTGTTATCAAACCAACGACACCAGTAAATGGCCTACCAGTAGTTTACAGAAAACAAAAATATAATATATTATTGCAAAAATAACAAATGACTAATAGCAAACTATCAAAAAAGTGCAATAACTTAATAATAATCATGTTTATGCAGTGTTTATATTATTTTAACTGTAAAAATCCCACTTTTAAATCTGAAAACAATTTTCCAGAAAAAATATGAATGCATACACAGATTTATAGAATCGCAAGCAGACTGGCTTACACATATGGCGTCCACTCCAATTAAAACTGGCACAAGAAGCTAAATGATTTTACTCTTATCTCCTCATCTTGGGGTAAAGAGGCATCTAGTTCTCTTCAATAAAAGTTTTTAAAAGTTTAGAAAACCCACATATACGATTGTATTCTTGTGCTTTGCAATTAGTCTGTAGAAAACATTCTCAGATCAATGTCTGCCAATCTTTGTTAACTCTATTTGGCTGGCAGACAAAGAAGCACGAGGGATCCCGTACATGACAAATGGTTTCCCGCCCAACGATGTTTTGTTGCCAGATTTTACAACTTTCGAAACAAAGTCTATCGACCGCTGATTGAGGTGTTTCCTGGACATGTCCCCCTTCTGTAGCCAAACACGCCCTCCTTGCCGCAGGAGGATAACTGTTGCCAGCTGGCGATTTACCTGAAACGATATCAATACATTTGTTAAGATTACCGGACGACAAAAGAAAGTACACAGAAACAATTGTGAACATTTTGGGAAGCCGCGATAGCATCGCAGTTAGACGCCCTCCTGCCTTCCAGTCATGGTAGCGGAATTTTCCAAAAATTCTAATTGGCTCCCAGATTGACCCAGCCTTAAAACAATGGTACAAGTCACTGCCTAGGGAAGTCAAGGCGGCTGGCGTAGTGTTTACCATTACACCAAAAGAATGCGGATGGATCTATTCAAATATGAGTCTAGTATCACGTGTTTGATGCGCGAAAATGGGTCCTTTATTATTTTATGTAAGTATTTTGCAATGACATTTTAAAGTGGCATTAATATATATCTATTTAAATAATACGGACACAAACAAAAGATTGCACAATTTACTGCCTACCATATTTCGCTGTCTCGTCAAGTGCGTTACATGAATCGTTGTCTTGCTGAAATGCATAAACTACATTGTCGAGTTGCTGTACATCATTGATTCATGTTGTGATTCATTTTATGTTGATTTAACTCTGTATTAATGCAACTGACGAGATTCAGCGAAACATGACAGGCAATTAATTGTGCAATATATGGTGTGTGTCCGCATTATTTGACATTACAACGGGAAAATATTCTTTAGAATATAACCATTTGTCAGATTCTGCTCTGTTTGGCATCACATCTGGGATCAGCTCTGCAACTCCTCCTCCTCCTCTTTTCTTCCTCTTCTTCTTCTTCTACTTCTTCTTCTTTAACGTTCACCAGGAGTAAACTCCGGCGAAAAGTTCTGGCTGCTCGTCTACTTCTGGACTTTGGCCTTGTTCCAGAATTTGAGTTTTAAGTGCAGATCCGTTTTACAGATGTGGCTTATTTGTATGCAGATACACCTTGACTTCGAAAAAAACACACAAATTTAATCGCCTTGTACACGACATGCATGTTAGTGGGCAGTGAGTCTATTCTTTTCCCCCTCAGAAGAGAGCCAAAGATCCCACAGGGAGAATCCATCTTATATATGTGCGGGTCTGTTTATTTGACCATCAGTCTTCTGACTGCGTGACAACCTGTTCATCTATCTGTACACTTTTCTTTTAGTGTTTTATCACCTCCTTACCACCCCCCCCCCGCCCCATTTACGTAAAAAAAATAATCTCTAACTAATCAGTTTACCTGTTTTCTCCAAGTCATCCAGGCGTTGTATTCAGGACTTCCTGGTGCAGGTCGCGACCTTTCATCACCTTCCAGTCCAGCATCCCTGTTCTCCATCCCCACCGTATGATCCTTCTGACACCCGGCTCGGCATTCGACCAACAACCTTCTATTCAAACCTGTGCTCTCTTGGATACGGAAACTCCTCCTCAAGTCCCTTCTCTCCGAAACAACGGGTCGCTTACTTTCTGGTCGTATATTTAATTCTACAGAACACCCCGCAGTTTTACTGATGTTTGCAGTTTTAAATTTAGCCTTGTCTCTGTCAGTTTTATTAAGATTGTTTAGATATTGCAGTTCTGAATTCTCCTGTGCAATATCATAATCTGGCTGCAAATCATCGATCCAAGTTTCATTCAGCAGCAGATCTGTAGGAATCGTAAAACTGGAATAATCTGCGGTTGGGGTATCGTCCAGGGTAGAGTTCCCTTGTTGCTCTTTCAAAGCCTGTTCTAAAAATCGCAACAGTTCTTCATCCCACAGTTCGATTGGTGGAGCGGATGGTACTGTGGGTTCTTCATTGGAAGCAGTATATTCCTGTTTATTTTGGTTGTCATTGCTGCTTAGGACGCTCTGGGAAATGTTTGGATATAGCATCCCTGTCTGTGGTACCTTGTTAATGTGGTCTAGATGATTGCTAATATTTTTGTCTTTTGGCTTTAGACTGGTTGTATTGTCTTTTCTGTGTAGCTTGTTCTGTGAAAGAAGAAGGTCAATGTCGTTGTCTTCGATGTCATGGTAGCCGTGTCCATAGAACTTGGTCAAGGTCGGGTACAATCTAGAGGTCGCCATTTTATTCTGACCTCAAGAACTTGACCCAGAAGTATAGTATGTATTTACGTATAGCTGTTCTTTGTCTTGTGATGTCACACACGTTTCTGGAAAAAAAAAATAAGGGATTTTGTTGTCGCCCTAAAAACACACCAAATCTATAATTAATAGCGCTACTGATAAACATTAGCACATTTATGCGTTTCCTTGAGGATGCACACAAGACAATCATGATTGAAAAGAACGGCACAGCGGTAGGGAACAGAGGATCTGATCTACACTCAAACACTCAGAGGAAAGTCAAGACAGACAGACAAACAGACAGACAGACAGACAAACAGACTGATATTGGTACCATCGGGGCGGGAACACTGCGCTGGCTGTTGAAGATGGGAAAGGGCGCTTATAGGAATGTTTTCAGTGCTTGATGTCGTTTCTTAACTTAACTCAACTGATGAAACAGTTCATTGACTGGTTTGCAATCTTTCCTCTTCTACCCAGTCACTAAAATTTAGTTTACATCTTGTTTAGTCCCCCAACTTACTGCAGCATATAGCTTTTATGGTCATATTTTATCAGAACTTTCAAATTTTTTTTTTTCAATGGACAGAATATCAGTGAATTATCTGGCCACAGTGCATTACTTTGTACATTTACCGACCCTGTTAGAATCATGAAGAATCCAAATTTAAAATTCCTGCCGGTTAAGTTAAGGACAGGTTAAACCCTTAAACTGAATTTGATTATACCTGCTGGAAACAATACTGCCTGTAGGTATATACTAGCTAAAGATTGTTAGACAATTAATTTTGGGGCTAAAATCAACATATTTTCACCGATATTGATTTAAAATGTCATATTTTATGCGGAAACTAGCTAAATTTAATCAACATTTACGAAGATATTTAAAAAACTAACAAATGTGGCTTATTGAAAATGTGCACAATAATTTAGCATTATATTTTAAACGTTATGAACTAAAGAAAATTCACTGAAAGCTATGGTTTAAAAGTTATGCTCACTTCAATGGTACAATAATGTTTTTTTCTCCAAAAAATGAGGGGTAAGGGTTATCATAGATGATAAAAACTTATAAAGTATTCCAGCTGCTGTATTCATTCTAGTTCAGTCTGTTTCAATGTTATTCTCCTTTGTGTGGAGACAGTATGTTACTCACTTTTTGGGATATCATTGCACACAGGTAAATTTATAATATGTATATAATATATTATGTGTATATAGTTTCGTTGTCCAGCTTCTGAGTTGAGTGCATGGCGTGACACTGTGAGCTGCGGATTTCTTTTGAAATGTGATAAACATTTTGTGTGTTTTTCGTTGGCACAGGAGCGCAGCAACTTTGGGGTGACCCGTCTGCTATGAAGCTAAAACTAAGATTACCAGATTAACAGATTATATTATGTATATTTTATACTTAACATTTTTGTTATAAATGAATAAAAAAAACAACAACAAAACTATATTTTTCTGGGGCGGGCGAATGGATTATTTGGATTTGCACTGATGTCAACGGAAAAATATGTTTCGCCTCGTGAACCTTTCAGTTCACCAACGGTGTCAAAGAAAGAATACAGTTCGTGACCCGGGGTACCACTGTACATAATCTTGCTGGTCAAGTGTGCTCTAGTTAAATTATACAAACAGACGGTTGAACTTGATATCTGGTGCCGGGGGAGGAGGTTTTGTTTTTATGTACTAATGTCCGAGATGCGGTTCCTCTAGTCGCTGGGGTATCAAATCTTTCAGCAGCAGCCCAGAAAAAAGGGGGGAAAAAAAAGGGGGGGGGGGTAATTCATTTGGCAATGTCTTTAAAAACGAGGGCCTAAACAATATTTTACTTAATGTATTGCTCACCATAATCTTGGTGTGGGTTCTGGGGGGGGGGGGGACATTTAACTATTGGGAAGCGGGGGGGGGGGGGGAAATAACTCAACGCCCTTCATACAAGGCGATTGATTGGGAGTATTTCTTTAGAAGTCCGAGTGCATCTACCGGAGCGGCGAGGAACAAGCGGTCTGCCTACACATCAATTTGATCAGTAAAACGGATGGGAACGCAAAACTCACGTTCTGAAGCAAGTCCACACTAGGCGACCAAGCAGAACCTTCCGTCAGAGTTTATAACCTGTGAAGGCCAAGAAAGAAAAAAATCTTACCGTATTTCAATGTATCCCCTGCGGTGCATTGATACAGAGTTATCATTATATAACGAAGCGCAAAAATGGGTGCTTTCGTTTTTATTCACCTTAATCAGACAGTCCAATATTTCAGGGGGTGGTAGATAGGCTGTATGCAGTCGTGAGACTTGGGCTGCACTCTAGTGGGACGTAGGTGGGTTGGGGTAAGGTCCATTTCTAGGTTTTTTGGGGTAGTTAAAAGCACCACAAAGCCGGGAAACCCGGTCTTACCACCCTATAAAATATTGCTTTGTCCCCGTGACGTCATCTGGGGTTACTTATTACGAAAGAACCCAAAATAAATCCTTTCAAAGGAGCTCAACAAACCACAT
The DNA here is from genome assembly GCA_905116865.2 of Candidula unifasciata. Lineage (NCBI taxonomy): Eukaryota > Metazoa > Mollusca > Gastropoda > Stylommatophora > Geomitridae > Candidula > Candidula unifasciata. Next base: position 198,803 of record CAJHNH020006468.1, on the reverse strand, counting down.
ATTTCTATTACTACATTGCTTATCTCACATCTTTTGTGTCTTCATTATTCAAATGCTCAGTGGGAATATGGTCTTTCATAGAATGCATTCTACTTCACACGGATAGATTGTATGGTTACACAAGCGAGTCAGATAATAAAAGATGTTCAGGCGCGGGTGTTAACTGAAACCAAATCATCGTGTCAAGAAGCCAGAGTATTTAAGTGGGATAAACGTCACAAAAGTCGTAACCACGCACTGACACGATGAAAGGATAAAGACGTCATTTGTACAAGTAAATATGAGGGTGGAACTCATTTATTCTTCTCGAATAGTGGGCGTTCAATCTTCCGTACAACACAACGATTTCTGTCTACATTTACCTGATTGATTCTAAAAATCAAATGAACATTTTCGTCCCCCTTCGAATGAAAATAGAGGGAAAGGGAGAGACATAGCAAACAGATGACGTGCCCTGTTAGATACCTTGAATATTTGCATCTTTACATTTCTGCGTCGACTCCCAATTCCTAAGCCGTAATGACATTCAAACTCTCAGTCAGGCCAACCCAGTCGCTCTTCTTCTAAAAAAAAGTCTGTATTTGCTCTAAGTCTGTTTGCCCTCGCCTTACAAGAGTTTGCGGAAGCTGTGCGGCCTCAAACAAACGTGTCATGTGATAAGATGTAATATATTTACCGTTAAACCAGCAAGGGAAGTCAGAAAACATGTACACAGATGTAGACACACTCATGGGCAAATAAATATTGAAAATTGAGGTGTGGGTGTTGAGAAGTTTGTGGGGGAGGAATTGTGCGGAGGAATTTAAAGTTCCATTTGATTGCTTTGAGACATCTTCAATAGTCTCAGGTGCTGGAGACATAACGTAACAGAATTATCTGGACTCGATGGCAGATGTTGTCACAAGCTGCCTTTGCTTCTGATTACACTTCCAGTACCCATTTTAGGCTACGTTTCCTTTTTGTATTTACTATTTTGTTATTTATTTTATTTTGGTGGCCGTAAGTGCGGTTGGTGGTAAGTCGCATTTATCGTAAATCAAGGAGAAAGTGTGCAGCTGAACGTTTCGGCCAAAGTTGTTTTTTTTCCAACTGTATACTAAACACCCCCTTCCCCCCCCCCCCCCCAATAAAAAAAAATTGTGATTTGAAAACTAATTAAACAAGACACCAGAATAAAGCCACTGCTATTTGATGTGACCAAAGTATTTCATAGAAAGAGACAATCCAGACAGGCTTTGGGAACAAAAACTTTATAACAAAGTCAACGAGACACAAAAGATCAAATGTTAGCAGATAAGATTACACCGGAGAGGATACCACGTGATATTGTCCTCCTCGTCGCTTCGCTGTTGACTGAGTATGCGTGCACGAACTAGCTTTGACGTAATATTAAATGGGAGCATTCACGCGTGATAGTTTCCGTATGAGTTGCGTAAGCATAATGTGTTCTGTTCACTATATTGGAGACGGAAACCTAGTATAATGCATTTTTCTTTGGCAATTTAAAGTTTCAGCGAGCATAACAGCCGTTACTTGCATGCCTCACCTGTGGTCTCTACAAAGCATATTCATTCCCACTCTATGCTACCAGTGTCAAACATGGTCACTCACAAGAAGCTATAAAAGAGAAGAGTAACCATGGACCTGAGATGTTTCATATGAGCTGTTAAATGAGGTCGTAAGAGAAACAGTCGGCAAAAAAACTAATTCTAAATTACCCACAAAGGTAGCAAATCAAATTGTTTAAGCACTTGGAAAGAATGCATTGTGGCCCCAAACCATACAAGGCAGACACCAAAAGAGTAGAAAGACGTAGAGTACAAGGTAAACCAAGAACAAGATGGAAAGATAACAACAGAGAAACTCTACAATAGTAAAATGCATGTATGGTCGAAGCAGCCAGAAGTGCAAGAAACAGAATCTTTTATCTCCCTTGACACCTAAAGCCTTGAAAGAGGAAGAAGAAAAAGAAGATAGGCCCATATGAAATTATGGTGCTTTATTAATATCCTACACCAAACAGGGGAAATCCACAAGTCACTAGACAGTCTATTCTAATATTTCAGGGGGTGGTAGATAGGCTGCACGCAGTCGTGGGACCTAGGCTGCGTGCATTTGTGGGTCCTAGGCTGCACGCTCTCATGGGACGTAGGCGGGTTGCGGTTTAGGACCAGTTCTCGATGTTTTGGGCTTGATAAAAGCATCAGAAAGCAGGGAAACCCAGTCTTACTACCCTATATTTTGTTGGACTGTCCTGTGACGTCATCTGGGGTAAGAACCGAAATGATAATATTTTACCATTGCTATCCAAAAAGCGCAGAACCACAATCTGTCCTCCCCAAGTGGCTTAATGGCAAAAGGACAAGATTTGGATGATGTTGGTGATGACATAAACCTAAATACCCCCCCCCCCCCCCACCCACCCACCAACGCAGCTCTAAATAGCTTTGATCTTTATGTTAGTTTGCAAAGTGCACTAACTAATATTTATTCCCATTCAAGCTATGATTAGTTGTGGATTAGAACTTTTTGTACAACAAGATTGTTTTCCCATAAATATTACGATTTTTTGTTCGACTATCTAGCGATAAGTCAGTTCATTGTTGTGTGACGCAAACACTGACAATGTAAATATTGTGGTTCAATTGTAGTATTTTATGACAATAGGAGCGAACAAATAAAAAAGTATTATCAAAAGTGTGCTTTAAGAACTAATCTTTGAATTCAGACGACGTCACAGAATTAGAGCGCTTTGTTGAGAAAAGACGAAAGAAGGACAATGGTAGAAAGGGTAGACAATGTTAGGCAAGGGTGGACGTTATATCTTGGTTTTCTCGTATCTTGCAATGTCATGTCTTCGCCACTATTATAATCATCAAGTGCGTTGCCAACTGGCGTGGGCGATCACGCCTCAACCCGTGATTTCCAAAAAGCATTATCAGCTCATATGCTGACATGACAAAGGGCTGTCATGAATCGTCTCGGGTTGTCTCCCTCTTTCTACATATCGTTTCAGTGGTTGCGACATGGTCCAGCTGCAAGCTTCTTATAAGGTTAGTTGTGTATCCTTTACAGGACGTTGCAGAACCAACCCCAGCAGCCCCTGGCTGTTGTGTAGTTTCTCTAGACAAATTTCTGTCCAGTAGTTTGCCATCGCTTTCAGGACTGTCGGCCCCCTGATATCAGTGTTGAAACCAACGCAAGGCGCATGGCCCGCAGCTTTGATCGAACCCGGCACCCCGGCATTACGAAGCGTTCGCATCGACTTGGCCACAGAGCCGACTACGCTTCTCATAGGTTAGTTGCGTATCCTTTACAGGACGTTGCAGAACCAACCTCAACAGCCCCTGGCAGCCAGAGGCTGTTGTGTAGTTTTTCTAGGCAAATTTACATCCAGTAGTTTGCCATTGCTTTCTGCACGTTCGGCTTTCTTGATACCACTGTCGAAACCAACGCAAGGCACATAGCCCGTAGCTGGGATCGAAACCGGCATTACGAAGCGTTCGCATCGACTTAGCCACAGAGCCGACACGCTTTTGATAACTTCACCAAATATTATGACTGTCCCCTTCTGATAGTCGCCGCAATTTGTCTCCGAGCCCTCGCCTCTTTCATAACCTGTGGGCAACTCTTTGTTTTGCCGTCCAAGGAATTATAAGCATCCGTCTGTTACATCACATCTCTGAGGTCTCAAGAAATTGTTTGGCATGTTTGTTTATTGTCGTCCAGGATTGGTAGTCGTATGTTAAAATTAGCTCAATCTGACATGCGAGAATGCTTCTTCTAACCTCCCGTGATAGGGATTTGTGCTTAAAATGTTCTCCCTTATTCAAAATGAAGCTTTTGCCAGTAATTTTGCAATGTCTCATCATCGTTATCAAGTGCCTTGCCAGTTGGCGTAGGCGTTCATGCGTCGCCACAGATCTCGGTCTTTGGTGTTCTGGATCAATTCTACTGATGATATTCCTCCCTTCGCCACTGTCTTAAGCCATCCACCATCATTTCTCTTGATCTGCCTCTGCCTCTTCTACCAGTGATCTTTCCAGTCGTAACGAATTTTTTTCAGTACTCCTTTTCTCACTACATTAATAAAGATGTCTCCTTCTCATTGATGTATTTAATGTTCTACTTTCAGCAGCCATTTCCAGGTATTCAATGTTGGTTGTTCTGGCAGTCCAAGGTTTTCTTAACATTCTTCTCAAGGACCACATCTCAGTTGCCCCAAAACTCTCTTAATTTGTTTGCTCACATTCCAAGATTCACTACCATACAACAGAACAGGCTTGATATAACGTTTCAATACTCTTTTTCTTGTGTTTAATGACAGTTTTTATTACGTAAAATACTTTTTATCTTCTGAAAAGCTGCCTTTGCCTGGCCAATTCTGCTCTTAATTTCTGTCACACATCGTCCATCTGATGTTATAAATAGGGCTGTACCGAATATTCGCTTCGTATTCGCTTCGGGGCCGAATAGTGGACCTATCGTCTATTCGGTATTCGGCCGAATAGTTACGGTTGGGCCGAATACGAATAGTAGTTACCTTACACCCGCTTCTGCATACACTGACTGAAGGATGCAAAACATAAAATGTTTTTAAATGTTTACTATTCTGTACGAATACTAACTAGACATGGAAAGAATATAAACTCTGGCCACACCCAAGTCGATAATATGAAAATCAAACGAACGGAAACATCTAAGTACTTCTGTGCAAACTTCAACTGCTCCAACATGCTGAGAGAAGAAATACAATCTAGAATACAATCTAGATATAAAGTATACTAAACATCTGCTAAAGTTAGTGTCTGTCTCGCAGCACCAAGATCAAAATATATAAGACATTGACAAGACCAGTCGTTTTATTTGGCTCTGAAGTTTGAAGCAGAAATAAAAGAGATGAGGCCTTATTACAAGTTTTCAAAAACAGTCTTTCGACAAATCTTTGGACCCATCAAAGATGCTAACAGAAGGGAATGGAGAGTGAGAAGCAACAACGTAATACATAATCTGTTTAAATCACCATTGATCACTGGCATCATGAGAGCTAACAGACTAAAATGGTTGGGGCATTTTGAAAAAAAGTCAGATGACAGAGAAGTAAAACTGTATACACTGAGAGAGGAATTGGCGTAAACCACAAGGCAGACAAAAAAGAAGTTCGAGAGATAATGTCCAGTCAGACCTGCAAACAACTGGTGTCACAAATTGTGAAAATAAGGCCAGCCAGAGAGATGAATGGAGACGAGTGATATCTTCAGCAGTAAACCTCAAGGGCTCAGAATGCTAAAGAAGAAGATGACTGGCTATTATGTGCTACTTTATGTGAAGTAAAAGTTAAGCGTACATTTGACATTATGAATTTTTTTTTTTTAGGTTTATTTTATATACTACACACTATTCGTATTCGGCCGAATAGTTGGTCCCGCTATTCGTATTCGGCCGAATAGTGAAAATCACTATTCGATACAGCCCTAGTTATAAATGTTCCTAAATACTTAAATTTATTGACTTGGTAAAGCACTTTCCCTTCTATTGCTACGACACATTTTGGAATTATCTTCTTTTTTGATTTAACCATTGTTTCTGTTTTCTTGATATTCAAGGAGATTACCCTTTTTTTTTTTTTTTCATTGTCGAGGTGACTTATTAACAGCGACAAAGTGACCGTTTGTGTACTTCCTATATCGGGATTCACGGCAACTGTTATTTCCTTGTTTGCAAGTTCGGTTTCTATTTCTTTGTCTGCTTTGCGTTTACCGGTTATACACTAAAGTGGAACATTCTGTTTGTTCGCCCACTTCTTGACTTTAATCTTGTTTCAGAACTTGAGTTTCGCGTGGACATCCGTTTTGCAGACGTGGCCTTCTTGTAATGCATGCTGTTGGTTCGTCGTCTCTCAGATGTACTTCAACTTAAAAAAGAAATACCCCTATATTGTCGCCTTTCACAACGTGCTAGTTAGGGGGGCAGTGCGTCTATTTTTCCCCTCCTCACAAAATGGGAGCCCGAAAACCACACGGGTTGCCTGAAACCATACGGGTTGCCTGAAACCATACGGGTTGGCTGGGCTAATTGTTGTGGTTTGAGCGTCTTGACGTGTTTAATTCACCCTCTATTGTCTGCTGGCAACTGGCTGAGTCACGACATAACAAAATACTCATTACAATCACTTGCCAGTTGTACGTGATGTGAAAATGGGTCACTGATTGTGTTACTTGCTGACGGTTACATGAGGTGTCTCACAGACAAAAAGGAGTACGCTCGACGACTCTTAGTGTCTCTTAGCGACTCTTATTCGGCCTTTTTGGTTTGAGGTTTGAGGTTTAAACAGCGAATCAACATTACGGCACACGGGTCGTAACCCATAAATGCTGCATTCTTCTTCTAATTCAAGTCTGAGGCCGAAGCAGCTCAGCTCAGTGCACAGACTCTGTAGCCAACTTCTCTGTCTTAAAACTGTTGACACTTTAATACACCGCCAACTTCTCTGTCTAATAACTGTTGATACTTTAATATACCGCCAACTTCTCTGTCTTAGAACTGTTGATACTTTAATACACCGCAAACTTCTCTGTCTTATAACTGTTGAAACTTTAATACAGTGCCAACTTCTCTGTCTTAGAACTGTTGATATTATTGGTTGCCCAGATATTTTTCATATTTCTGCACCTCTTTTGAAATAACCGATTTTATGTTCGTCATTTTCCTCAAGCACTTGTTTTTGAATGCATTTAAATTTCGTTCCATGTCTTTAGTGGTTCTCTAATTTTTTTTTAAAGCATATATATCAACTGAAATAACATTTAAAAAAAAAAAAAAGTAGATTACACGCAATTTCAAATGACTCACAAATTATCAGTTTACCAACCTCCAGTTGGTAGCTGAAACTCCAAGCTTCAGTAAAGTAAATTGCATGAATTATATTGCATTTATTTTTCAGAGGGATAAACTCTCGTTGACACAAAGTGCCAGCATGCGGATGAGGATCACCAGTGGAGAGGTCCCAGAACCCCTTACAGCTGTTAGGTCATATTTATGGCTCGGCTATATTCAGGGCCCCCGGCAAAAGCCAGGGTGGGGCTTCAAATAACGAAAAATTCCATTACTGACTGACTTTCTACCCCACTAGGACATCACACAAGCGATAAACACCCGATGACACAATGTGCCACAATGTGGGTGAGGATCACCGTGGAGAGGTCACAGAAACCGCGTTCAGCCACTAGGCCATATTTATGGCCAGGCTATATTGCAGCCGCTGGCAAGAGCCAGAGTAGGGCTTCAAATAACGAAAAATCTCATCCTAAAAAGGACGGGAAATAGGGGCAACTGTTAAATTCTTAAAGTATTCTCAATGCACTCTGATTGGCCTAAAATGCAACTATAGTGCCTTACAAATCTCGTACCCTATGATTTTACAATTTACAATTGTACAGGTGCTGCTGTTTTCTTTTTTTTTTTTAAAGGTCTGATTACCTTTGATCTTTGTTTGACTGATAATGTGTGTGCCCCTTGACAAATAGAGTTGAGACACACACGTGTGGGTTTCGGTGCCCTATTGTGGGGGAAAACAATAATAGACCCACTGCCTTCCCAGCAAGCATGTCGTAGAAGTCGACTAACTAGGGACTTCCTTGGAAGTCAGAGTACATCTGCTCGAGCTTTAAGGAACAACCAACTGCACACAAATAAGTCAGTAAACCGGATGTACACACAAAACGCAGGCCCTGGCACAAAGCTAAAGTCCAAACAGGCGAACAATCAAGACTTTGTGCCAGAGCTTACAGCCGGTGAACAAAGAAGAAGTCTGGAAATCAGTCTTAATATACAGCGATGCGTGATGATTATTTTGATAACCTATCCGGTATACAAGAAAAAATTCGCAACACAGGAGACTAATGCTGGATATAACCACCTGAGGGTAAAAAGCCTATGAAAAGCATAGCAATCTGATGTTTGGGAAACTTCCCGTTGCTCAAATAACTGTAAGCAAATGCTGCTTGTTTGCTTTGAATCGGTGAAGTTTTTTTCCTTTCATATTCTGGGGGGGGGGGGGGAGGCAAAGTGGAAACTAGATGTTTGTTTACAGTAACAAAATTGTCTTGCAAGGACATGATTATTGACTTGTTGCTTGCCAGATTTCAACATTTTAGACCCAATGGTGACTGAGTTACACATATTTTAAGTGGGGTAAAACTTCTGGAACGCACTATACTGTAGTATCATTTGTCCGGTGCACACGTTTAGTGTTTGTTACTGTTTTTTTACCTGCTTGACTGATGATTGCTTGCTGAATACACAGCAAACACTGACAGATGGCCACTTAGTTTAATTACATGCACATCATGCTTCTTCCTTCTGTCTTATTCGTCCTCCTCTTCTTCTGCTTCTTCTTCTTCTTCTTCTTCTTGTTCTTGTTCTTCTTCTTCTTCCTCTTCTTCTTTATCTTCTCTCCCCACCCCCTCTTCCTCCTATTCTTCTTCTGATGTGTCTTGAATGATATTTGCCTAGTTTTGTGAGTGGGATAAAGTTAATGAAACCATGAAATGTTTACTATGCTTGTTTAAAAGCTTTGTTGTTTTGCCCGTTTAGTTTTTCAGTCTCAGTTTACGTTACATTTAGAACTTTATCCCAGCTGTAATTGAGTCAGGGATATACATAATTAGAGTCACACTAAAGGATTTGAACCTGATCTGGGTGGATTATATTCGTATAGGCAAGCGAGCAGACAAAGCTGTTCATGACCGCATTTCTAGTATGTTTTTGCGTATGATTTTAACATCAAACCCTGTGATTATGATGCGTTTAAAAAGTTGGGCCCTCACACTTTAACAATTTGCATTTAGCACGTACAAGGTTTCCTCCACCCTCCCCCTTGATTACCAGACTCCCCTTCCCTTGAGTACAAGACACCCCCCCCCCCCCCCCCCCCCCCCCCCCCCCCCCCCCCCCCCCCACCCCCCCCCCCCCCCCCCCCCCCCCCCCGCCCCGCTTTTTTTTAGAACAAGACCGCTTTTTTTTAAGAACAAGACTCCCCCTTGAGTAGATTACAAGACTCCCCAACCCTTGAGTACATTACAAGACCCACACCCCCTCTTTTTAGTACAACAAAAGACCCCACCCTTTTTTTAGTACAAGACCCCCCCCCCCCAAGACCCCCCCCCCTTCCCTCTTTAAGTACAACTCCCCCCCACTCCTTTAAGTACAAGACTCCCCCCCCCCCACCACTCCCTCCCTTTTGATTTATGGCAAGACTCCCCTTGAGTATAAGACTCCCTCTCTTGAGAAATTTGGCAAGATCCCCCCCCCCCCCCCCCCCCCCCCCCAAAATAACAAAATGATCATTAAAAAGAGGAAATCAATAGATTCCGGAACAACTAAACAGAATGAGAAACGTTTCATACCTGTATTATCATATTAATTAGATTTTTAACTGTAGATATACAAACTGCTTATGAAAACAAACAAAGAAAAAATATCCTTGGCATTTTGTTTTATAAATAGTTTAAAACATACTTTACTAATTTTTTTACAAATAAACTAAAAACGAAAAATAACGGATTGTAACACATTGTTACAAATACGAATACAATTTATCTCAAAATTACTTCACGCCCCTCCTCGCCCCCTCCCCCTCCTAGTCCTCCTCCTCGACCCGCTCTCCTCTCCTCCCTCTCCCCCCCCCCGCCCCCAGGTAACATACCACTGGGTTAGTGGATAACGACCAATGTCTGACACTAACACGTTTTCGTGACATGGGAGTCAAGCATGGTGAAGCACGTCTTGCCGCCTTCGAAGCCGAGATAGTAGACATTATAACCAGCTTATCATGGGAACAGTCAGTAGAGGTAGACTGGAGTGGCTGCTGCATCGGAGGACTGAGCACTCACTGGAATGCCTAATGTGCAGTGATGATGTCCCACTGTGATAAGGTAACCTCAATACTTTTGTGTAGTCTGAATAATTATAATAATGAAAATATGGACCGATGAAATTATATGTTAGGATAACTTCACCGCCACTTTGTGAACTAAATAACCTGATGAGAATGATGATGACGATACTTTCTACTTCTTCTTCACTTCCTCTTTTACCGCTGTGGGTGTCGAGGGAGATATAAGGTTCTGTTTCTAGCTCTTCTGGCCGCCTCGACTATAGGCACATCGTGCTGTTGTAGAGTTTCTCTGATGTTATCCTTCCATCTTGTTCTTGGTCTACCTCGTGCTCTACGTCCTTCTTCTCTTTCCATGTATGCTTTGTATGGTATGGTGTCACAAGGCATTCTCTCTAAGTGGGCAAACCATTTCACTTGCTGTCTTCGTATGTAATCCAGAATTGGTTCTGTGCCGACTTTTTCTCGTATGATCTCATTCCTGATCTTATCTCTTATGATGACGACACTGATGATGATAAAATGATGATGATAATAAGGTGTATTCAACAGATATGTTAGATCAGACGACAAACGCCAGTCTTCGAACTCTAACTAACACAAAGAGAATGAATATAAATAATCTAAAAACGCTCCGAAACAACTTACCATAAAGTCCCAATCAAAAATACAGATCCACACAAGAGAAAAAACGTCAACCCTAGATATCTCTCAATACTGACTTAAGTCAAGTAACAGATACTGACTGGAACAAACGCAACCAAAAACGACCTGGGACAGAACCTAGTATTAGTGTCAAGACAGAAAGCCAGAACAAAGAATAGAGGCTCTGACATAGGCAGGCAGGACCAGGTCGCGGCTCTTTGCGTCTGCTGGCTTGTTGCGAGGGTAAACATGCCGACAACCGCGGCAGACATGGCGTTTCGGAATATGTAGACTGTGCAAGCAAAGAAAAAAACGAGAGCTCTGTTTTCTGCCGTGACACGAATACACAGGGACTATTTTTAGCGTGTCTGTAAACAAAGGTGGATTTGTCATCGGGAACCAGGGATATCTTGGGAGGGTATTATTAAACTATGTGGAGGCATAATAAACACAGAAACATGCATGAGCACACACACATACACACAGATAAGAGAGAAAGAGAGAGAGAGAGAGAGAGAGAGAGAGAGGAGAGAGAGAGAGAGGGAGAGAGAGAGAGATATTTGAGTGAAGGAGAAAGTGTGTGTTTCTGCGCGAAAGATGATGAAAAAAGGGGCAATGACAGTGAGTTAGTCAGTTATTTGGGATATGATCATTGCACTCCGGAAATGTCCTTAGGTGCTCAGGCCTTCCCTCAATATGAACTTCCAACTTGACTGATAAGTCTTTGTGTATGCTCAATGTGTCTTTCATTTTTTGCTACGCCGATCCTAAATGACAGTGAGTTTAAGTAATGAACAAACATTAGGCAATGCATCAACGAATGCCCGAAGACGTGTGGACAGATCTGATATCATCAATGTAAACGGACTAGGCTAGAGGACAATAATCAATATCTGAAACTAATACGATTACGTGGCGTGAGGGTGAAGCATGGTAAAGCACGTCTAACATATCTTCAAGGGCAAAATAAAAGACCATTATAACCAGCTCTTCATGAGAACAGTAAGTAGAGGTATCTTAGTGTGGCTGTTGCATTGGAGGACTGAGCACGCACGAGAATGCCCAATGTGCAGTGACGTCGACTGTAATAACATCGCATAACTGAGTGCGTGCGCACGGATGTGGTTGGTACTGTGTTTAAGACAGACAGACAGGCAGGCAGGCAGGCCGACCGACCGACCGACCGACAGGCAGGCAGGCAGGCAGCCAGACAGACAGACAGACAGACAGACAGACAGACAGACAGACAGACAGACAGACAGACAGACAGACAGACAGACAGACAGACAGACAGACAGACAGACAGATAGATAGATAGATAGATAGATAGATAGATAGATAGATAGATAGATAGATAGATAGATAGATAGATAGATAGATAGATAGATAGATAGATAGATAGATAGATAGATAGATAGATAGATAGATAGATAGATAGATAGATAGATAGATAGATAGATAGATAGATAGATAGATAGATAGATAGATAGATAGATAGATAGATAGATAGATAGATAGATAGATAGATAGATAGATAGATAGATAGATAGATAGATAGATAGATAGATAGATAGATAGATAGATAGATAGATAGATAGATAGATAGATAGATAGATAGATAGATAGATAGATAGAGAAAGATGATGAAAAAAGGGGCAATGACAGTGAGTTAGTCAGTTATTTGGGATATGATCATTGCACTCCGGAAATGTCCTTAGGTGCTCAGGCCTTCCCTCAATATGAACTTCCAACTTGACTGATAAGTCTTTGTGTATGCTCAATGTGTCTTTCATTTTTTGCTACGCCGATCCTAAATGACAGTGAGTTTAAGTAATGAACAAACATTAGGCAATGCATCAACGAATGCCCGAAGACGTGTGGACAGATCTGATATCATCAATGTAAACGGACTAGGCTAGAGGACAATAATCAATATCTGAAACTAATACGATTGCGTGACGTGAGGGTGAAGCATGGTGAAGCACGTCTAATATATCTTCAAGGGCAAAATAAAAGATCATTATGACCAGCTCTTCATGAGAACAGTAAGTAGAGGTATCTTAGTGTGGCTGTTGCATTGGAGGACTGAGCACGCACGAGAATGCCCAATGTGCAGTGACGTCGACTGTAATAACATCGCATAACTGTGAGTGAGTGAGCACGGATGTGGTTGGTACTGTGTTTAAGGCAGGCAGACAGACCGACCGACCGACCGACCGACCGACAGACAGACAGACAGACAGACAGACAGACAGACAGACAGACAGACAGACAGACAGACAGACAGACAGACAGACAGACAGACAGACAGACAGACAGACAGACAGACAGACAGACAGACAGACAGACAGACAGACAGACAGATAGATAGATAGATAGATAGATAGATAGATAGATAGATAGATAGATAGATAGATAGATAGATAGATAGATAGATAGATAGATAGATAGATAGATAGATAGATAGATAGATAGATAGATAGATAGATAGATAGATAGATAGATAGATAGATAGATAGATAGATAGATAGATAGATAGATAGATAGATGGATGGAAGCATCACAATTTATTGATCATACTTTGAACACACGAAGCAGAACCAGGCTGACAATAAAGATAGCACAAAACTGTGGCACGAAGAAATGTCAACGTTAGAACTGACCCAAAGTCCGAGATTTGCGCAGAAACGCGAATACCTGATCTATATGGCAAGGCATTTATAATGATGTTGTACCGAATGTCAAAGATAAACATGTAGTGGAGCATTTTCTCATGGCCCTACTTGGCTAATTAGCAATATCATGCTAGCTAAAGAAGGTTAGTACAGATCACAAAACTATATAAATATTTGAAATACTTTGGTATAGTATAAATAGACATTCATTTCTGTTCCCGCTGTACTTTCTGGTGGTGTGAATTGGTGGGTATGTTTTTAGATAACTGAAGATTGATTTAAAGTAGTCTGTATTGTCTAGTATCTGTTAATACTGTACTTTCTGTTGGTGTGAATGGATGGGTATGTTTCCAGGTAACTGACGATCGGTCTAAAGTAGTCTGTATTGTCTAGTATCTGTTAACGCTGTACTTTCTGTTGGTGTGAGCGGATGGGTATGTTTTCAGGTAACTGACGATCGGTTTAAAGTAAGTAGTCTGTAACGTCTGTTCTTTGCCAACGTTGGACGTCGTATGTCAGACTGACATTCCCACATTATGCCATCTGCTTCGGGCGAGCAGAGGTCCCTAGCCGAATCCTGGAAAGAGATAATGCAGCGTGAAAACACTTCAGTGTTTTGGCACGACAGACAAGGCTTTGACTCTTGGCAGCCGGTCTACGCCCGACAAAGGGACAGTCGGAGCACTGATCTTTTGATTCGGCAACATGCTTTGTTCCAAAATTGTTGGTGTTACCTTTTCTACATGGAAAACATGGTCTCTACAATGATGATGTATGTCCAGGCTTTGTGTAATGGTGAGAAGGAACTTCATCCCTGGCCGTGCCATCGCCAGTGGCTCTCAAACTTCTTAATACGGTGTCGTGAAATGATAGTCATTACACATCGGTCTGTAAGGCTGATAACCTGTCTTACCTGTAATCTGCACAAAATTCAAACTTGGACTCGCCCAGAAATATATAGTCCCTTATATCTATATATATAGGCCTGTATTGGACAACATTATTATGTCTGCCTTTTCTGGTTACTTTAACTAAACTCCACTTTTAAATGTATATCTTTTGGGGGATATATTTAGGGAGTTAATTGAGGTTTCTTTGGAAACCAATTTACTCCTTGCCCCAGTATACAAGGAACTTCTTTTTGTACCAACGCCTGAAATGTCTAACTGACGCCATTCTCCTTGCCAGCTTCTCAAGCCTCCAGATGTGTTAATCTGTGCCTGTATACTTTTAAATTTTCAAGGCAATCTGGAAAGGGGCTCCGTTTTTTACATATGCTTGGGTAAGTTAATTATAGTTTACGAGTACCTAGAATGGTGTCTGTAAAGTAGTCACTGCTGTAGAGAAATCCATATCGGCTGTGTGATCTCACTTAGTTCTACCATTCTTGATCGCTAGAGTAGCGGATTCGAACGTAGATCTTCCCACTGTACAGACTAAATAGCTTATGCCCTCAATAAACCACCCATACTGATAAACATTTAATGCCTTACAATTGTGTACGTTTTAAACTACTTACAGAATCGGTACATACGAGATGGGGACAGAATTGGGTCAGGGCTGTGTTAATCAAAGTATGTGTGTGCTTGACCCAGATCAATGAGTGCTGGGGCGGTTGGGAAAACTAGTGAATGCTGGTACTGACAGTAAATATTGGTGTTTGTGTGCAGAGTGAGGGGGATAGGGGGAGATGATATATGTGTTAGACCACTTTATCTATCTCCACTGCATATCTGACTTGCCTTCTCTTGCACTAAACAGACAGATAAATATAGGAGACTTATGTCTTTTGGTCTGGAGAGACAATCTGAGGAATGAAACAGGAGAGCAGGGAGGAGTCAGCAGATGGGAGGTGATGACTATGCTTGCTCTGTCTTTCCTGTCAAGATGTTACCCTCTTGATGATGACTAATGTTGAGTTATTTTTCTTGACAGGATGTATATTTTCTGAAGAGCTGGCAGAAGATTCACAGTCTCAACAACATCCACCCACCAATCCAACCACCAGAACCAACTTGTTACCCACCAGCTAACACCTGTGAAGGTTCCTGACATCTCCAAAAATGGGGAGATTGTGCCTCAAACAGCTACCAGTGCCAGAGTAATGTGGCTCTAAGACATTGTGTGTCCTTACTGGTGATATAGACATGCTAGATACCAGTACAGTTGCTGTACAGTGAAGTACTCTTGCTACTTGATCCAGTGGAGCAGAATTCCCAGAGTCAAAGACAGTCAAATCATCCGGAGCTGAGGGAGGCATCATAGACAGAGATAAGAGAAGCTAAGTCTGATACTTCGCATGATGTTGTTTTCCTCACAGCTCCTTGGTTCCCATGATGACATATAGTCACCTCCAGGACCGGCTGTCTGCCTAGTTTCCTTAGGATCTAGACATTAGAGCTGAAATTCTTTCACTGATAGCTGGAATTCACTTCAATTGTTTTTGTACAGATATTATACTAAATACATGCATTCATTTTTTCATGGCTGACTTAGGTTTCTCTATGTCACCTTCTTAAGTGTTTAGCAGTTGTATGTGTATGTATCTTCATTATATGTGTTAACATGGTTATGATAATGAACTATCATAACCTGGGGGCTTTCTTTAGTAAGTAGTGGGGGTGTCCAGCCAAGTGTGCCTAGAAATATATGTATTTATATATACTGATATATTTTGTAGTGCCAATACTTGAGTTGCCCCTACTCCAGAGATAAGTTGATCGTATATTGGCCACGGGGAATCCCTTAGACCAATACGAGCCAAACGACTCAACAAAATTATCTCTGAGTGCTGCTGGTTCTGAAGGAGAAATCCTTACATTAGGCACGCGACAGGAGTGATATGTGACATACGGCAACCCTTTAATACAGTTCCTCGTGTTGTGGCGACCTCCAGCCATACAATTATTTTCGTAGCTGCTTCATAACATCAATGAATGTGCATTTTGCGATGGTTTTTGGCGACCCCTGAAAGGGTCGTTTGACCCAAAAAAGGGCTGCGACCCACAGAATGTGAACCACTGTTTTAGCACAATATAGGGAAAGACGCCAGTGAATGAAGGAATGGAATGGTGCTAGTGAATTAAGGAATAAAACGACGATCAATTTTTTTTGGTTCAGCGGAGATTAAACGTTAGAGGTCGTGTACATGTCAACATCATCATCAATCAGTAAGTCTTTTACAGAACGTCGCTCACTTCACGGCATGCCTGAAAGTATCTCTTTCCCTAGCCAGCTCTTCAGCCCCATGTGCTTTCAATGCCAATGCATCTTTAATGTCTTGTATCCATCTTCGCGGTGGTCGACCCCTGCCTCGCCTTCCACAAACTGCACACTCCATCACCGATTTTTCCAAGCCACCATGACACTTTTTCAGCTTCCATGTTGAGTTTCTAGGTGGTGTGTGTGTGTATGTGTATGTGTGTGTATATATATATATATATATATATATATATATATATATATATAAAATATGGTAGTATATATATTATTTCATATCCACACGGCTAGCATCTCAATTATTCAGCAATCTATTATAATGCCAGGGTAAGTCTCCCCTTCACTTGCTTATCATTGCTATATTGTACAGTCGCTGAGCATGCTCAGATATCCTCTTTAGAAAAAAAAAAAATCCATCATTGACATCGACTATGTCAGGTGGTGTTTAGTAACATATGTTATATTCTTTACATGATATCTAGGCTGCTTGTGCGTTATATCTTTGATCTTTTAAGTTAAAAATATACAAATATTTATGTCATTGTTTACATCTACTTCTTTCAATGGTGTTTCCTCTGTAAACATATGTATATATAGATAATATATATACATATATATATATATATATATATATCTGTATATATAGATCTTTTACGCATATATATAAACATATTTATATATATATATACTCACACTCTTATATAATAATTATATCCTCTATATATATATATATATATATATATATATATATATATATATATATATATATATATATATATATATATATATAGAGAGAGAGAGAGAGAGAGAGAGAGAGAGAGAGAAAGAGAGAGAGAGAGAGAAAAGATGGCTGGGTGGACACAAGGAAGGGACAAATATCTGCACTTGACGGTTTCTAATAAAGATCAGTGTTTATTATCATTCATATTTTTCTCTCCCTCACATCATCTCTCTCTCTTCCTCACATCGTCTCTCTCCCCCACATCGTCTCTCTCTCTCTCTCTATCTCTTGGCAATACACAGGGAGTAATAATAATAAGTAACTGTGACGCTGACCGACTTCAGCCCTTACACACTTACATAGCCATACACACACACACACACATGGACAGAGAAAGAAACAGAGCTTGAGCATGTGTAAGAGAAAGGGTGGTAGAAATATATAGTGGTTTACAGCTAGGCTGAGATATCTGTGTCTTTCTGCTCAAACACATCCAATTTGAGCAAATCCCTTAGTAGTCATCTTTTACAACATGCCTTTTAGGGGGCAGTGTCATTCCCCCCCCCCCCCCCCCACACACACACACACATAAATGAGATTTCAGAACCCCATACATGAAGCTTTAGGAAAAAGACCAAAATGAAGGTAGGTAACTCAATGCATGGTTTGCCTTTGCAGTACACTGACAACAACCGAAACAACCATATATGAACAAAGAAGAATGTACTAGATTCCATTTTTATAATGACCTATTCACAATTGTGTTGTTATGTTTTCATACATATTCACAGTTATGTGGTTATTTAAGAAGTGGTGATTTCTCAACTGTTGGCAAAACACTTTCTAATACAAGGTAAAAAAAAAAAAAAAAATTACAAATAACAATTCCTTGTTTTGGTGCAATAAACATTTTGTAGCCAACATTCTTGGCACAAGAAAACTAGACCATAATTATAGCTGAAACTGCCTGCAGTAGGTTAAACGTGGTTGATTTTTTTGTTTTGTTTTCAAAAATGGATGGATGGATGGATGAAGGGCCAATCAGTCTACAGGAAGTTGCCTTTTTTTTTTTTTAAATGGATGGTTGGATGGATGAGGGCCAATCAGTCTTCAGGAAGTTGCCTTTTTATGTTTTGTTTTCAAAAATGGATGGTTGGATGGATGAGGGCCAATCAGTCTATGGGCAGTTGCCCTGGATGGATTCTCCTGGGAAAACAGTTGTGGATAAAGAACACCATATAAACAAGGCTACATCATGTCCCTGTCCCAGATAACTATCCGGTAAGTTAATCCTGCCAATAAATGCTCAATGGCGTCGTCTGAAAGGTGCAAACATTACTGCTCCATGGCGTCGTCTGAAAGGTGCAAACATTACTGCTCCATGGCGTCGTCTGAAAGGTGCAAACATTACTGCTCCATGGCGTCGTCTGAAAGGTGCAAAAATTGCTGCTCCATGGCATCGTCTGAAAGGCGTTTTTGCCGTGTTTTGCTGTAATTAGGCACAATGCAGTTACCTCACCCAGAAGAAATGTGAGCACAAACAAATGGGAACTCAAATCTAATCTGAAACAATCTACAGGGTAAAAATATTTTTAAAACATGCGTTTATCTGCAACAAGAAAATGAACACACGTTGGAAAAACAGTAAAAAACATTGTACACAAACATTTTGGCAGTGTGATATCGGAGAAATTATGAAAGAAACTAGGCAGCACATTTGTTGTATGTGCGTGTCAATGATAGGTATGAGCAACAAATCATGTGTATGTGACAAATCATATTTTGCATAGAATCAATAGCCATGTGTGTTCTACTTTTTATACACTGCAAGAAGTAGAGTGAAAATAAATTATCCTTATCCATGCCACTGGGAGAAATACACTGAAAATAAACAATCCTTTTCTATACCACTGGAAGGAGTATCTTCTTCTTCTGCCTTTCTAGCCCCCAATGGAGCATAGGCCCTCAACCAACTCACACCAAGTCGTTCTATCCTTTGCTATCGCATGCAGCTCTCCCCATGTCCTCCCTATCTTTCTAACTTCATTCTCCAGCTCCCTTCTCCATGTATTTGTTGGCCTTCCTTTATTCCAATGCAAAGACATCATTCAAGTTATATTGTTCTGCGGTTTTCTCAATGTGTGTCCTGTCCAACGCCAGCATCTTTTCTTCACCTCTTCGTCGACTGGAGCTTGCTTATACTAGGAGGAGTAAAGTGAAAATAAATTATCCTTTCCCATGTCATAAGGCATCAACTGGGAATATGGTGGTTGCCTGAAATTTGTAATCAAAAAGAAAATAGAAATACCAATAACTATCTTCAATAAAATGTGAAAATTATTGACAGCTAGAGAGATAAACAATACACTGATCATGAGAATTGTCAAATGCTATCTATACTCAACCCTGCTGTATGTTGCAGAAACTGGGACAATGAACAAACAACTGGAAAATCAAACCAAGTCTCTGGAAATGTGGATATACAGAAGAAGAGGCCAGACTTCATGGAAACAAAAACAAATTCTGGAAAGTGTGAATGAAAAGAAAAATACTGAAAGAAATTATTTTAAAAAATATTTTTTTTTTAAAGACAACTGAAACCCATTATCCCACATGAAAATGTATAACAATCTTTAAAAACCATACTGGAGGGAAAGGTCAAGGCTGAACGAGCCCTGAAGCAAAACATACAATTTTTTTTAAAATACATGAACAACTAAACATAACATTTGCGGCAGAGGGAAAATGAGGTAGTGGTAACAGCCAACCTGGCATTAGCTCATTCAGTTCCGATCAGTGGTTAGTTTAACTCTGTATCCTTTCTTAGTAGTAAGTGAATGTGTTTAACAATATCATGTTTCTTGAGTCCCAGGGTTCATTCTCCACTAGACAGACATTAATCCATTCTGGCAGCTGGTGGATGAGGTGGTCTAGTTGTTGTTATCCAGTTTGGTGATGGGTGGATGAGGTGGTCTGGTTGTTGTTATCCAGTTTGGTGATGGGTGGATGAGGTGGTCTAGTTGTTGTTATCCAGTGTTTGGTGATGGGTGGATGAGGTGGTCTAGTTGTTGTTATCCAGTTTGGTGATGGGTGGATGAGGTGGTCTTGTTGTTGTTATCCAGTTTGGTGATGGGTGGATGAGGTGGTCTAGTTGTTGTTATCCAGTTTGGTGATGGGTGGATGAGGTGGTCTAGATGTTGTTATCCAGTTTGGTGATGGGTGGAAGAGATGGACTAGACAAACTTCTGTTACTGCCAGACTAGCATCGGTGAATGAGTGAATGAAATACACCAGATAGAAATCAATCCAGTCATCAGATGAGGCAGTCTAAACAGACTTTTATTTTCCATGTTGTTGAATGACAGCCAAGATGGTGGTGCGGAAGAAACCATTACTAGCCTAGGTTGGCAATCTCTAGTGAACAAGATAGACTTCTGTTATCCGGGCTGGTGACTGGCAGAGGAGGTGAATTAGACAGATTTTTATTGGCTAAGGTCTAAGGTTGGCAGATCAAGTGGACGAGACAGACTTTTTTTTATTTTGGGCTGGTGACTGGCAGAGGAGGTGAATTAGACAGATTTTTATTGGCTAAGGTTGGCAGATCAAGTGGACGAGACAGACTTTTTTTTTTAAATTTTAGGCTGGTGACAGGAAGAGGAGGTGAATTAGACAGATTTGTATTGGCTAAGGTTGGCAGATCAAGTGGACGAGACAGACTTTTTTTTAAAATTTTAGGCTGGTGACAGGAAGAGTAGGTGAATTAGACAGATGTTTATTGGCGAAGGTCTAAGGTTGGCAGATTAAGTGGACGAGACAGACTTTTGTTATCCTGGTTGGTAACTGGCAAATGAGGTGTTCCTGCTGGCTGTCGGATAAAGTTATCTACTGAGCTGTCAGCGTTTGTGGCATGAGCTTTGCAAGCGCGATTTGTAATGCTGGGGTGCCGGGTTCGATCTCAGTTCAGGCGATTTGGTAGCACACCCTCTTGCTTTGTTTCCACAGTGGTACCGAGAGCCGACCATTAAGTGCAACGACAAACTACAGATGTAAAATGTGCCTAGAAAAACTGTTGCTGTCACAGCCAAAAACTGTTGCTGGCTAAGGTCTGAGACTCAGTGAACTAGACAGACTTGCTGCTGAAGATATGAAGCTGGCTGAATCAAGTGGACAAGATAGTCTGTTATTGGTCAAGGTCTGAAGCTGGCTGATTCAAGTGGACAAGACAGACCTGCTGGTGAAGATCTCAAGCTGGCTGAATCAAGTGGACTAGACAAACTTGCTGGTGAAGATCTCAAGCTGGCTGAATCAAGTGGACTAGACAAACTTGCTGGTGAAGATCTCAAGCTGGCTGAATCAAGTGGACTAGACAGACTGTTGATGGTCAAAGACTGCTGGCTGATTCAAGTGGACTAGACAGACTGTTGTTACCCAGGTTGGAGACTAGCAGATGAGAAGGACTAAACCAAAGGTGGATGATCTATTTCAGAAGCTGGCAGGCGAGGTGAACTAGACAAACTGCTCATGGGCGGTGACCTGGGAGTCGACTGTGAGAACTTTTCCAGAAAGATCTGCTCCAACCATTGCAGGACTTCTTCAATCTTATGTTTAGAGACTGTCTGTGGGACTCTTGCTGTCAGGCTTGATGTTGACGAGGGGATGGTGGCAGGTGATGGGGCTGAGGTAGATTCTGAGGCCTGGGGATTATGTTCACTAGCAGCTGTATTTACGCCAGCGGCTGTTGTTGCAACTACATCAATCAATGCAACATCATCATCTGGTGGAATCAGGTGACGCTTCACTGACTGCAACATCTGAAATTGTACACATATGGAACATATTTTAGACATATCTAATATGTTTTATCTAAGAAAGACAACTATTATATGCTCTATTTAAGAGAGATAACTAGTGTATATGCTCCAACCATAAAGATAACTATATATTATATGAAACTGTGCACATAAGGAACATATTTTACAGATAACTAATATATATTTTATCTGAGAAAAAGAATTATTCTATGCTCTATTTGAGAGAGAAAACAAGTATATGCTCCAAATATGGAGATAACTATTTATTATATAAAACTGTGCACATATGGAACATATTTTAGCGATAACTAGTATAAGATAACTAATCATTTTTTATCCAATAAACAGAACTACTGTGCTCTATTTAAGAGAGATAACTAACATATGCTCTAACTTTGGTGATAATTTTATGTGATACGCAATCCCAGAATTCCAAACAAACGGTTCTGGGATCCCATTTCTGGAAGGGGGGGGGGGGGGGGAAGTGTGTGCCCCTTAACTCCTTCAGTCCCAGGCGGTTTAACATCAGAAGTACAAGGGCAGTAAAGAGAGGCGCAAAATTGGTGCATCTGGGTGCAGATGTTGCAGCCTAGCTGTAAACCACCCCATTAAGGTGACTGCAGAAGATCCTACTGAAGTGACCCAGAATGAACTTTTCTTCAGATATAACCAGTGAATGTTCTATACCACTTTAACATAACTTCACACTAATGTGGAACAAGTGAATCTTCTACCCCACACTACTGTGTAACCAGTGAATGTTCTACCTCATACTAATCTGTAACCAGTGAATGTTCTACCCCACAATAATGTGTAACCAGTGAATGTTCTACCTCATACTAATCTGTAACCAGTGAATGTTCTACCTCACACTAATGTGGAACCAGTGAATATTCTACCTCACACTAATGTGTAACCAGTGAATGTTCTACCTCACACTACTGTGGAACCAGTGAATGTTCTACCTCACACTAATGTGGAACCAGTGAATGTTCTACCTCACACTAATGTGAAACCAGTGAATGTTCCACCTCACACTAATGTGGAACAAGTGAATGTTCTACCTCACACTAATGTGTAACCAGTGAATGTTCTACCTCACACTACTGTGGAACCAGTAAATGTTCTACCCCACACTAATGTGTAACCAGTGAATGTTCTACCTCACACTAATGTGGAACCAGTGAATCTTCTACCTCACACTAATGTGGAACCAGAGAATGTTCTACCCCACAATAATGTGTAGCCAGTGAATGTTCTACCCCACAATAATGTGTAACCAGTGAATGTTCTACCCCACAATAATGTGTAGCCAGTGAATGTTCTACCCCACAATAATGTATAACCAGTGAATGTTCTACCCCACAATAATGTGTAACCAGTGAATGTTCTACCCCACAATAATATGTAACCAGTGAATGTTCTACCCAACACTAATGTGTAACCAGTGAATGTTCTACCTCACACTACTGTGTAACCAGTGAATGTTCTACCCCACACTAATGTGTAACCAGTGAATGTTCTACCCCACAATAATGTGTAACCAGTGAATGTTCTACCCCACACTAATGTGTAACCAGTGAATGTTCTACCCCACACTAATGTGTAACCAGTGAATGTTCTACTTCATACTAATGTGTAACCAGTGAATGTTCTACCTCATACTAATGTGTAACCAGTGAATGTTCTACTCCACAGAAATCACAAAAGATTTATCTATCCTACAAAAGGTAACTGAGGCATGTTCTAACTCTAAGACAACAATCAAGTTACTAAAAGTTAGCATTCTTTGGATCTTTATTGAAGAAATGCAGGTGTGTTGGGAAACAAACAGGCAGAGATTGGTTGGTGCTGCACCACCTAGTGGTAAACTGATGCATGAAAAGCTAGATGCGGTCAAGGCCCTTTGGGTGCAAGTAAACAATGCTGAGGTGTGAATAGATTAAATCAAATTAATACTGGTACCATCAGTTCTGGACTTGTTCACTGGCTGCTGAAGATAAGAACGGAGTGCTTATAAAAATGTGACATGTGCTGGGATATTGGTCTTAACTTAATACAAGACAACAGAATAATCAAGTTACCTTCGAAAGACATGTGATCCCAAGGGAAGATTTGTACTGGCAGGACAGCATGACTCGGTTGACATAGTTGGAGTACTTCTCTGCCAACTCACTGGCAGGGCCCAGAATTTCCCTCAGGTTTTCCCTGTAGATGATCTTGTAATCAAACTTGAAGGGCAGATCTGTTGAGCATACAGAAGAAAAAGATGACATGTACTCAGTTTTTACATCGTCAAAATCACTTGGCAGCACTTCTAGGCCTCATTGTGATAGGATAAAAGAATAGACCCACCGCTCCGATGATAAGCTTTTTGTAAAAACTGACCAATTAAGGGTGCTTAATTCAAAGTCCACCTGCCTGAGAGGCCAGGAACCAAAAGCCTGCAAAAAAAATAAGCCAGATCTGTAAAACAGATGTGCCTGCAAAACTCAAGTTTTGGAACAAGATTAAAATCCCGAAGTGGACAAACAAAAGCATAAATTTCTGCTGGAGTTTACAGTTGGCGAACATAAAAAAGAAGACGATTTTATAGTATCATTCAATGGAAAATGTTATGCATTTAGTGCATGTGCAAGGTATTGGTTTTGCCAGGGATGGGCATTTTGTATGGGTTTTGTGGATACAGTAAAGTAAAGGACCCTTTTCCCACGCCTTTAGGCTTATTGGGTAATGCAGTCAGCATCACCCTGGCTGCCTTTACTTCCCAGGGCTGTACCTGGTTCGCATTCAAGGCTGGGTCGACCTGGGTTTTGTGGATATGGGACTGAAGCAATAATGTACAGTTTGCTGTGAGGTTGGAACTATGACTGGCTGACTCTTGAGAACTTGACTCAATCAATCAGCTGCTGTCTCCTCAATGAAAGTTAGCTGCTGCATCATTAATCATGCGCGGACCAAACCAACAAATCACTAAACATATTCTAAATATTCTATTACTATGAATCCATTAAACTCCAAGATGTATAGAACATTATTAAAAAATTTTGTTAAAAAGACCGTAGAATTGCAAGTTCTTACAATGGATAGAAACACATTATCCATCCTAAGAACTTGCAATTCTACGGTCATCATCACAGATAACTCCCATCCTAGGTCCTACTTTGTGCGTGCGTGGGTGCGCACGGGCATGTGTAAAAGAGGGCCGGAGACACACCCACTGCCCCCCCCCCCCCCCCCCCTAACAGGCATGTTGTGAAAATTGACTAATTAGGTGTGTCCTTCAAAGTCAGAGTACATCTGCCTGAGAGGTTAGCAACCAATAGTCTGCATACAAATAAGCCAGATATGTAAAATGGATGAGCATGCAAAACTCAAGTTCTAGATCAAGACCAAAATCCAGAAGTGGATGAACAACCAGAACTTTCTGCCGCCATTTACAGCTAGTGAACGCTAAGAAAGAAGAAGAAGTTTACAGATAACACCATCTGAAGAAGAAGAAGAAGAATAGAGGAGAGTAAGAAAAGTAGTGTGGACTCACTGCAAGGATACTGGGTACTCTGTGTCTTGCTGACGGTCAGACATTGGATGTCGGAGTACGCATGTGGGCTGCAAGTGTTGTAGGGGCTAATGATGATGCCAACAAAATGATTGCCTCCCTTGGAGAACCAGTACTGTGGAGGAGAACGTCAAGCATGCTGGGAAACATAAGAGGCAACTTGGCAAAAATGTCATGTTATGTGAGGTCAGTCATTTAGTCCACAAGTTTTTTTTTGTAGGAAATTTTTGAATATGTCACCCATTTATTTTAGATCTGACCTACTGATAAATGTTTTTTTTTTTAGAAGGATTTATTCACTGCCCTATTGTTCCGTTATATGTCACATAGGGGTTGTGGTCTATTTCTTCATTCCGTTTTATCCTGTGCAATTACTTTGATTTCATGAATGGAACCCATCCAGCATCTTTGTCATCTTTCATCAATGTCCACTTTAAGGTTTCTCTTGGACGCTCTTATTCACATGCATTATCATCTTAATCATATGTAGTATGTAATTGTGTGTGTGTGATTGTTGGTGTGTGTATGTATGTGGATATATGTAGAACGTAGGAGTGTGTATACGTGTGAGTGTGTGCGATTGTGTACACATGATGTGTGTATGCGTTATTCTATAATTTATATTTCTTTATTATATCCATAACGAGCATTATTGATAGCAGGCTTTGGTACTCCGAAAAATGAGTGCTTAGAAGAGCCGAATGTCAGACAGGTCTGCGTGCCCAATCTGTAACCCTTTGAAAATAAAGTTTGTTTGTTCGTTCGTTCTTATTTCCTCAGTTTCCTATTTCATAACCTGTTTGGGAATTCTCTGTTGGTCTCCTCTCAGGAAGTGTCCAACATAGTGTCATCTTTGCTGTCTTCAAACTGGTGATACTAATGGTTGCCCAGACATTTCTCTTATTTCTTCCCCACTCTTGAATTCATCCCACTTTGTCTGGAAAGACAATCTGGTGGATATCCCTCAAAAGCTGTAGGGGAAAAAGAGACAGGAAGATCAAAAAAGAAAAGTTAGACAGTATGGCATCATGACATGAAAGAGTATTAGGTTTATCAGAAACTGTTGCATTAGGTTTATCAGAAAATGTTGTTGTATTAGGTTTATCAGAAACTGTTGTATTAGGTTTATCAGAAAATGTTGTTGTATTAGGTTTATCAGAAACTGTTGTTGTATTAGGTTTATCAGAAAATGTTGTTGTATTAGGTTTATCAGAAAATGTTGTTGTATTAGGTTTATCAGAAACTGTTGTTGTATTAGGTTTATCAGAAACTGTTGTATTAGGTTTATCAGAAAATGTTGTTGTATTAGGTTTATCAGAAACTGTTGTTGTATTAGGTTTATCAGAAACTGTTGCATTAGGTTTATCAGAAACTGTTGTTGTATTAGGTTTATCAGAAACTGTTGTTGTATTAGGTTTATCAGAAACTGTTGTTGTATTAGGTTTATCAGAAACTGTTGTATTATGTTTATCAAAAACCACTGCTGTATCAGTTTTATCAGAAACTGTTTCCTGTCATAGTTTTATTATAAATTGCTGCTGCTTAGTTTAATCAAAAAAAGTGAACTGCCATGCTTTTATCAGGAACTGTTATTATAATTGTTTTGTCAGAAGTAATTCTGTCAGAAACTGTTATTGTAATTGTTTTGTCAGAAGTAATTCTGTCAGAAGCTGTTACTGTAGCAGTTTTGTCAGAAGTAATTCTGTCAGAAACTGTTATTGTAATTGTTTTGTCAGAAGTAATTCTGTCAGAAACTGTTATTGCAATTGTTTTGTCAGAAGTAATTCTGTCAGAAGCTGTTACTGTAGCAGTTTTGTCAGAAGTAATTTTGTCACAAGCTGTAATTGTAGCCATTTTGTCAAATGTAGTTTTATCAGAAGCTGGTACAGTAGCAGTTTTGTCAGAAGCTGTTGATGAAGTGACCATTACCTGAAACTTCTGCTGTGTCTCGATGTCCCTCAAGGACGGGTCAGGGCTGAATGTTGGATGTGAGTGGTACCAACCCACCACAGACATTCCCACATCTTCTATCTGCTCACTGGCCAAAGTCTGTGATACTGAGGAAGTGTTCAGTCAACAAAATTTTTATAAATTCCGTTGACACTTTCCTGTCTTTCCAGACACTGGTGATAAACTGTAATATAGGATAGCATGGGAGGCAGTCCTTCTCACCATAGCACAAAGCCTGGGAAATATTGTTGAAACCGTGTTTTGTTCATACAGCATGATCCATCTCTCTGCCTGCCTTGTTCACTTCAAAGGAAAGGTAACACCAACATATCTGGAACAAAGCATGTTGCAGCAGCAGGGATCTGTCTATATGCCTGTTGCAGCTTCCCTCCTAGACCAGCTGCCAACCGTGGCTAAGGGCCTGACCTGTCCTGCCATAACATTAAGTTTTCAGGTTGTATTTGCTTATCCTAGGCTAAGGTTAGTATCCTGCACCCAAAGCCGGTGGCACAATGTGGGATGTCAAGTCTGGTAAATGCTACCAAACATACAATATTGAGGCTGCGTGGTCTCGAGATATGGCATCCGCCTTGAGTGCTGAAGGTCCCGGGTTCAAACCCGGGGGAAGGCTAGTAATTTTCCATGTGGACTTCTAGTAATTTCCACTATTGCTGCGCACGTAAAAAATCCCTTGGCAGTTGGAAATTAATAAAGAGTAGCCTAACGGCGCAGCCCGGACACAATTTGAATTAAAAATCTACCTAAAGTATTTCAGGATCCTCGCCGGTGCAACGGAGTTCGTGCACTGCGCTGAGATTCTTCAAACTCATGCTTGAGTTAGAAGTAGAATGAAGCCCTTATGGGTTACACCAGTGTGTGATTACTGTTATGCAGTAGTTCAGTCATAGCTCAGCAAGACGTGTCAGGCACTAGTGGAAATTAAACTCAATTTATATCATTTACAGACTTGTTCTCAACCTGCACAGTCCGTGGCGACAGCACTAGACATGCGGCCCTAAATCCTCAGTCTCAAAGACCTCCCCTGCCTATACTGCAAAGAAAGGGTAAATACAGCCAGCAATGGCGGCTTCTTTTAAATACAGACTCATTCTCAGATATGCACAAGATATTTAAAAAAAATAATACTGAAAGAGTTTATCTAAAACATGGGGTGCATATGACACTAATAATTGTTTCAGTATTTCCTCTATCTACACTACCCTTGGTGTAGATCTACTTAATGTTCATCTTTTAGTCTTTTTTCTCCTACCTTTCATACAGATGCATCTTATTTTAGATTTTGGTCTTTCTTCTTGGATCCTAGGTTGTCCCCATCTGGGTTCTGGAGCACTACTGTTTGGCACACTCTAACTCTCACTCGCCCCTTTTTTTGTTGTTGCAAACAAGCATGTCAAAACTCCCCCCCCCCCCCCCCGCGCAAACGCAGGAGTTCTTTCTAAAAAAAAAACCAAAAAAAAAACCCCCCCTCAATCATATACCAACAACCAAACTGACCAACAGAAGCACAAAAGTTAACCTGAAATAACCAACATACAAAAAGGCACACCCACCTGGGTCCATCTCACACTGCATCCCAGTGCTCATACTTTTACAGGGAACCGCCATGCTGATGGTCAGCTGTCCAGTCTCCGCACAAAACTGACCACCCAACATTCCAATCACCTCAGTCTTCGAAATGTGAGCATGAATGTCCATGGTTGCCAGGGCAGTGTTGAAAATGTCAATCTTATATGGGGCCTAAACAAGGAGGGTTGAAATTCAGTAAACAATATAAGAGGGAATGTAAAAAACAGGGCAGTGTGAAAATGGAATAAAAGGGGGCCTAAACAAAGGGTTGCAAATGAATTAAAAAAAAAAAAAAAAAAACGAAATGCAGCACAAAAAGAATGTAAAATTAAAACACAGTATGATGAAAAAGGGAAGGTTATAAATAGTGTAATGAAAAATGAGGTGGTTAAAATAGAGTATGAAGAAATTTAGAAAGGTTTAAATATACTACAATCAAAGAAGGGAAGACTGATATGACAGCACCAGAATCAGAACGACAGTCAAAATGAGTATGATAAAAGATAAAGTTGAAACTGTCACAGCTCTGGGTCCAAGAAGTTCCTGGATGCCTACAACAGAATATTTACAGTATGTGTATATTTTGTGCACACATACACACATTAGAGACCTCATGAGTGCTCCAGGGTTTGTTGTATTTAGTGCAATATAGTGTGGGACCTGTGTGAAAAGACTGGATGCATCCATGGACACAGCAACTGTGGACATGACTGGAGTCTAATGCTGGCAATCTACATTCAACATAACAGTGATGCTACCACAACTTGCTTTTAAATAAATCAAACTAGTCAAAACAAAACACAATTCTTTAAATCTGCATAAAAAACCCCTGTGTGGGTTCTGGGGGCCCCCCCATTTCAGGAGAAAAAGAATAGCCCCCTCTATCCTTTAACTCTTTCAGTACCAGGGAACCCACCATACATACTATATATCATATCCATTTCTCTACTTAACCTACCAGCTGTTATTAGAAAACCTTCTCTCCCAAAGCTGTATAATTAAGTTCTATGAGATGAAACAATTGTTGCTCTCAGATACAA
This sequence comes from Candidula unifasciata, assembly GCA_905116865.2. Classification (NCBI taxonomy): domain Eukaryota; kingdom Metazoa; phylum Mollusca; class Gastropoda; order Stylommatophora; family Geomitridae; genus Candidula; species Candidula unifasciata. The sequence goes on along the minus strand of CAJHNH020006468.1, from coordinate 168,701 downwards.
ACACTTTTAGGATAGACACTATTGAATTTAACACAATCCGGGACTGAAAAAGTTAACAAGCATGCCATAAAAGCTGACTTTTTAGGAGTATGTTTATGTTGGATGTATTAGGCCAATAGGCAGATATACCTCAGTCTAGATGTAAACTACAACCGCCCTAAAAAGGCCAACACAGAAGAATCAAAGCCTGCATTTAAAAAAAGTAATTACCAAAAATCCCTCGGAGAAAGGCTGGCAAGGCACAAGTTTGAAAGGGTCATAGGTCACCTTTGAAGCGCGTGCAACTCTAGCCCTTCGGTTGACATCTGACTTCTTTCTTTCGCTATTATGCTGTGGAGAAATGAAGAACATACAGCTTAGCGTAAAGTAAGGCAAGAACATGCATGACTTTTAGTGTCCCACTTAGATATATAAACCTTTAATCCTAACACCCACAGGGCAGGAGGTTACTTTGTAAATATAGGGCGCACAGATGTAACTGTTTCATATAGATGAACTCCCCATGTGGTTTCTGGGGCCCTATGGTGGGGGAAAACAAAAACAGACACACTGCATGCAGTATGAGTCGAGTTATTAAGGACTTCCGTCAAAGTCGGAATGCATCTGCCTGAGTGGCAAGCAACAAGTGAGCTAGTAAAATGGATGCACATGCAAAACAAAGGTCCTGGCAAAAAGCCAAAGTCCAAATTGACAAACAACCTGCACTTTCTATCACAGCATTCAGCCAGTGAACAAAGAAGAAGATATGGATGAACAGGGTGTCTGGGATCTGCCTCCTTGAAAAAGAATCCATAAAGTATCTCTTCTGGTCACTGTATGTATGTGTGTAAAAATTTCAGCCTTCACCCCGTGGACAAAAAAAAAGTGGGGGGGGGGGGGGGGGCGGTGTGTCTAGGATTCGCTCCTGCTGGATTTAGATATCAAAAGTGTCTTTTCAAGGCACTAGATGTAAAAATATCAAAATTGCAACCCTGTGTGGTAAAATAATAAATTCAACTCCCCCCCCCCCCCCAAAAAAAAAGGTTATGCAATTTGAATAAATAAATCACAAACAATCTATGTTTGTGTCTTCTTTATTCACACCCACAAAGGGGAAACACTGCTTAGATTATACAATCATAAACACCGAAAAAAATTTGGAGCGCTAATTAGTCAATAAAATAGCAGTATATACCCAATGTCTCCAGGCACGGAAATGGATGCTTTTAGAAAGAGGCTGTCAGGAAAACAGGCTGTCAGGAAACAGACACTTACTTTTTTCCCTCCAAATTTGTCTATTGATTCATTGTTCTATTGATTCATTGTTCTATTGATTCATTGTTCTATTGATTCATTGTTCTATTGATTCATTGTTCTGTTGTGCCGTTATATGTCAAACAGAGCCTGCAGTCTATTTCTCCATTCTGTTCCATGCTGTGCAATCGCTTCGATATCAAGGGTGGAATCTGGTCCAGCAACTCTGGCTTTCTCCCGAACGTTAGGGGTTTCTCATGTATGTCCCCAATCCCCTATTATTTTCCATCTCAGCGATTCTTTGGTACTTTTTGGTTGTCAATTTTCAGAATGTATCCAAAATAGTATCATTTTCCCTGTCTTATACATGCTGAAACTAGCAGTTGACTATAAATTTCCCTTACTTGTTCCCTTTTTCAAATTCTTCTATGCTGGACCAAAACAATAATTTGTGCTGCCTCTACAATGGAGGCTGGCTTCTTCAGTAGATATGTGCATCTAGCGCTGTGTTTGGGAATATTAGACGCTGAGATCACAATCTCTCCCAAGGTGCAACTTTCGTATCACAGCCCAAAAGCCCCAGGAGTGGTCTTTTAAACCAAAAAAAATGCCCATTGTGGAAATCAAATCTTGGCTAACGGCCTCCTGATATAAGTTTTCTGACAGAAGGATCGGAGAAGAAGAAGAAATCTTGGTACTTTGAGGATAGTGAAGCACACTTGCTAATTTTTAACCCACACAGCAGCACATTAGTGAAAGAAGAAAAATATTTGCCTGATGAGTATTTTTTATTTTTAAAATATCAGGAAAAATAAGATACAAGACTTGAATCACTCACTTCGACTGTCTTTCCCTCCAGCTCCTTCTCATCCACCCACAGACCTGTCTCATCCTTGATTCTGCGTTTCCTGGGCCGCTAAAAAAGAAGTTAAAATAATCTATATAACTTATCCATATGCTAGGAATAATATCTTCTCTCTATAGGTTCCAGCATCCGGAGGGGGGAGGGGGGGGGGGGGCGTTGAGTCAAAAAGCAGATATCACAGCCAAGCTGTAAACTACAATATAATGTGCTATCTGCCCTTTTAAGAAAAGTAAAAAAATTTTAAAAAAGAATAAGACGGAGGAGGATTATTATCATCTAGCGGCATCTCCACCAAGAAAATTGGCCTTAAACCATTGGATACCAAGTAACCCATGTGTGTTCGTTTCAATTGATATATTTTTCCGAATTCCTTTTGTCCCATTCAGCACTAACAGGATCTCACAATGTTCCTTCCAATCCTTTCTTTAACTCATTCTAATCATCAAATACAAAATTATCAGTTTAAAAATTAGTTTATTGCATCTAGTAAAATATTTCTTCTTCACCCTTAAAAGAGCAGATGAGTTGTGGTTTACAGAAAGGCTGTGATATACTTGCCTTTCAGCCCAACACATCTGATTTCAGCAAACCCTAGTCATCTTTTACGGCAGGCAATGGGTCCACACTTTTATGATCTAAAATGGGCCTTGAAACCTTATGCGGGAGGTCAAACTGTGGGTCGTCTTGGCAGGATATGACCAAATTATTTCAGAGGTCTTCTACAGCCACTGCGGTGAATGTTTCCCATCACTGGTTTAGATAATTAATTGGTATTTTATGGATAAAATCGTCCTGGGAGCTGGGTTGGCAATTCTTCTTCTTTATCAGCTGTATAAACTCCGGCAGAAAATTCTGGCTGTTTGTCCACTTCTGGACTTTGGTCCCAGAATCTGAAAATTGCATGCACATCTGTTTTACAGGTTTGGCTCATTTTTATGCAGACTATTTGTTCCCAGTCAGAATTATGTTAACTCTTTTGCAACACAAAAATGTCAACTCTTTCACCACAGAAAAATGTTAACTCTTTTTGACCACAAAATAATGTTAACTCTTTCAACAACAAAAGCCAAAAAAAAAAAAAAAAAAAAAAAAAAAAAAAAAAAAAAAAAAACGACACTTCTGGTTGAGTCCAATTCCCCATAAACGTCACTTTTCCAACTATCTATAGTTACTGGCAGAGATCAGCCTGCACCCACAGTTAGGAGGTCAGTTAAAAACAGTGAACAACAATGGCCACTGCACAAAAGAAGTCAAAAGAAAAAAGACTTGCTTTAGCAATGCAGAAACTAAACAGCAAGAAAAACCTATGGCACAACACCTGCGAGTAAGTTAAAGTAAACGTTTTGAGATCATGCATCCTTCCCATAGCAACTTATGCATGCGAGTCATGGACTCTTACCAAATCCCTAAAGAAAAAAAAATGTGAGCGTTTGAACTGAAATGCCACAGAAAATTTATAGAAAAGATAAAACACTGGACAGTCTACATGGTCTGAAGACAATTGGCTCATAAACAGCATCCTGACAAAAAAGCGGAGGTATTTTGGCCATGTTAAACATCACGTAGACCTATAGAAAGTGGTGATTATGGGTAAAGTTTCCAAAAAATGAGGCGGAGTCAGACCTTAGCGAATGCGGATTCAAGAAACTGAAGATACAATGGCTATGAAAGCACATAGGGCTGGAGAATTTACTGGAACAAAAGATACTTTCAGGGTTACATACAGGACCTGCTGATTGATGATGACGATGATGACGAAGGAACAGAAGTCATTAAATATTTCATGCCAAGCCATCTTATCTGCCAAGCTATCTTATCTTGTTATCCTGCAACTAATTCATTTTACTATTTATCTATGTTATGCATGTCTCTGTGGCTCAGCGGCCAGGCAGGAGATTTTGTCTCGCAATCTCGATACACCAGGGTTTTATTTATAAGATGGGCGATTTAGGAAAAGGTTGTTCTCGTGGACTTCAAACTGTGGTATGACAGTCGTATCGTAGAAGAGATGGCGGGTCTCACCATGTTATAGCCCAAAGTCAGCAGTGGACTGCAACCAACCTCGGCTGTGGAAAGCACAACAACACAATAAAAGTCTGCTGGTTCAGCTGTCTTCAGTCTTGACACGACTGACATGACATCACATACGAGCAGGGCTTCAAATGAAAACCTTAAACATGTGACAGAAAATGCAATAACCCTGCTGTTGTCTTATAACCTATCAACAGTATTTTTAACAATGCTAAGCATGTTAACCTTGTGACATCACCATGCAGGCAAACTTGGTGATGTCAAAATAACAGAAAGGCCACCGCCATTCTGACATGCACCAAAGAGTAGCAGTGTTCTGTTATCTGATCAGTGAAGGGGTGAAACCTATAGAAATTTATTGGTGCATGAAGCTTCAGTGTAGTGATGCATGCCTGTAGGTCCAGTAAGTGTGTGAGTGCAGAAGTTTCAAAACAGTGTGATTTCTGTAACAGACTGCTCATGACAGGATCTCTTCTGAAGCCACTTCATATGTGACGGCAGCCATGTGTTTTGTGTACCACACCTCGAAGATAAACTTACTGTTGATTCTGACTTTGACACAGGAAGTGATGATATCAGTTCTTTATTCATGCCTCGCACCCTGCTGTTGGTGCTGCCACTAACTGTTCTGTGCGGGTTTCTATAGGCTGCTTGTTCTGAAATTTATTGTTTAAATTATAATTTCAATTTACAGGAAGCTAAAACTTATGGAGCATGGAAACAGAAACAGTGACTTTCTATAAGATCCGAATACAGAAAAACTTTCTCTTCTTAGCAATCACCAGCTGTTCATCCACTTCTGCACTTCAGTATCGTTCCAGATCTTGAATTTTGCGAGCAAATCCATTTTACAGATTTGGCTTATTCTGTAAGCATAATGTTGGTTACCACTCAGGCAGAAGCACCCCGACTATGAAGGAAACTCCCGAAATAAGTCCACTTTTAAGACAAACTTGTTAAGGGGACAGTTGGTCTGTCTCTCTCTTCCCCCCCCCCCCCCCCCCCCCTCAAAATGGTGAACCCAAGAACTAATATGGAGAAAAAATTATGCATAAATAGCTTTATATCTCAGAAACAAAACACACTGCAGACACATAAATAGCTTCATATCTCAGAAACACAACACACAGCAGCCACATTAACTGAAACAGGGGTTTAGGAAGAACAATAATGGAAGGCATGGGGCCAGATATATGATAAACAGACAATGTATTGATGAGCACTCACAGAAAGAAGTAGAATAACAGAAAAGATCAAAGAAGGGGGCAGAGGTGCCGAATCACACCCGGTGGTGCGCCAGGACCACGGCTCATACTGGTCAAGACCCATCTACATGCTTTCCTGGTCATCCGAGAAACAGCTTCCCAACCAGAAACCTGGCCAGTGTACACTGGGTCGACATTTCCTTCAAAGTTAGACGTTTCTTCAAAGTAAGACATTTCCTTCAAAGTCAGACGTTTCCTTCAAAGTCAGACGTTTTCTTCAAAGTCAGACGTTTTCTTCAAAGTCAGACGTTTTCTTCAAAGTCAGACGTTTTCTTCAAAGTCAGACATTTCCTTTAAAGTCAGACATTTCCTTCAAAATCAAACTTTTTATTCAAAGTCAGACATTTCCTTCAAAGTCAGACATTTCCTTTAAAGTCAGATGTTTCCTTCAAAGTCAGACATTTCCTTCAAAATCAGACATTTCCTTCAAAGTCGGATGTTTCCTTCAAAGTCAGACATTTCCTTCAAAGTCAGACATTTCCTTCAAAGTCAGACGTTTCCTTCAAAGTCAGATGTTTCCTTCAAAGTCAGACATTTCCTTCAAAGTCAGACATTTCCTTCAAAATCAGACATTTCCTTCAAAGTCGGATGTTTCCTTCAAAGTCAGACATTTCCTTCAAAGTCAGACATTTCCTTCAAAGTCAGACGTTTCCTTCAAAGTCAGACTACATCTGCCTGCGAGGTGAGCAGCCGATGGTCTGCGCACAAATAAGACAGATCTGTAAAACAGATATGTATGAGAACTCAAGCCTGAAACAAGGGTAAAGTCCAGATGTGGACGAACAACCAGTACTTTCCATGCAGTTTCACAGCCGGTGAACATGAAGAAGATGTAATGATTATACACATTTTTGGGGTACATTTGGAAATTTTAAGGAAATGTGAAACAAAAAAATCACAAATAAACAAAATATGTAAACACACTCACACACAAACATATACATATAAACAAAATTTACAAATATGTGCTGATTAAATTAATTGTATTGTGGTACAAAATTCAGTGTTTTTAGACATATTATGAAAAGGAATGGACTCCAAAACTTTGTAATGACTGGCAAGACTGACTGAAAGAGAACAAGACAAAGGCAAAGAGAAAAACACCCGGATGGATTAGTCAAATGGATGGGGCAAGATAAGAACAATGACCTAATCTGTGATTCTGGTTACCGTGTGAGATGGTAAAACATGAGAAAAAACATCAGCACAGCATGTGATAATGATGACAAAACATGGCACTGTCCAAGCAGAAAGGCATGCCAGGGTCGGATACACGCAGCGCGCCACATGAAGTGTATTGTGAGCTGCCTCAACAACAGAGGCTGGACACAGTCCACCATCCACTGCTCTCTCAACCTCTTCCACGGTGCAACTCTTGCAATACTGTTCCAAAACAGAGACAATTTTTTTTTTCTTCCTTATTTTAATTAATAATCTGCCAGGAAAATCATCTTCTTCTGCATTCACCCTTAAAAGAGCAGCTGGCATGCTGTGTGTGGTTTACAGCAAGGATACGATATCTGCATGTTTAGGGGGGTGGGGGGGGGACAGTGCGTCTATTCTTTTTTTGTTGTTGCCCCAGACAATCTGAACCCTAGTACTAGAGAATCAAGAAATTGTTAAATGCATCCAATAACCTCCAGCCATAAAGCCACATGGGACATGAACAAAAGGCAAGAACACAAATTTATTAAATCACCAACCACAGCCAAAGTTGATGGCTCCCACACACTCCAGGTAAGAATGAATTCGGCCAATACAGTTGACATCACCACAGTTCTTGAGTCCTGGCCGGATGCAAGTCTTGTTCAGGTAGACTGGCTTGCTCTTCAACCTGCCAGCAGAAATGTTCATTGAACAATAATATGAAGCCATGTAGATAAGGCCACTGGCCAAAATTCTGAAGCTTTGCAGATGAGATACAGAACTGTTCGTTAACCAATATAGCTAAAGCTACGTAGATAAGCTACAGAACTGTTCACTGGCCACTATATCTAAAGTCATGTAGATAAGCTACAGAAATGTTCACTGGCCACTATATCTAAAGCCATGTAGATAGGCAATAGAAATGTTCATTGGCCAATATATCTTAAGCCATGTAGATAAGCTAGAGTTATTCATTGGCCAATATATCTAAAGCTATGTAGATAAGCTACAGAATTATTCATTGGCCAATATATCTAAAGCCATGTAGATAAGCTACAGAGTTATTCATTGGTCAATATATCTAAAGCCATGTAGATAAGCTACAGAGTTATTCATTGGTCAATATATCTAAAGCCATGTAGATAAGCTACAGAGTTATTCATTGGTCAATATATCTAAAGCCATGTAGATAAGCTAAAAATCCAATTTTCATTGGCTACATACAGATGTATGTATGTACATACGCAAGTAAGTATGTGAGTGTGTATGCATGTATATACATATGTCTATGTATTTATGTGTATGTATGCCTGGGTGTACAAATGTCTATCTGTCTATGAGTACCATTAAGTCTGTGCGTATGTGTGAGTGTATATTAGATTATGGTTGAGAAAATGAGTATATTAGTATATGCCTGGCGAAATGCCTGTGTGTACGTTTGTGTTAAGGTATTCATATGTGTGAGCATTTTGTATGTACATATGTGTGCATAGCCACCATGGTGCAGTAGCTAGAGACTCACCTGCAGATCTAAAGGTCATGGATTCAAATGTGCACGGAGCAAGATTTTTTTTTCTTCAAACATGATTTTTGCACCCAGATCAACCCAGCCTTAAATAGGTACCATGTAAAGTACTGGGAAGTAAAAGCGGCTGGCGTCATGTTGACCACATCACCCACCCACTGAGTGCCGATTGATTTGATCAAAATAGGAGTCTAGTCTTATATATGTGATGCCTCACTTGTGTGTAAAGGGACCTTTACTTACTGTGTGTGCATGGGAGCATGTACGTGTGTATGTATAAGTGTATGTAATATTTTTTGGGTATGCATGTATGCACATACGTTAGTTGTGTATCCTTTAAAGGACATTGCAGAACCAACCCCAGCATTTTTTGGCTGTTGTGTTTTTTTTTTTAAGGCAAGTTCACGTCCAAGAGTTTGCCACTGCTTTTTGGACGTTCGGCTTCTCGATACCACTGTCAAAACCAACTCAAGGTGCAAGGACCGCAGCTGGGATCGAACCCGGCACCCCGGCATTACGAAGCATGTTCTCAACACCTAAGCCACAGATGCCGACGTATGTACATACACATGTACATATATGTGTGTGATTGGATGAATGTATGGATGAATAAGCCATTCGATGAATGTACGTAGGTATGCATAATTGAAAGCAAGCATTTGACGTCCAGCTTTTGTTTTTTACTTCATATTTACATACCCCTATGAACTAAACCTGCTTTACAGATCAAATACAATCCCTGTGTGAAAGATGAGTGTTCAGAAGGGTCAAATGTAAGACTGGCCGTCACACCCAATTGGTGACCCTTTAAAAAAAAGTTTTTTTGTTCATTTCTCAGAATATCCACAAGCATTTGGAGACTGGTAGTTCATTTTTTGTGCAATGAGGATGATCCAAAGACTTACTATCTTGATGCCATCTATCCATTTCTATGTTTGACACCAACTTAAGTCAACCTGTTCTCAATTTCCCCCTTCATTATAGGTTTCAAAAAACTCAGGTCATCTGATGTAACCAAAGTGAAAAAACATTCTTTGTTGTCTTCATGATGAAGGCTGGCTGCAGTACACTCACTGTTGCTGTTTGGAATATTACAGGTTTTAATGGTTTCAACAACAACAAAAATGCCTACCGTGGAAAGTGAACCTCAGTACTTGAGAATCATAAAATTGTTAAGCACATTCACTACTTTTAGGTTACAGCAACCACTAGGGGCTGCATTAGCGCAGTCGATAAGCGCAGCCACGGTCGGTTTTCGAAACCGGACGGTTCCCGGGGTTCACCCAGCCTCTAGGAAATGGGTACCAGAGTTTACACTCTGGGGTAAATGGAGGAACGTTGCTGTAGCCACAGTTACCTGCGAACGGTGACACATGCGGACAATTCTTATCAGCTGTCCGTACTGGTGGCAGAGCACTTACGGTTTATAACCGTGTGCAATGACACGGTTCACATCTCCCGACTTTACCTTTTTAACAACAGTAAACTGTTATGCCCTTTAATGTAACACAAGTAGAAAAAAAAAGGAAAAGTAAATAAAAACAAAACAGGAAAAACTAAAAACATGAAGAAAGTTCAAGAGAAAACACAGGCTCAAAAACCTACCAACAATCTATTATATAGCTTCTGATCTTGAGGTAGCGCTCTGGAGTCTTTGGAGGTCTGCCATCGAAGAAATCCGCATGCACCCTCTTTTCCTCCTCTGTGATCATCATGGGATGAAACAGCTTCTCCTCTACTGGAATGTCAAATTCTATCACCTCTCCTGATGCAGCTACTACTCCATTGACTGTTGACATCAACAGAGCATGCTGAGTTTGTCAACTTGTTCTTAAAAGACGTTGCAAATTATTACATAATTACCAGTGCGGTTCCTGAGCCCCATTTAGAGGGGAAAAGAAGGGACCCACAGCCCCCTAGCAAACATTTTGAAAATGGCGACTGATTAGCAATGTCTTCCACAAAGTTGAAGTAATCTGCCTGAGATTGAGAACCAACAGTCTGCACACATATAGACAGATCTTTAAAATTGATGTGCATACACAGCTCAAGTTCTGGAACAAGACTAAAGTCCAGAAGTGGATGAACAACCAGAACTTTTCACTGGAGTTAACAGCCTGCGAACGCTAAGGAGTTTACAGGCATGCTTGCTAAGGAGCTTCTTCTTCGCATTCCCTGGCTGTAAACTCTGGCGAAAAGTTCTGGCTGTTTGTCCACCTTGGGACTTGAGTATTATTCTAGAACCTGAGTGTTGTGTGCACATCCATTTAAGACATCTGACTTATCTCTATGCAGATTGTTGGTTCCTTGCCTCTCAGGCAGATGCACCCTTTATTTCTGAAGGCAGTTCCTAATTAGTCGACTCTTACAACATGCTTTTGGGTAGGCAGTGAGTCTATTCTTGTTTCCTCACAACAGGGCCAGGGACCCACACGTGAAGCTATCGAGTAATAGGTCTGCAAATTTTTCACCTTAAAAATGAGACACCGGAACATATGGGCAACATGATACTAGCAAGTCTAATAACTAGCTTGAAAACAATGGGTGGATAAACTATGGCCCTCCGGCTTAGCAAATTTTTTTACTGGCAAGCAAGGCTGGTGTAAAATTACTATATAATCTGGCCCTTGAGCTCAAAATATAGCAGAATACAAAAACGTAGGAAAAGATTTGTCTAAATATTAACATTAAAAAACTGATAACATAAATAGTGGTAAGCAGGTAATGACGATGCCAAATCTTTGATCCTGTTAGTGAAACACGATACACATTAAGGAATATAAAGAAGAGTTTCAGTGGGTGGCCACTGACATAGCAGTGGATGATAATCTTAGATAATCTCACAAAAATATCATGTTATGAGGAATCTGGGTGTTATGTTTATAATGGATTTTCCCAGTGATCAGGGCAGTATTTCTAAGTTTGGCCCAAAGATTAAAAAAAGGCTGCAAACCCCTGTTCTAATCGCCACATCCTACAGATATATTTCAATCACTGGAATTGAATTTGGCAGAATGCTAAAAAAATATCTGGACAGCCAAATTATACTTTCTGACTGGTATCTTCTTTCTTTTTGTGTTCATCAGCTGTAAACTCGGGGGAAGGTTCTGGTTGTTCATCTACTTCTGCGCATACATTTTACAGATATTACATATATGTATGCAGACTATTGGTCCCTTGCCTCTCAGGCAGAAGAACTCCGACTTCGAAGGATGCCCCCAATTAGTCGACTGTTCCGAACATGCTTGCATAGGCAGTGGGCCTAGTCTTGTTTTCTCCACAACAGGGCTCCGGAACCCATACAGGGATCTGACCGGTTTGAAGAATTAGGACGCAAAGACAACTTGTAACATAGAGCCACTATTTTTTTGGGCCCCACTGAGGAAAGAAAAGAGCTGAAACATTATAACAGCTGGAATGAATAAGAGAATAGCACATGGAGGCTGACAGCAAAAGAAGATTCTTTGACTTTTTTAAATGAAACAGAATGGTTTTAACAGATGCAATCTGCAGGAGATAGCAAAATATCCGCATGTGTGGGGCAGGGGCATCACTGGCCAGTGCTAACTGGCAAGGCACTTGATAATGATCCTATCTCAGATATCAGAAAGTTCTAATCCATATATCCACAACTGTGAGGTGGCTGTTAGTGATTACCCCAAAAATATCCTCTATATTGTCAATGTTTCACTCTGATATTCTTTTACTTCTTCTCCTATATATCCCTCAGTGGAGCGTAGGCTTTCAACCAACTCAAGTCAAGTCGCCACATACTTTGCTATTGCATTCAGCTCATATCATGTCCTCCCTATCTTTTTAACTTTATTCTTTAGCTCCTGTCTCCGTGTGTTTTTTTGGTCATACCATCTATTTTCCTCTGTCATGTACAGGCACCAGTTAATAAATGTTTGTAGTTTATTAGTAACTGTTTTAGTTGTTCTTCAAGTTTCTGCTCCAAACAGCAGTTAGCTGCGTATCCTTTACAGGACATTTCAGAACCAACCCCAGCATTTTTTGGGCTGTTTTTCTAGGCAAGTTTACGTCCAGTGATTTGCCATTGCTTTCTGGACGCAAGGTGCAAGGGCCGCAGCTGGGATCAAACTCGGCACCCCAGCATTACAAAGCTCGTTCACACCGCATAAGCCACAGACGCTGACATACAGCAGTGCTTATTTGAAATTATCATTTTTTATTTAATTACAAGACACATACTTACCTATAGATTCTGTCTTCACCTGATCTTCTTCATCCTCCTGTTTTTCCTTACTGAAGTCTTCCAAAGAGTGCTCACTTTTTACAACGCCGTCCTCTGGTGAGTCAATCTTATCTGAACTATGACTAGACTCATCAGGACTGCAGGCGGGCTCCTCAACATCTGAGCCTTCCACGCTGGCAGGCCCAGGTGTTCCTAACTTCATATGACCCTTTGAAAGCTGCTCCTGCTCTATGTCCGCAGATTTCAGCAACTGTTGGTAAACAGAACTCGGAGATGCTGATCGACTCAGCAACACAGCGTTTTCACTGTCATCATCTTCAATGTCTATATCTACCTCAACATCCTCATCCTCGCCACTGGAGGTCTTCGGTTCTGTGGATGAGCTGGAGCTGCTGCCAACACTAGAACCGTTCACTGCTGACCCACAATCAGATATACAGCTCCAATTGTCTGGACGGATTCCTTTGTGTCGAAACTTACTGGCTGCAAATGTGATCAGTTCTGTCTCCTGATTACCTCCTCCCATTTCTGAAACATCTGCATAAGCAACAACGCCATTATGAGTTGAAGAATGCAGCTTCTTTTGAACCTTTATGTGTTTTCTACTTCCAGCTGTCTGTTTATGCGGCTTTACTTCTGCTGTTTGGCTTGTACCTGCCACAGAGGACAGATTCTTTTTGAGTGGTGTGACAGGCCGTTTAGCCTTTAAGGTACTTGAGCGAACATCTGACACGGTATTAGTTGTGTTAAGTGAGCAATCACTGATGTTGTTACTGATTTCACTAACTGAAGATGTTGCTACACTGATGGTTGGTTGGCCGGTGGTAACGCTAGCGACAGTTGCAGCTAGAGAAAGTGGTGTTGTGGTGAACAGTGGAGTCTCTGTCATTGACTTCAATGCCTCTAACTGGCTTTTCTCAATTTCAGTTTTCTTTTTAACCTGAAAAAGAAAACAAATTCAGTCAACCAGAATTAGACATTTTTTTAAACATCTCTTGAAAATTGAGAGGGTGGGGGGGGGGGGGGGGGGGGGGGTCAAAGAAGAGGAGGGCAAAGTTCAACCTACAATGACATCAAGAAATGGACGGAATTCAGTTATCATACACGTATTTAACAAGCAGAAGACAGATAAAGATGGTCGGCCTTGTGAGCTATTGTTTCCATCGATACATCTCCACGACCCTAACAGGTCAAGGGTTATGTTATGTTATGTATGACATACGCACATACACACACACACATATATATATACACACAAACATACAGAGGTAATTCGTTAACATTAACTCACTTCAGACAAACACTTGCTAACACCAACAGAATTTTAGTCCCAGCAGAAACATATTTTTCATAATTCATCTTTTAGTCCAACGTTAGTTTTTATATATAAGTTAGTTGCATATCCTTTACAGGACGTTGCAGAACCAACCCCAGCAGCCCCTGGCTGTTGTGTGGTTTCCTAGGCAAATTTATGTCCAGTAGTTTGCCATTGCTTTCTGGGTGGTCGGCGCCCTGATTTCACTGTCGAAACCAACGCAAGGCTCATGGCCCACAGCAGGAATCAAACCCGGCATTACGAAGCAATCGCATAGACTTAGCCACAGAGCCGACAGTTTATATATGTGTGTGTGTGTGTGTGTGTGTGTGTGTGCGTGCGTGTGTGTCTGTGGTGTACCATTCCTACCACCTCCCCTCCCCCCAATAATGCTGAGCTACTGGAATTAACATAATTTTGACATTATAAATCTTTGTAATTTACTGAGCCAATCTTGTTCAACTTGCATGCAGGAATACCTTTGGGTTCAACAAATAAAGTGACAGTTCTTTTGCATCTGGGTCACTGATAGTTTTTAGATTTTCCCATCAACTAACATAAACGCACCATTTGATAACTAGGAGTGTATTTTTTTTATAACAGTATACATACAAACACACGTATACACACATATATAAAGAAGACAAAGTAATCAATAAGTTAAGACTCATGGCCTTGTTACAGCTTACAATAAGAAGCATAAATGAGAGCGATAGAGGGCACAACACTGGGGAGGGGAGGGAAAAAGGGGAGGGGGGTGTTAAAGACCAAGGACAACATGTGTAAAACAAACATGTACAGTTAGTCAGTTGTTGTTGGAACATAACAACACATCACCCCATAACTGTTCAGTTCACAAGCCCGTAAAAAACCACACAAAATAACTGATCCCTGCCACACATACAAAATAAAAAAAAAAAAAAAAAAACATCTTACACACATTGGACTTCAGTCAAAATGGACGCTAGGCAGGGGCACTGTTTGGAGCTGAGGCAAATTTTTGCTCCATTTGTAGACTGTATATAGTTTTGTTGACCAGCTTCTGAGATGAATGCATGGCATGACACTGTGAGCTACGGATTTCCTTTGGAATGTTTTTTTTACTGTGACCAACGTGGTGGTGTGAATTGTAGATTCAGAAAATGGTGCGATGCTGTCATTGCAATGTTGGTGGTGCCGGTATGTGATTAAAATTTGATCAAGTGGGCAACCTCTGATTGTTGGTGACTTCTGCTACTATCAATAATGAACTGCATTTCTGATGTCGGACTGTTTGTGTTAGCACTTCAGATGGCTACCGTATGCTATAATGTGTGCGTATGCTAGATATGCTGAGACAGCAGTCTGTCAATCTTTCTACAAGGGACTCAGAACTGTGATAAACGTTCTGCTGTGTGTTTTTCATTGGCACAGGAGCGGAGCAATGATGGGGTGACCCGTTTGCTATGAAGCTGAAACTAAGACTACCAGATAACTCTTTTGGCACCAGGTTTCATAGGAAAAGGCAAAGTGAAGGAATAACCATGATGAAAATCATGAGTTTATTACTTCCAAAGAGGCAATATAAACAGGACTGGTGGCTTTGTGGAAGCGAGGTTTCTATAGAATGTTCTCACCAAATGTTAAAATTAAAATAACATATTATGCTATATAAAGCATTTCATTACTTTGATTCTCTTATTGTGAAATCTATAGTCTTCCTCTTTTTAATCATATTTTCTTATGTTGAAAAAGGAGAGTGGGCGAAGGGTGTCCTGCCATATACTAAAGGGAGTTGTGGGGGGTCTTAACATACACTCAAGGGGGGTGTGGGGGGGGGGGGGGGGGGGGGGAGGGGCTTAACATATACCCAAGGGGGCCATGAAGGTCTTAACATATACCCAATGGGAGCCATGAAGGTCTTAACATATACCCAAGGGGGCCATGAAGGGCTTAACATATACCCAATGGGGGCCATGAAGGGCTTAACATATACCTAAGGGGGCCATGAAGGGCTTAACATATACCCAATGGGGGCCATGAAGGTCTTAACATATACCCAAGGGGGCCATGAAGGTCTTAACATATACCCAATGGGAGCCATGAAGGTCTTAACATATACCCAAGGGGGCCATGAAAGGCTTAACATATACCCAATGGGGGCCATGAAGGGCTTAACATATACCTAAGGGGGCCATGAAGGGCTTAACATATACCCAATGGGGGCCATGAAGGTCTTAACATATACCCAAAGGGGGCCATGAAGGTCTTAACATATACCCAAGGGGGCCATGAAGGTCTTAACATATACCCAAGGGGGCCATGAAGGGCTTAACAAATACCTAAGGGGGCCATGAAGGGCTTAACATATACCCAATGGGGGCCATGAAGGTCTTAACATATACCCAAAGGGGGCCATGAAGGTCTTAACATATACCCAAGGGGGCCATGAAGGTCTTAACATATACCCAAGGGGGCCATGAAGGTCTTAACATATACCCAAGGGGGCCATGAAGGTCTTAACATATACCCAAGGGGGCCATGAAGGTCTTAACATATACCCAAGGGGGCCATGAAGGTCTTAACATATACCCAAGGGGGCCATGAAGGTCTTAACATATACCCAAGGGGGCCATGAAGAACATATACCCAAGGGGGCCATGAAGGTCTTAACATATATACTCAAGGGGGCCATGAAGGTCTTAACATATACCCAATGGGGGCCATGAAGGTCTTAACATATACCCAAAGGGGGCCATGAAGGTCTTAACATATACCCAAGGGGGCCATGAAGGGCTTAACATATACCCACTGGGAGCCATGAAGGGCTTAACATATACCCAAAGGAGGGCCATGAAGGTCTTAACATATACCCAAAGGGGCCATGAAGGTCTTAACATATACCCAAGGGGGCCATGAAGGTCTTAACATATACCCAAGGGGGCCATGAAGGTCTTAACATATACCCAAGGGGGCCATGAAAGTCTTAACATATACCCAAGGGGGCCATGAAGGTCTTAACATATACCCAATGGGAGCCATGAAGGTCTTAACATATACCCAAGGGGGCCATGAAGGTCTTAACATATACCCAAGGGGGCCATGAAGGTCTTAACATATACCCAAGGGGGCCATGAAGGTCTTAACATATACCGAAGGAGGCCATGAAAGTCTTAACATATACCCAAGGGGGCCATGAAGGTCTTAACATATACCCAAGGGGGCCATGAAGGTCTTAACATATACCCCAGGGGGCCATGAAGGTCTTAACATATACCCAAGGGGGTGCAACCTCACAACAACAACAAATGTTGGAGACTGGTGATATTGAGTGATATCAATGGGTAGAGTCATTTACAGGCATACACCAGAGATGCCAACACCAACATTCTGCCATTTGACAGGCACAGTTCTATTAATGCACCATGCATGAAATTACAGAGAGTGGCTCAAGACAGATTTTGAAATGAAACATTCAGGAGTCTTCACGAGCCACTTAAGACTTGAACAGTTGATGTTGATGATGACATAGAACAAACACTTACTAAATTCTTCATGTACTGTTGAGCATAGTTCTTCACTTGCAGACTTGTTCTTGTAGGTATCAGGTTGGCAATTTTGCTCCAACTCCGTCCATAAATACCCTGTAATATAGTTTCAAACTGCACCAGAAATGCTCTGTTTCAGGTTATAAACTGTACCATTAATACTTTACAAAATAAAGTTCTATATTGCTCAATCAAGTCACTGAATCAAAGTTATAAGCTGTACCATAAATGCCATGCTGTGTAGGTGAACTGGACCAAAAAATGCAGTTATCAAATGCCCAAAATGGCCTATCAATGACCCATAATGAAATATGTTGAATGGGAGTAAACCATGATGCAGACCAAAAAAAAGCGGAATAGTGTTCATTTGCAGACATTCCAGTTTGTGACTCCAAGTGTGTGGAAGTCTGTCTGCAAATAAACTCTATTCCGCTTTTTTGGTCTGCGTCATGGTTTACTTGCATTCAACTCTTTTGTGTACATTCTCTCGATATGCCCCAACCACTGCAGTCTATTAGCCCTCTTTGTGCCAGTAATTAGTGATGATTTAAACTGACCATGAATTTTGTTGTTGCTTCTCACTCTCTATTCTCTGCTGTTTGCATCTTTGATGAGTCCAAAGATTTGCTGCAAAGACTGTTTTCTCTCTCTCTCTCTCTCACACACACACACACACAGAGATATAAAGTAGCTTCAAAAAGTTCCTGGAATTTGTGTACTGTGTAGAAATAAGTAACAATGCAATTTAAATAATATGGACGCAATACACTGCACAATTTATTGCCAGGCACATTTCGCTGTATCTCGTCAGATGCGTTACTTCAGAGTTACATCAACATAAAATAAAGCACAAAAACGGAATAAATCCAACTGAACAATGAAATTATTGACACTACAGTGCCTTCAAAATAGTTCCCTTCTGCAATTACATATTTTTCATACAGCTGTTGGAAACATTTCTGGAACCCATTCTCTAACACACCTTTCAGTTGCTTTGTTGCACTGATGGTAATTTCCTTTGTGTTCTTGATTCGCTGTCTTTTCAGTGGCAAAATTAGGCGAGGGAACAAGAAAAACCTCAGCCGGTGCCAGGTCAGAATACGGTGGCAGATGTACAAGGGCAGTAATCTTATGCGTTGTAAGGTACTGCTTCACCAGAAGGGATTGATATGATGGCGCACTGTCATGCAACTGTTCTTCATTTTTCAGGGTGTTTCCTTCTGACTGCACCTCTTGCACACATACATACACACACACATATTTTCTTCTTCTTCATTCCCATCAGCTGTAAACTCCAGCGGAAAGTTCTGGTTGTTTGTCCACCTCTCGTCTTTAGTCTTATTCCAGAACCTCAGTGTTGTATGCACATCCACTTTACAGATCTGACTTTGTGTATGCAGACTTTTGGTTCCTTGCCTCTCATGCTGATGCACTCTGACTTAGAAGGAAGCGCCCAATTAGTCAACTCTTACAACATGCTTGCTGGGGAGGCAGTTAGTCTATTTTTGTTTTCCCCACAAAGAGGCCCCGGAACCCATATGGGGACACATAAATAAAAAAAATAATTATGTAATTAGAGACAACAGATACATACCAAACCATTCAAGAATGTACTTTTCTCCTCTGGTGTCCAAGGACATTTATTAGGACTGGCACCCTTGCTACTGCCAGAAGCAGCGAGAAGCGCACTCTTCTTCATGTTTAAGTACCTGGAGCTCTTCCTCCCATACATGTATTGTCTACTGCTTAAGGAAAACTGCAACACTCATGTGGCAATTGCGAATACACACTGAAGGATTTTTTTCAGCACCTTTAGGTATATTGAGATAAGATTCAAGCCCCATTTTTGACACCAAATTGGCTGATGTGATCAATATCCTGCCCACCGCCTTTTTTCCCCCAGCATTTCCTGGTACCCGTTTTCTGTTCAGCTGATCAGGGAATCCCGAAGCAGTTAAAAATCAGCTCTGAAATGTTTTATATATCAAATTGGCTGATGTGATCAATATCCTGCCGACCGCTTTTACTTCCCACAGAATCTCCTCTGTTGCTCTTTAATTAACAGTCTGAGTGGTTTAAGTTCTACTATTGTTCTAAATACAAGACAGTAGAACTCATAACTTTTTCTCATGGCAACTATATCGACATCATCAACATTCTCTAAACCATTAGACGTCACACAAGGCTCGCATTCGATTCCTCTACCCCCTTCTATTGCATGCAACTTTCTCGATTTCTGCCAGGACATGTGGGGGTACAAGGAAATGAGCAAGCTGATAGGCTTGCAGGTAAGGCTACGTGAAAGCCAGACAAGCCATGGACCAGGCTGATATACTGTGAATTCTCTAAGAGAGTTAAGACGTTTGCGTGAACCACCTGAGAACTGTGAATCTCCAACCATGGTCAGGCTGCAAGAACAACATGTTAAACAGGGTGCCGCCAAACAAGATCACTACGCAGGTAGCCAAAGAAGAAGAATAAACCAACGCAGAACTGGTATCGTTAGCCGCTATACGCTGCGGGATTTAGTGAGGAGGGAATCCGAGCACTAATGGACTGAGTGGTTCGATGTGCAATGAGGATAATCTGTCGACTAACTGACTAACTTCTCGATTTTTGACATGGAGTTCAGCCCAGCAATTCAGCAATTGTTGCCTCTCATAATGTTCTTCTTATTGTTTTACTTTGACATCTTTTTTTTCTCTCTCCAACCATTTGTTTCCCCTTCCAGTGCCTGTTTTGTAATTCTTTGCTTACTTCGTCTCAGAGTGGGCCCAATATATCTCCACCTTTTTCGTCTGTTTGCAGTCGATACAGGTTTTTGTCCATACATTTCTCTGATCTCCTTACTCTTTCTGAGTTTATACCATTTTATGTTCATGATTTTTCTCAGACAATATTTAACTTTCATTAGTTATCTTTAGTGGTTCTCCAGGTTTAGCTGGCATATGTTAGAAATGAAATATATTCACAAACACATATTAAAAGGATACTGCTCCTCCAGCAGCATCTTCTCTATGGTAGCCTTCGACTTCTCATCCATACAACTGTCCAGTGTCCAGCCCTGCAGAAATTAAACATCAGATTCAAAAGGAGCTTCTTCTGATATATTCTGGCCACATTAGAAGACATAATAATGATTTAAAAAGCATACTGGAAGGGACAGTTGAAGATAAGACAGCAAGAGGTAGACAATGATATAAGTGGAAGGACAACATTAAGAGAATGAATGAACAGAATCTCAGAGAGTGTATTATCAAAACAAGAGACAGATTGTGCCGGAGATCACTTGCAGCCAATCTTGACTGTGGAGATGGCACCTGACTGATGAATACTGGGAATATTCTGAAATGAAGAGGACAAAGAATTACAAAATAGGCACTGAAACTGGAAGCAAATGGAGTCACCCAAGATAAACCTCATCACAAACTTTGATAAGAGAAAGGCTAGAGATTTTGGTCTGGATTTTCATCTTCTTCTTCTTTAGTCTGATTGTTTATGCTGTAAAGTGTCATAGAGAGGAGTTAGGTGTAGTTTCCTGTCTTTTGCTAGCTGTGTAACTTGTGCTAACGTCATACTGCGTTTTTGAATTGTCTCTTCTACTCTCTCCAATCATTTCTTTCTGGTCAGCCTCTTGACGTGTAACCTGCTGTTTTTATGTAGTTTATTTTGTTCAAATCTGACCAAAACATTTGACTCTCTGATGTTCTATGAAAACATTCACAAGTATTGTTCCTACCACTGTTTTTAGTTCTTTGTTGGTGACTTGTTTTTCTCTCTGCATTTCTTATAAATCTGATCTCACATGTAAATTTGCATTTATTTTGCAGACCGGATTCTTAAAACCAAAAAAAAGTAAAGGACCCTTTCGGCGTATAGGGCATATAGGGCTAGACTTATATTTTTATAGACCAATCGGCACAGGATGGGTAATGTGGTCAGCATCACGCCGGCCACCTTTACTCCCTGGGACTGCACCCGGTACCCACTTAAGGCTGGGTCGACCTGGGAGCCAAAGTCATTTTTGAAAAAAGTCCGGCTCCGCCAGGGAAAAAAACCCTCTACCTTCTGATCCACGGCGAAAGACCTTGCCTCACAGGTCGACCCAGCCTTGTGTGGGTATCAGGTGCAGTCCTGGGAGGTAAAGGCGGCTGACCTAATGCTTACCACATCATCCACCAAGTACCGACTAGCCTAGCCTTATATGTCAAGCACGCCTAAAGGCATGGAAAATGGTCCTTTACTTTATACACACATAAGAATGGAGGGATTGACTGTGAGTCTATGTAGCACATAAACTGCATAACAGGATGATGATGATGATAGCTATAAAGGTTGTCCCATAAGTTTCCATACAGAGAATAAACCAACATATCATTAACGTCAATTACAAGCACAACTCCAGCTGTACTTACCTGTCTGATGTTGAAGTTTGAACAACAGATCAACATCATGGCACACAGATAGTAACCTATTCGTGATCAGTTCTTCTTCTAACTTAAATCTGAGTCCGAAGAAGCTCAGCACAGTGCACAGGCTCTGTAGCGCCGGTGAGGATCCTGAAATACTTTGGGTAGATTTTTAACTCTAAATTTTGCCCGGGCAGCGCCGTTAGGCTACTCTTTTCGATTTCCAACTGCAAAGATTTTTTTTCACATGTGCCTCAATGCACAAGGGCGCCTGATCTCACTACTCAGAGACCAGGAGGAATTACTAGAAGTCCAAGTCCATGTGAAAAAATCCCAGCCCTTCCCAGAGATTGAGCCCGGAACCTCTAGCACTCGAGGCGGACACCATGTCTCGAGACCATGCAGCCCCCTTGTAGTTACTTGTGTTCTTCAACATTGCAGGACACATAGCACAATGTGTTTTCCTATGTAATGGAAACTGGTGGGACACCTTGTACAATGAGCATCCAATCACCGTCTTCCGTGTGATCACATGGTATTTTATACCATCATTAAACACACTTTCCATAAACAGTTCTGACATTTACCTGCTCAAGCATCCATGCTGGACTAGTAAATTCAGGAAGCAGGTTGGCACTTTTGGATGGCAGTTCATTTGTGTCATAAAATTCATCACCCAATCTAATATATGATAGAAAATGATGCATGTAGCTTTCCACAGACAACAGGTCAATGACAACAATAAAATCAACAAACTGCGGCACGAAATAACAACAAACAGCTGATCTTTCCCCACATATTAATTTGACCTAGGAGAGTGGTAAAGGACCCTTTTACCCGACTCTTCAGGCGCAATGGGTATATAGGGTTTGACCTATATTTTATAGATAAACGGCACAAAATGGGTGATGTGATCAGCATCATGCCGGCCGCCTTTACTTCCCAGAACTACACCTGGTACCCACTCAAGACTGGGTCAACCTGGGAGCCAAGGTCATTTTTAAAAAAAGTACGGCTCCTCCAGGGAGCGAACCCACCAACTTCCAACCTGCAGCGAGTGTCTAGTCGCTACGCTACGGTGACTTCCCTAGTAGAGTGGTACCTTGGACAATGAATGTTGAATTAAGAATCGATTAAGAGCACTCGGAACACTTCCATAAGTACTAGGTCCCCATCTTCAGCAGCAAGCGGAGAGTTCCGATTTCGACGGCAGCAGGAACTGTCTTTATATATATCTCACCTTTCCCTTGAGCTTGGAAAATTATTGCTTCAAAATTCAAACTTGACACACAAGACATTCAAAAGTGATCTCCATTGCTGCCAATCTGCTGCTTTTCTGCCAATAACTACCCTTTAGTCTCTTTTAACTTGTTCAGTACCAGACGACTGGACAAAAGATGCTTTAGGACAGAATGGAAATGTAATTATAACACCCTAGTTTCATTAAGTGCAATAACTTCAAAGCCACTAAATATATAGCAGAAGTGGCCACGAGTTTTGGTATGCTTTAACTAGAAATAAATAAGCACATAAAGAAATGGCAGCTATTCTAGTGGGGGCAGGTGATAACAGGCCATCATACACTATGTGTTATTCTGGGATTCAAAGAGTTAGCAGGATCATCCAAACAAGATGTCAACTCAAGGCACAAGATGTCAACTCAAGGCACAATTTCAGTGAGCCCTACCGATGTGAAGTTTCTCCTTCTGGTATCTGGGCCTGGAGAGGAATAGGACAGTTGTGCAACTATCCCTATTATAATCATAATCATCATAAAGTACCTAGCCGACGCATAGGCGATCATGCCTGTCTACAATCTGCGATCTACAACAGCATGTAGCAGTTCGTGTGATGACACCCCTCTATGGCATGACAAAAGGGTGTCTTTTCATGCAGTCTTGCCTTCAGAGCCCCTGATATTATTATAGGGCTATACGTATACTTTATAGACCAATTGGCCCTTAGTGGGTGATCTGGTCAGCGTCACGGCGGCTGCCTTTACTTCCCAGGTATTGTACCTGGGACCCACTCGACTCCAGGCTGGGTCGACCTGGCAGTCAAGATCATAACTGAAAAAAAGTCCGTCACATCAGGATTAGGAGAGAGCCTCTATAGAGGTGATAATTTAGTATTATGAGGCCTGGAGAAAAGTCTTTAGTATGAGGCCTGGAGACAAGTCTTTATATCAATCTCATGGAAACAACAAAAATATTACTACCCTACAACACAACCTTAGGCCTTAGGAGTATCTTTGATGCAAACTTTTCTGTATTTGAGACTAACATTAAAGTATTAAATATTATATTACATGTCTGAAGCTTGTTGCCGCCGAAAGTGAGGCAGGCCAGATTTTAGCTACTATTTTTAGACACATACCGTTAGGATGCTACCAACAAACAGTTATATAAAAAAGGAAGCTGAACAAGTATAGATGAGAGAAACCTTACTCAGTTTTCAAATCGAATTCGCCTTCAACGTCAATATCATCATCCGCCATCTTAGACTAGTAGCTTCCCAAAACATCCGTACCTCTGTTGTGTCCCCTGACAAGACAGAATGTGTGAGGATTGTGTCCCCTTGTGGCGATGGCTAACTATGAATAACTATGTTTTAAGAATCAAACTAGCGCCTTCTCCAGATTAAAACATGACCGACTATAGCTACTATAACCAGGGCCATCTTAACACGTGGGATGCTGAATTTAACACAAAAATTGACTAGAAAGCTCAACGAAAGGAATGTAAAAGACGCAGATGAACACACCTGAACGTTTCGACCAAAGTCTTTTTCAATGTAAAACTAATTTTCTGTAATTTGCTGGAGAAATTCCTTTAACATTAAAAGATCGAACCAGAATACACAATGTTGAAATGTCCGTAGATCCATCTAGGATTATAGCTTATTTGTCGTTCTTAGTTTGTTCTAGTCATTCCCTTGTGGGATGCAATTTTTCGTTATTTTGAAGCAACACACTGGCTCTTACCAGGGGCCGCAATATAGCCCGGCCATAAATATGGTATAATGGCTGAACGCAGTTTCTGGGACCTTTCCAAGGGTGATCTTCATCCAGATAGTGGCCCTTTGTGTCATCGGGTGTTTATCGTTTGTGTGATGTCCTAGTGGGGTAAAATGTTCTACTATTGTTCTTCAATATTTATCCGTGAGATTATCTTTCAGCGATGGAGAGGTTTTTGAAAGAGTCGAGAGCCCGAAGACAAATTATCACAGACATCAGACGGAGACAGTCATCATTTTTTGGCCATGTTATGAGAAGAGAGAAAATAGAACATGTGACCACTGGAAAAATCTGTGGAAGGAGGGATAGAGAAAGACAACGAGAGAAGATGCTTGACAGTCTTGTTGCATGGCATGGAGATGTGTCGTCACATGAACTGATACATGCCGCATGAGATCGCAGATTATGGAGAGCCTGTCGGCAAGGCACCTGATGATGGAGAGGTGATATTTTTAATTAAACAAGAGAGGGGGCTGCGTAGTCTCGAGGCAAGGTGTCTGCTTCAAGTGCTGGAGGTTCCGGGTTCAATCCCCGGTAAGGGCTGGGATTTTTTCGCGTTGACTTGGACTTCTAATAATTCCCCCTGGTTTCTGGGTAGTGAGATTGGACGCCCGTGTGCATTGTTGCGCACGTATAAAATCCTTTGGCAGTTGTAAATCGAAAAGAAAAGCCCAATAGCGCTGCCCGGGCAAAATGTTGACTTTAAAATCTACCCATAGTATTTCAGGATCCTCGCTGGTGCTACAGAGCCTGTGCACTGTGCCGAGCTTCTTTGGACTCAGACTTGCGTTAGAAGAATGGAGCACTTATGGGTTACATCCGTGGGCCATGATGTTGATCCGTTGTTCAAAACCTCAGATTAACCAAGAAAGTTATGTTCTCTGTAACCTTATGTGCTTTAAGTGATCCCTTGACCACGATCTCTCATTTGTTCCCTAAGATAGTAGTGGCTGATAGAACGGATGACAATTACAGGCCACACATACAGCTACTTCAAATTCTGCTGCCCTAACTTTATCATAATTTTGTCTGGGGCATACACTTGAAGTTTATTCCGCCCTGTTAACGGAGTCCCTGTTCGTTTTTTGTTTTTTCTTTAGATTTTGTTCATGCCCAGCGAGGCCACTGGCTTTATGCAGAATGGTACAGTTGCATGTTGTTCGTCCATCACACGTTATGAGGACCTCTCTTTCGATCATCCTTCGTGTAACTGTAGTTGGCCGTCTGTAAATCCGGGTGTGACTTATAAGCTTATAGAGATCTAGGAGCAGGGAACAGTATCTGTTGGTAAAGGGCCTGTTATATGCATGCCTGCGTCGTTCAGATTCCCTTTTTCTTGAAGTCTCGCAGGTCACTATCCCTCTTCGGAAAGATATTCGCTTTGTGCAACAGCCCCCCCCCCCCCCCCACCCCCCACCCCGGTGTCACGGTCAATGTTAAAGACTAAAAGTAATGCCTTTAGCTTGCCCTTGAAGCGTTTTTTTTTTTTTCTGGCGGCCACGAGAGTCTGCCTTGTATCTCACTATTAAAGATCACTTTTGGGAGTCGGTGGTCTGGCAAGCGACGACGTGTTGCATAACTTACAATAAGCGTTTTTTGATTCACCACAAGATCTTTCAACAAATACGCAAGACTTTCCCCAATGCAGCTTTGTATTTACGACTACTGTCATATGATTATTTCCATTCTTTTTCCCGCCACAGTTTAAAAACCCTTGCGAAATTCCACACGGAAAAAAAAAAAAATGCTGGACATTGGACGATCTTTCTAAATTTTAAGTTGGCAATCCTGCTTCAGAGCGTAGCTCAAGGCGGGAAAGGAGAGGAAACGATGTCACTTTCATAATCTTTAGTACTAGATGTCAATCTTCCGACAGTAGTCTCAGCGGAGAGCTTACAAAAAAAAAGTGTCCTAGCCGTTCAAAAAAGTTTCATTATTCACAATTCTGAGCTGTTTCGATTTATTAGCTAGATATTGCGACCATCGCCAAGAGGAGAAATACCACAGGGTGATTTTCAAGTGAATGCAGACAATGGGCAGATCTTTTTTTTTTTTCGTCATCAAAGGGAAGAGTTGCATGAAGCTGTATTTTTTTTAGTTCGCCTGTGACACTTTTCTAAGCTGTCTGCGATTTTCAGCCTGGTACCTCTAATTTGATCATGATTTTCTGTTAGGGCGAGCTGCCTTAAAGGGCATGGAGAAAACAGACAAAAAGCGACACCCTGGACCTCCAGACTGAGGATGAAATGTGTGCTATACATCACACCTTTGTCAAAAATCGGGGGCTAGTAGACATATACATGTGAGTGAGACCAGTTAGACCGACTTGTGCCAAGAAGAATCTTGCCATCGAACAAAGCCCTAGCAGTATTGTGAATACCATGTGTTGTCCTGCAGTCCGATCCCCACACGATCAGCTTTGTGAACTCCAAAGGACAGGTGCTAGCAAAATATTTGGAAGACAGCACACAGCAGAAGCTCTCAGATCAGAAGAGCAGTGCCCTGTCTGTCTGTTACTGGTGCTTCCCTCCTAAACCAGCTGTCAATCAAGGCTAACGACCTGGTCTACCAGGCCATAACAATTAAGTTCTCGAGCTGCATTTCTTCACCCTAGGATAAGGCCAGTATCTTTCTTAATGGGCTCTTTAGCTTGAAGCTGTTGGCAGGAGATGAAATGTCAGCTTTGGCATATGCTGCTCAACATTGTGCGTTGAGAAAAGGCAGGACTGACTCATCATCATCACGTAGCAGGTCCTTTGCAGAACGTCGCTCTCATCACCGTCTGCCTGAAAGAAACTCGGTCTCTCGCCAGTTCTCCCGCCTCATGTACTTTCATACTCAAGGAGTCACTTATATCCTGTGCCCATCTTCGTGTCGGTCGGTCCCTGTCTCTCCTTCCTGGTACCATGCCTTCTATTATATTTTTTTTTCCAATCCGTCGTGGCGCTTGATATGACCAAAATATTTAAGCTTCCGAGACAGGATGCTGTTTATTAGCCAATCTTCCTCGATGTTCAGATCTTTCAAGATGTCAGTATTTATCCTCTTTTTTTTGTCCAAGATACTCTGAGAATCTTTCTATAGCATTTCAGCTCAAAAGCCCCTATTCTCTTTTCTAAAGACTGAGAGATAGTCCACGACTCACATCCGTATGTAGCCACAGGGAAGATGCATTCTCTCAATTTTCTAATCAGTACTGACCGCTAACACAATATACACCTGTACAGGCTTCTCGACATTGCTCTTTTTTTTACTGTAACTGGCAGTCCTCTATTGCTATTTTTTCCTTCTTGCAAAAGGCGACTTTCACCATGGTGATTTTTGCCATACTCTTGAAGATCTAACACAAGAAGAAATAGCAAAAGAAGAAGCAAAGAAGAAGAATAAACAGATGAATAAGCAAAGCGGAAGAATAAACAGAAGATGAAGCAAAGAAGAAGAATAAACAGAAGAAAAAGAATAAACAAAAGAAAAAAATAAACAGAAGAATAAACAGAAGAAGAAAAATAAACAGAAGAAAAAGAATAAACAGAAGAAGAAGCAAAGAAGAAGAATAAACAGAAGAAGGTGTAGCTAAAGAAGAATGAATAAAAGAAGAAGAAAATCAGTAGCTAGGAGGGTGAATAAAGAAGAAGAAGATGAAGAATATGTTAAAACAGAAAAAGCAGTAGAGAGAAGGGGAGAAGAACTAACAGGTCATAATACCGATTCAAACAATGACTTTTACCAGCCATGATTGGGTGAGAGACAGAGTTAAAAGGGTGTAAATGAAGGAAAGAGACATATGAAGATATGTTACGTTATGTTATCAGAATTAACGTCTTCGCCCATTGAGCATCCCCATGCATGCTCAGTCCTCCAATGCAGCAGTCACTTAAAGTTACCGCTACTGATTGTTCCCATAAAAAGTTGGTTATAGTATCTCCTGTCTTTACCTCAAAGAAGACATAGTCATGCTTCACCAAGCTTAACTCACTGGTTCTGCAGTCGTGTTAGCATCAGAGATTCGCCATTATCCCCCCAACCTAGTCCGTACAGCGTTGATGATATCAGCTCTGTCTATGCTTCTTCCCATCTGCATTGGTGCATTACCTGCCAGCTGGTCAGCTTTTTCATTATTATTTACTCCTGCATGCCCAGGTGTGTAGATCCAGATGATGGAGGCCAACTGCGACTTCCAAATGCTTTCTACCCATTCAGAGTGTAGACTGCTTGTAGCGATTTTCTGAAACATGTTCAGAGTCTAAAACGATTACCGCACGTGTGGCTGCTTGTTCTGCTACCCATGCGAGTGCTCTGGAAGCAGTAGTTATCTCCCTGGACATTGTTGTCTGGTAAGTACCGCTAATCTTTTACTGTTTTCCCCATCCTTTGTGCTGTGTATACCCGTGCTTCACGGACCCATCCGTATAAATGACGACATCAATCAGTGCCCCAATCTCGGTGTCTAGGGTGACATTTATCTGACTCTTGCAGTACCTACCTAATGTTATGAGAACCTCAGACAGGTCATGTGTAATGGTGTGAATTCCCAGGGAAATCCCAGAGAGTTCCCGATGGGGAGGACAAGGTCAGAGGACCAGTGGTACAAGAGGAAAACGAGATAAGTGGGTCTCGAGTATCCTGTAGTGAACGAATAAGGGATACAAGAAAAGCGTGAGACTGGAACGGAAGACGTGAACCGAGAGACTGTAGTAAGACAGTTTAAGTTCGGACCTGGATGAGTGCGGTCGTATGTGAGAGAACACAGATGAGAATGGAAAACTTGTGACCACGTATAATTGTTCAAGAGAAGACATGAATGTTTCCTGATTGCTAGTTTCAACATGTACTAATACCAGGTACAATGCTTTAGTATGATATGGATGTGTGATTCAAGAAATACGAACAGAGCAAAGCAGTGTGCGAGAGAGTTAGCCAGGTCATCAGAAATCAGCCATGCATAGTGACCACGAGGACGAAAGAATGCACTGTTAGTGAGATGTCTGTTGGTGTATATGTCCATTCTTTTCCGTGACTGATCTCGTCTAGGTCACACACTTGCTGGATCAGATTTTTCTGCCTCAGCCATTCAAAAGGACCCTCTTTTGAGTGAGACGCATCCCTTTTATAGAGTTGTGCAGTGGGTGGCTGATGTCTGATGATATCCTTATGTACGCTTTTACCTGTGCCACTATGTCTGATGTCCATCGTCAGTAAACCCAGGACATACGCCATGGCGTGGGAGAAGTTGTCTTGTCTGCAGCCGAGTGTGAGTCTCATGGCCTCATTTTGTACCCAGCCCAGACCGTAGTCTATAACATTACAAGTCCCTGACATAGCAGGCAAAGTAGGTGTTGTTCAATATCGGTGCATGTCATCACCTTCAGCACTGTAAGGTAGGAAGGTGTATGAATGTTCCTTTCAACATCTATAGATTAAAACATGATACCATGCTCTCCACAAATATAAAATCTGAATTCTTAATCAAGTGTGACAAGTTTCTTATTTCAAATATGTTTCAATAAATGTCAGCAACAACAAAAACAATCTGTACAAAATGTAACATGGGCTATTTACAATGTGCATAGCTACCACATATGTCAACCAGAATTGTCTGCCAAATATCTATTAGTTGAAAATATGACAAAGCCAACATGGCAAAAAATCCACTCTATTAAACCTTAAGTTGAACCTGTGCAGGTTCCAGGACCAATGCTCAAGGGAAAAGGGGGGGGGGGGGGGGGGGTACGGGGGTTTAGACCCATTGTCACCTAATAAGCATGCAGTAAAAAGTGACTATTATGGATTTGTTGAAATTAGATGTGTTGCCAAAAGACGCCAATATCCCAGCCTAGCTGCTGTAGACTACAAAACAACCTGCCAACCGTTCTTTTAAGGATGAAGAAAAAAAAAAAAACCTTAGATCACTGAGAAAAAAAGAATGCACCATTGTTTATTGGTATTTCATAAATGAGGAAAAACTGGCAAAATGGTAAGAATACCTGGCTCTTCTAATTTTATTTTTCCCGGCTGTAAACTCCAGATTTTGATCTTGTACCAGAACTCGGGTTTTACATGCACATCTGTTTTACATATCTGGCTTATTTGTATACAGCTTTTAGTTCCTTGCCTTATGCAGATGCACTCTGACTTTGAAAGAAACACCCTAACAAGTCACCTCTGACGTTGGGGAGCAGTGGATGGCTTGCATTCAAAAGATAGGTGTCAAATTCTTGGTAAAGTGCTAGACAATTATTTTATGTCAGTAAAGGCTGGCTCAACCGTTAGAATGCTGGGCTTTTATTTAGGAAAGTCTGGTTTAAATCTTCAGTACATTTTTTCTATCACAGGTAAAATTAAGAATCCGAACCTGCGCTGTTGATGACAACTGTACCAGCCATGTGGACTGAAATCTTCATTCTCAGTATCTTCCTGCCTTATACTGCCCTAATCGACCAGAAGCCTGTCAAGGTGCAATCAGACTGTGACTAAACCTTTTAAGAGACTAACAAATTAAAATTTAAAAAAAAGTATCCGGGAAATGTGGCTGGATACCTATACCAAGCTTTTCTTTCCAAGACATGTTTCATCGCCCCTCTAGAGGGACCATGTATCATGATCAGAGTAATCTGGTATCACAGACTTTGCCAACATGTGTTCAAGTTTTTAGTGTAGGAAACATAGGAAATGTGTCCCTGGTAACTTGGCACCAGAAAATGCTGAACATGTGCTCAAACAATGTCAACTGTCTGCTGCTAATAGAGAAGCAATCTGGTCTGTTTCCAACTTCAATGAAGACAAAGCTGTATGGAGGAGAGATATGGACTGCATTATAGCTTTCATCAAGGTTTTGGGAAAGCTTAGTCCTTGTTTAGATGAGAATAGTCTCTGGCAGAGGACACTAGAAGCTTTATTTCCCTTCACTGGGATATTGTCTCAACAGATATCTGAACCTTACTTGTCATTTAAAAGATTCTCAATCCTTTTAAACCAAAATTTGTCATTTAGTAGGTATCAGGGCCAGCAGATTTGACTCTTTTGGTACCAGGGGATAGTTGAATTAGTTACAAATGAACACATGTGTTTCTTGGTACCCAAAGAGTTAAGATCTCATCTTAGTAATAAGTTTTTTAATGGATATGGTCACCCATGCATAAGAAGAAGGCTGGTGAATGTCACAGGTTTTCACATTCTAGAAAACTACATGTTTAGGGGGCCACCAATTTCAAGATCCTCTGCTAGCTCAGTTTAGATCAAACTGGTCATTATCCTTGATGCACGATGAGGAAGAGTGTGGTAGGAGTCCTGTGTAAGGTTCTGTAAAACCAGCAGACTTCTGGTGCCCGAGGTGAGGTAAATCCTTGATGCACGATGAGGAAGTGTGGCAGGAGTCTTGTGTGAGGTTCTGTAAAACCAGCAGACTTCTGGTGCCCGAGGTGAGGTAAATCCTTGATGCACGATGAGGAAGTGTGGCAGGAGTATTGTGTGAGGTTCTGTAAAACCAGCAGACTTCTGGTGCCCGAGGTGAGGTAAATCCTTGATGCCCGATGAGGAAATGTGGCAGGAGTCTTGTATGAGGTTCTGTAAAACCAGCAGACTTATGGTGCCCAAGGTAAATCCTTGATGTACGATTAGGAAAATGTGGCAGGAGTCTTGTGTGAGGTTCTGTAAAACCGGCAGACTTCTGGTGCTAAAGGTGAGGTAAATCCTTGATGCACGATGAGGAAATGTGGCAGGAGTCTTGTGTGAGGTTCTGTAAAACCTGCAGACTTCTGGTGCAAAAGGTGAGGTAAATCCTTGTTGCACGATGAGGAAATGTGGCGGAGTCTTGTGTGAGGTTCTGTGAAACCAGCAGACTTCTGGTGCCCAAGGTGAGGCATGGGGTATTCACTATATACATCACAACGATCTTAACTTTTTCTCATGCCTAAGACCCATATCACCAAACCATTACAATACAAAAAGACCAGCAGGCAAACTGCATAGCAACATCAAAGGCAGATAATCAGATACCTGAGCTACTCAAACCTCCCGGCCAATGGAAGGATAATAAATAGAAGAAATTTAATTGCTCTCTCCTGTAGGTCCTGTTAAAATCTGTTGATTTTATTTAAGGTCAAAATACTGAATGATCACCTACTGACCTGAAGGTCATGTAAAAATCTGTTGATTTTATTTAAGGTCAAATACCTGAATGATCACCTACTGACCTGAAGGTCATGTTAAAATCTGCCTAGGCAGAATGTTTTCTTTTCAAAACTGGCCTAGGCACCCAGGTCGACGCAGCCTAAATTAGGCACCAGGTAATATCCTGGGAAGTAAATACAGTAGGCATGATGTTGACCGTATCGCCATTTAAGTGCTTATATAGGTTTAACAGTCTATGCCCGATGTGCCAAAGGGTGTTAAAAGGGTCCTATATCTTTTGGAGGGCCGTTGAGGCCTCAAGACCAACAACAAAATTTCACAATCATCAAGATCTTTCAGCACCTCCTCTCCCCCCCCCCCCCCCCCCAAGTTGCTGACTGTGAACCCTTAAAAAAAATTTGACCATTAACATTTTCATTTTGGTGCATCAGTGGCAATGGAACGTCATGTCTGTCAATCAATCAATTTACAAACAAATCAACTAATGAAGGAGGCAACCAATCAACGAATCAATCAACTAATCTAATCTATCAACAACAACAAAACAAAATTTAAAAATAGCCAATCAATTAATTAACAAAACTAACCAACCAATCAAATGCCATCTTCACAATGAAATGGATCTCTATTTATTTAAAGATGTTTTAAGTGTAGAAGTTCTAAGTCTTGGTGACAATACACAAACCTAACACACTTTTAAAAAAAATACTTGTGCACACCCTGTCTGCATGTTCTATCAGTTTGGATTTCTAGAGCCAACATAAGACTGAATCTGTCTACCTCTCCCTCAAAGCTCCACATTAGTGATTCTGTCTGACCATGTCAGTCCTGTTCTGTGCAGCCACAAAATGTGTGTAGTATGTTAGTAACTGTGTGAATTGTGGATTATCTCCAAGTCCTTGAGAAAGAGAATAGGGGCTTTTGAGCTGAAATGCTATAGAAAGATTCTCAGAGTATCTTGGACAAAGAAGAGAAGAAATACTGAAATCTTGAAAGATCTGAACATCATGGCAGATTGGCTAATAAACAGCATCCTGTCTCGGAAGCTAAAATATTAGTCATATCAAGTGCCACGACGGATTGGAAAAAATTTTAGCAGAAGGCATGGTACCAGGAAGGAGGGGCAGGGGCTGACCAACACGAAGATGGGCACAGGATATAAGTGTCTTCTTGAGTATAAAAGTACATGAGGCGGGAGAGCTGGTGAGAGATTGAGTTTCTTTCAGGCAGACAGTGATGAGAGCGACGTTCTGCAAAGGATCTGCTACACGATGATGATGGTAGTAACTTCTTTAATTGTTCTTCTTTGGTAACTGCTGTCCTAATATAGGACGCGATTTTTCATTATTTAAAAGCTCCCCTCGGCTGTTGTCGGGGACCCTAATATAACCTGACATTTGAACAGGATTTCTGGGACTCGCACCCGAGTGATTCTTATCCAAATAGCAAAATTTTGTGTCACCAGGTGTTTATCGCTCATCGTGCGGTCCTGGTGGAGTTGAACTTCATTCATTCTGTTCTCTTTCAACAGCCATACTGATCTGACTTCAGAGTGAAATATTCTACGTCTGCTACTAGACTTTGAGAGAAGTAGCTGGTTGAAGTGTAGGAAGTGCTGAGCTCTCAAATGGGAGATCTCTTCTTCTTTTCATTCGTCCGAGTGATGTAACTGCTTTGTACCTGTTTACAACATAGCTGCAATATCTGTGTCTTTAGGCTAACATATCTGCCTTCATCGAGCCTCCATTGATTATGTTACCTTTCCAGATGTGAGAGATCTAGTCTGCAATCCACAGTTCTCCATGTGGGTTATGAGACCCCATTTGGGGGGAGAAATAAACTGACCTGGTTGCCCCACTACAAGCATGTTGTAAAAGTCAACTATATTAGGAGTCTTTCCTTTGAAGTGGGAGGGCATCTGTCAGGAACAATGATTTGCATACAACTAAGCTAGATATGTAAAACTTAAGTTCTAAAACATACTAGAACAAGACTAGATGAACAATGAGAGTTTTTCGCCCAATGAATGAACAAACAAAAAAAGAGAGTACGATCAAAAGTAAAGAACAACGATTTCTTCTGTGAGGGAGAAAAATAAAAAAAAAACCTAACCTGCACTGCTGATGGTGATTGCACTATTGTACTAGCTACAAGGACTTAAACTACCTCAAGCTCCTGACCCAAAACCCTCCCACCCCAGGAACTGTTTGTATCAAGAAAGAGGAACAACTAAAACTAAGCACACATCAGGAGAGAAGAATAACTAAGCACATATTAAGAGAGAAGAACAACTAAGCAGAAGCTGAAGCTACAAAATTTGTTTGTTAGTTAGTTAGTTAATCAACATTTTATCCTTACTTCACTTCAGACAAATCCACAAGTACTCGGACAATATCTTTAGCATATCCCTCAGCATGTAGCGACTGATAATACCCACTTTTGTGTTGGTTTCCTATTCCTCTCTGGCCACCTGGATAGTGTTCATGTTTGACGACACCTCTTTTGACCTGAAGTTCTTGTAGTCTTTTGAGTGTTGCCGATTCAACGTCATCTCCTTAATCATTTTCTCATCCAGCCTCCTTGACAGCACTGAGAATGTTGGCCTGGTCCATTGCTTGTCCTGTACCTACCATTGCCCTGCCAGCAAGCCAATCTGCTCGTTCATTCCCTCTTACCCCAATATGTTTGTCTTTTGCATGGGTGATGTTTCTGGCAGGAGGCTAGCCATTCTGCAGAAAGAGACCGAATTATATGGGGTTATCCAGTCTAGTGGATGAAGTCGATCGTCTCAACCTGTGAAGATGTACATTCACGTCATGTTGTAGTTACGTGTTTGTATACAAAACCCATGTGCTGGAGATCATAAGAATCCATGCCCGTGTGAGTTCTGGGATCCTACTGTGGGTTCTGGGGTCCCACTGTGGGGAAAACAAGAACAGATCAACTGCCTCTCCGACAAGCATGTCATAAACAATAAAGGGCTGCCTTCAATTAAGGCCTGAGAGGAAAACCAACAGTCGGCATCCTGCGAAATCTGTAAAACGGCGTGCAAATGAAAACTCGGGTCCTCCAGATAGTCCCAGATGAAACAACCAGCCTTTCGACCTGGATTTATAGCCGGTGAACGCAAACAACAATACAAGAATTTAAATGACATCCATAGATTGGTGTTCATGTTGATTTATAGATAATTCACATGCATGCTGGAATGATGTGAATTTATATAACATTCACATGTCAGAGAAAGCTCCTTTGCCGTGACAGATGTTGGTCACTTAAGAACAATGTACAACAATGTTCCCCGCAATAAATCAAAAAAAAAAAAAAAAAAAAGGAATCTTGCATGTTTTATATGTAAAAAGGTAACAATATTCCTCCAAAACAGAGAAACAACAAAAACATAAAATTTATTAAAGTTTTAAAAAAGTGATCTTCACAGGGTGAATTGTTAAGTATGATATTCTGATTGAAATCTTCTGAATATATTTATTCTCTTTTGTTTGTGCCATATTTTTTTTGCATAAAAACAAACTATGACTTCGGATTATTTTATCTGCATACAGTGAATATGCCATGTGTGATGAGATGTTGTACCAAACAGTGTATAATCTGCTTCATCTTTTATGTTAGGTCAGAGAATACTAAAGATATCTGGCTAGATTTTGAACAGGCAGCAAAATAACTGCATTAGATTTGAGTTTAGCCATTGAAAATGGTTTGGTTGTATTAAAAGTGGTACCTGATTTTGACTTATTTAGAGTAGTAATTTACATGTGTGACTCTGGCATGTTGTAAAATAATTAAAAAAAAAAAAGTCCTAAAAATGCACTTTAGTAAAAAAAAATCAAAAATGGACAGGTGACTTGGCGTACTGATAAAGAACTGTCTCTTATGGATGTCGGAGACAACATCATCCAGGACTGAACAAGTTAAATCTTGAGACGGAAAAAATGCAACTACGATTCTCCAGTTAATTCTTATTTGTTTCTGTAGTTTGAGGTGACTGTCAATATATTCAATATATATCCATTGCGACAGAACCTAACTTTGACTCTGTGTCCATGTCTACAGAGCCTTTTGCTTCCTGTGTGGGTTCCAGACCCACTGACTCCCTAACAAGCATTTGATAAAATGTGACTAGTCAGAGGTTTGCTGAAACTGGATGTGCTGGGTCAAAAGACACAGATAGTGAAGACAAGGTCAACCCACAACAGAATATGCCAGCCGTCCATTAATGGGCGAACACAAAAGAAGTCTGTTGTATCCTGCTATGAGTCTCAACAATGTCCTCGTAAATTCCTTTTGTTTAATACTGTTCTGTTTAGCTACTTTAGATGCAAAATGTTTTAGTTTTATGCAATAACATCTTCAGGCACAATGAGTTCAAAGTAATTTATGTCTGAGATTCAATGAATTAACTACCACCCTCTAATATCACCTCAAATCCCTCAGTATTTTATCTTTACCTGATTGGGATTCAGGATTTTATCTTTATCTGACTGGGATTGAATGAATTAACTGTATCCTCTAATATTATCTCAAATCACTCAGTATTTTATCTTCATGGTTGTGAAACTTTTCCCCAGTATAAAACACCAGTTCTAGAAGCTTCCACTGACTCAACCCAAATTTGAGACTGGTCCAGCTTTGACATGATATGTGTGAGAGGTCCAAATTTACAATGAGAATGAAACAACCTATGCACAGCTGTGTGTGGTGTCACAAGTCGGGAAAGCGTCCGGGATCCTCTCGGTAGTGGGCTGGTATGGAGAAGAGACTTCTGTCAAGGTCATCCTTCCACTGGAAATTGGTGAAGGTGACTTTTGCAGTGATTGTTGGAAAGACTGGTATTTCTGTTGCAAGAAATAAAAAAAAAGGAGATGAATTTTCAACGGTGAAATGTAAAGAAAACATAATTCTCTAATAACTAGTAATATAGGATAATAGGGGAAATACCATATGGAGATTACTGGACTCTGCCATGTTGAAATACTGCGTGAGATGCACCAGCTGACTGTTAAACAGGATTAATCCATACTGGCTTGACTGTGACCGGGATTACTGAAGATCATAATATCCACTTCGGATCAGGGTGGATGTGACACACTGGCTACTGATGATCACTAAAGAAAATCTGGATCCAAAATGTGGATGACTGGACTGGCCTCAAATTTGAAAACATTAATCCCAGTGCATCTGACTGTCTCAGTGGAGGGATCTGATCAGACAGGTATCAGCAAATGACAATCCAATGTCACACTGTGTTATGGAACTAAGATGACGATGAAAAACAGCAAGTAAATTAAGTGGGAGTTGAGGTAGCATAGCAGCCAGAAACTTGTCTGCTGATCAAAGGTCTTGGGTTTAAATCCAAAATTTATATTACTGACCAGGTGTCCCAGCTTTTCTCAGCCTACAACTTCTTCTTCTTCTTCAGCATTCCAAGCCCTTGAGGTTCAGTGCAGCAAATATCACCCGACTCCATTCATCTCTCTGGTTAGCCTTCTTCAGCATTCTGAGCCCTTCTCTCTGGTTGGCCTTCTTTAGCATTCCAAGCCCTTGAAGTTCACTGCTGCAGATATCATTCGCCTCCAATCATCTCTCATGTATGTATGTATGTATGTATGTATGTATGTATGTATGTATGTATGTATGTATGTATGTATGTATGTATGTATGTATTCATGTATGTATGTATGTATGTCAGTATGTATGTATGTATGATGTATTGCTGCAGATGTATGTATTCATCACCTGTATGTAGTATGGTTGCGCCTGTATGTATGTATGTATGTAGTATGTATGTATGTATGATGTATATCATGTATGTATGTATGTAATCTATGTATGTATGTATGTATTATGTATTCTGTATGTATGTATGTATGTATGTATGTATGTAGATATGTATGTATGTATGTCATGTCTGTATGTATGTCCTTCTGTATGTATGTATGTGTGGACACAAATGTATGTATGTATGTATGTATGTATGTATGTATGTATGTATTGTATGTCTGTGGTATGTATGTATGTATGTATGTACATGTATGTATGTATGTATGTATGTATGTATGTATGTATGTATGTACAGTATGTATGTATTATAAGTATGTAGTATGTATGTGTGCATGTTCGTATGTATGTGTGTGTGCATGTTCGTATGTATGTAGATGCATGTGTGTACTGGGAAGCCTATGTGTTGTGTGTAAAAGTGAGTGATTAAGTTGTGTGTGTATCCTGGTCCATGTGTTCGCGCATGAGCGTGCGCACATATTTACCCACCCATGCTTTTGTTTTTGACTTTATATATAACTATGCAGTTATTACATAAATATAACATGCTTCATTGATGAAATACAACTGCTGTGCGAAAGATGGAAGTTTGGAAGGGCCGAATGTAAGACAGGCCTGCGTGCCTAATTTGTAACCCTTTGAAAATAAAGTTTGTTCGTTCGTTCGTTCGTTCTCTCGCTGGCCTTCTTTAGCATTCGGAGCCCTTGAGGTTCATTGCTGCAGATATCACCGCCTTCATTCACCTCTCTGGTTGGCCTTCTCTTTCCAGTTGGTGACACAAAGAGTTTGCAGGTCTGTCAGGACGTTATCTCTCCATCGTCTTCTTGGTCTGCTCAACTATGATACAGTAAGCTGTGATTTTCATAGGGAATATTACAGTCTGTGTCCATATAAAGGAAAGGAGTGTGGGTGTGTGTGTGGACATGTGCATATGTGTGTGGGTGGGTCGAAGGTGTAAGGGAAGACAAGCATGTCATAAAAGACTTCTGACTAACTAAGTAAGTAAAGGATCCTTTTCCATGTCTTTAGGCATATTGGGCTAGATCTATATTTTATTCACTGATTGAAACTTAGTGAGTGATGTGATCAACATCATGCTGACCACCTTTACTTCCCATGTCTTTACCTGGTACACACTCAAGGCTGGGTCAACCTGACAAGGTCATTTTTGAAAATGAAAAAAAAAAGTCTGGTTCCATTATACTTGAACCTTTGGATCCGAGGGTGAGTGTCTAGCCGGTACACCCCAGCAGCTCTCCATCTAAATAAGGGTTTGTAGAAATCAGATGTGTTGGCTTGAAAGGTCCAGATATCACACCCCATATGTAAATCATAACATAATGTACCAACTACCCTTTTACGGGCAAACATAAAAGATGACGAAGAAGAAGAAAAAGCAGCAGAAGAAGACGGAGAAGAAGAAGAAAAATATGAAGAAGGAGGAGGAGGAAGAAGAAGGAAAAGGAGGATGAAGAAGAAGAAGAGGAGGAGAAGGAGGAGGAGAAGAAGCCAAACTAACATAACCACAGCACACAGTTTACCTATTCGAACTGGAAAACCTGGTGGAAGTTTAGAGGTCATGAAATCCCTTAGCTTCTGAAACTGTTTGAATGGGGCTACCACTTCTAGAACATCAAGCAGCCTAGGAACATAAATGTCACTACACTTAGAAACACAAACATATTTACGCTATAGCAAGTGCAAATCATTGTAGGGTAGAGTAGTGAAGACTTACAGTTCAATACTGTACAGCAGGTCACTGTAAGGTAGAGTAGTGAAGACTTACAGTCCAACACTGTACAGCAGGTCACTGTAAGGTAGAGCAGTCAAGACTTACAGTCCAGCACTGTACAGCAGGTCAATGTAAGGTAGAGTAGGCAAGACTTACAGTCCAACACTGTACAGCAGGTCATTGTAAGGCAGAGCAGTCAAGACTTACAGTCCAACACTGTACAGCAGGTCAATGTAAGGTAGAGCAGTCAAGACTTACAGTCCAACACTGTACAGCAGGTCATTGTAAGATAGAGTAGTGAAGACTTACAGTCCAACACTGTACAGCAGGTCAATGTAAGGTAGAGCAGTCAAGACTTACAGTCCAACACTGTACAGCAGGTCAATGTAAGGTAGAACAGTCAAGACTTACAGTCCAACACTGTACAGCAGGTCATTGTAAGGTAGAGCAGTCAAGACTTACAGTCCAACACTGTACAGCAGATCACTGTAAGGTAGAGTAGTGAAGACTTACAGTCCAACACTGTACAGCAGGTCAATGTAAGGTAGAGCAGTCAAGACTTACAGTCCAACACTGTACAGCAGGTCAATGTAAGGTAGAGCAGTCAAGACTTACAGTCCAACACTGTACAGCAGGTCACTGTAAGATAGAGTAGGCAAGACATACAGTCCAACACTGTACAGCAGGTCACTGTAAGATAGAGTAGTCAAGACTTACAGGCCAACACTGTACAGCAGGTCATTGTAAGGCAGAGCAGTCAAGACTTACAGTCCAACACTGTACAGCAGGTCATTGTAAGGCAGAGCAGTCAAGACTTTCAGTCCAACGCAGTACAGCAGGTCATTGTAAGGCAGAGCAGTCAAGACTTACAGTCCAACACTGTACAGCAGGTCATTGTAAGATGGAGTAGTGAAGACTTACAGTCCAACACTGTACAGCAGGTCATTGTAAGGTAGAGCAGTCAAGACTTACAGTCCAACACTGTACAGCAGGTCATTGTAAGGTAGAGCAGTCAAGACTTACAGTCCAACACTGTACAACAGGTCATTGTAAGGTAGAGCAGTCAAGACTTACAGTCCAACACTGTACAGCAGGTCATTGTAAGGTAGAGTAGTCAAGACTTACAGTCCAACACTGTACAACAGGTCATTGTAAGGCAGAGTAGTCAAGACTTACAGTCCAATACTGTACAGCAGGTCATTGTAAGGTAGAGCAGTCAAGACTTACAGTCCAACACTGTACAGCAGGTCATTGTAAGGCAGAGCAGTCAAGACTTACAGTCCAGCACTGTACAGCAGGTCATTGTAAGGTAGAGCAGTCAAGACTTACAGTCCAGCACTGTACAGCAGGTCATTGTAAGGTAGAGTAGTCAAGACTTACAGTCCAGCACTGTACAGCAGGTCATTGTAAGGTAGAGTAGTCAAGACTTACAGTCCAATACTGTACAGCAGGTCATTGTAAGGCAGAGTAGTCAAGACTTACAGTCCAGCACTGTACAGCAGGTCATTGTAAGGCAGAGTAGTCAAGACTTACAGTCCAACACTGTACAGCAGGTCATTGTAAGGTAGAGTAGTCAAGACTTACAGTCCAACACTGTACAGCAGATCATTGTAAGGCAGAGTAGTCAAGACTTACAGTCCAGCACTCTACAGCAGGTCATTGTAAGGCAGAGCAGTCAAGACTTACAGTCCAATACTGTACAGCAGATCATTGTAAGGCAGAGCAGTCAAGACTTACAGTCCAGCACTGTACAGCAGGTCATTGTAAGGTAGAGCAGTCAAGACTTACAGTCCAGCACTGTACAGCAGGTCATTGTAAGGTAGAGTAGTCAAGACTTACAGTCCAGCACTGTACAGCAGGTCATTGTAAGGTAGAGTAGTCAAGACTTACAGTCCAGCACTGTACAGCAGGTCATTGTAAGATAGAGCAGTCAAGACTTACAGTCCAATACTATACAGCAGATCATTGTAAGATAGAGTAGTCAAGACTTACAGTCCAATACTGTACAGCAGGTCATTGTAAGGCAGAGTAGTCAAGACTTACAGTCCAATACTGTACAGCAGATCATTGTAATGTAGAGCAGTCACGACTTACAGTCCAACACTGTACAGCAGATCATTGTAATGTAGAGCAGTCAAGACTTACAGTCCAACACTGTACAGCAGGTCATTGTAAGGTAGAGTAGTCACGACTTACAGTCCAACACTGTACAGCAGATCATTGTAAGGTAGAGTAGTCAAGACTTACAGTCCAACACTGTACAGCAGATCATTGTAATGTAGAGTAGTCAAGACTTACAGTCCAACACTGTACAGCAGATCATTGTAAGGTAGAGTAGTCAAGACTTACAGTCCAACACTGTACAGCAGGACATTGTAAGATAGAGTAGTCAAGACTTACAGTCCAACACTGTACAGCAGATCATTGTAAGATAGAGCAGTCAAGACTTACAGTCCAACACTGTACAGCAGGTCACTGTAAGATAGAGCAGTCAAGACTTACAGTCCAACACTGTACAGCAGATCATTGTAAGGTAGAGCAGTTAAGACCTACAGTCCAACACTGTACAGCAGGTCACTGTAAGGTAGAGTAGTCAAGACTTACAGGCCAACACTGTACAGCAGGTCATTGTAAGGCAGAGCAGTCAAGACTTACAGTCCAACACTGTACAGCAGATCATTGTAAGGTAGAGTAGTCAAGACTTACAGTCCAACACTGTACAGCAGATCATTGTAATGTAGAGTAGTCAAGACT
Source organism: Candidula unifasciata (assembly GCA_905116865.2). Taxonomy (NCBI): domain Eukaryota; kingdom Metazoa; phylum Mollusca; class Gastropoda; order Stylommatophora; family Geomitridae; genus Candidula; species Candidula unifasciata. Next base: position 125,741 of record CAJHNH020006468.1, on the reverse strand, counting down.
TACAGTCCAACACTGTACAGCAGATCATTGTAAGGTAGAGCAGTCAAGACTTACAGTCCAACACTGTACAGCAGGTCACTGTAAGATAGAGCAGTCAAGACTTACAGTCCAACACTGTACAGCTGATCATTGTAAGGTAGAGCAGTTAAGACCTACAGTCCAACACTGTACAGCAGGTCACTGTAAGGTAGAGTAGTCAAGACTTACAGTCCAACACTGTACAGCAGGTCATTGTAAGGCAGAGCAGTCAAGACTTACAGTCCAACACTGTACAGCAGATCATTGTAAGGTAGAGTAGTCAAGACTTACAGTCCAACACTGTACAGCAGATCATTGTAATGTAGAGTAGTCAAGACTTACAGTCCAACACTGTACAGCAGATCATTGTAAGGTAGAGCAGTCAAGACTTACAGTCCAACACTGTACAGCAGGTCATTGTAAGGTAGAGCAGTCAAGACTTACAGTCCAACACTGTACAGCAGGTCATTGTAAGGTAGAGCAGTCAAGACTTACAGTCCAACACTGTACAGCAGATCATTGTAAGGTAGAGTAGTCAAGACTTACAGTCCAACACTGTACAGCAGATCATTGTAAGGTAGAGTAGTCAAGACTTACAGTCCAACACTGTACAGCAGATCAAGACTTACAGTAACACTGTAGATCAGTAGTTAGCAGTCACCTACAGTCCAACACTGTACAGCAGACTGGCGGGCAGTCAGTAAAAGACTTGGAGTGTTGTTTGCTGGTGGCCAGATTTCCTCAAATCTGGACTTGCATTCGAAGTTTGAACAAGGGATCAACATCATGGCACACTGATAGTAACCCATATGCTCCGTTCTTCTTCTAACTCAAGTCTGAGTAGGAATAAGCTCAGCACAGTGCACAGGCTCTGTAGCACCGGCGAGGATCCTGATATACTTTGGGTAGATTTTAAACTCCAAATTTTGCCCTGGCAGCGCCGTTAGGCTACTCTTTTTTTATTTCCAACTGTAAAAGGATTTTTTATGTGTGCAACAATGCACACTGGCGTCCGATCTCACTTCCCAGAGACGAGGGGAATTACTAGAAGTCCAAGTTTAAGCTCAAAAATCCCAGCCTTTAAACGGGATTGAACCCGGAACCTCTAGCACTCGAAGTGGACAGCATGCCTCGAGACCATGCAGCCCGCTATTTTTAAACATCATTACTAAAGTAAGTCCGTTTAATTTCTGTGTAAAATCGAGATGCACACGATATACAAAAAAAAAAAAAAAAAAACTACAATAAAATACAACAGGTCTTTGAGTTTCAATGTTTTGGCAGTATTTTTTCACAGGGCAGATAACTTGGTAGAGAACAAGAAGTAACTGGCCAAAAGGCAAACACAGAGACACATAAATTAACATATTTTCTCAAACATCCAAAGATTAATAATGAGAAAACCCAATGAGAGAATGCCATCAACTACTTACACATCAACTGTCATTGGGAAGTCATCACTCTGAAATTTAAAAAAAAAGGAGATGGTTAATGTGTGCAGCGTATTATAGAAGTGTCTGCTTAAAGAGGTCACAGAATACTTAAAGAAAGTATGACGCTTTCCTATCATATCCTGCGACAACACATGCTCCACACGAATGTGTTTACTGTTCAAGCCAGTTGTGGAGATTTTGTGACAGATCAGTGAATGTATCTATTTTTGTTTGTTATTGTGTCAATGTCCCTTGTGCTGCATGATAATGAAGGCTTCTTAGCCTCAACACTCATGTTTTTTGTGACCGTGACACTGTAAAACTGACTAGTTTACTTCTTGTTTCGATTGACACTTCTCTTTTTTTTTTTTTTTAAATTAACGGCACTGTGTATCAAGCAGAACAAATTCCATATCCTCTCCCTATGAGAATTCCTGGGCTCCATTTTGGAGGTTTAAAAATAAAAAGGGGACCTTGCCCCCCCCCCCCCCAAAAAAAAAATAACACATGCTGTAAATGATGACTAATTAGTGATTATTCCTTCAAGGTCGAAATGCATCTGTCTGTGATTATTCCGTCAAGATCGGAATGCATCTGTTTGTGATTATTCCTTCAAGGTTGGAATGCATCTGTCTGTGATTATTCCTTCAAGGTCGGATTGCATCTGTCTGTGATTATTCCTTCAAGGTGGGAATGCATCTGTCTGTGATTATTCCTTCAAGGTCGGAATGCATCTGTCTGTGATTATTCCTTCAAGGTCGGAATGCATCTGTCTGTGATTATTCCTTCAAGGTCGGAATGCATCTGTCTGTGATTATTCCTTCAAGGTGGGAATGCATCTGTCTGTGATTATTCCTTCAAGGTGGGAATGCATCTGTCTGTGATTATTCCTTCAAGGTCGGATTGCATCTGTCTGTGATTATTCCTTCAAGGTGGGAATGCATCTGTCTGTGATTTTTCCTTCAAGGTCGGAATGCATCTGTCTGTGATTATTCCTTCAAGGTCGGAATGCATCTGTCTGTGATTATTCCTTCAAGGTCGGAATGCATCTGTCTGTGATTATTCCTTCAAGGTCGGAATGCATCTGTCTGTGATTATTCCTTCAAGGTCGGAATGCATCTGTCTGTGATTATTCCGTCAAGATCGGAATGCATCTGTTTGTGATTATTCCTTCAAGGTTGGAATGCATCTGTCTGTGATTATTCCTTCAAGGTCGGATTGCATCTGTCTGTGATTATTCCTCTCAAGGTGGGAATGCATCTGTCTGAGAGTCAAGGAACCAAGTCTACATGCACAAACACAAAAAAGCCAGATATGTAAAACGAATGTGAACTCAAAACTCCAATTTTGGAACAACACTGTAGTCTGTAATTGGATGAACAACCAGAACTTTCCACATGGGTTTACCACCTGTGAATGGTAAGAAGTAAGAAACCGATCCCGTACCTTCAAGCCACACACAAGTAAACAACTAGAATCCCCAAGGTTCTTAATAAAAGTCATATCAAACTTGGAAGAACAAAGATCTGCATGTGGGTTTCCTACTGCAAAGAAAAAAGGTAAAAACATATTTTACCATTGCAACTGTTGCTTTGAAAGCTTTTGAATTCTCTTTGGAAATCCAGGGCCTGCCTAGACAGGGAGGCTGTCCTTCTGGGGCACTTATGTAATCACTCCAGACATAGGAAGGCTTGTCTGGTGTCTGCAAGGAATGTCTTCTTTCAAACTGTAGACGAGACAGAAAGACATCTATGTTTACAAACTTCGGCTAATGAAATCACAGTTAAATTCTAAACTGTACCTGAAGGATGGTGAGTGGTCTTGAGGCATGGCATCCGCCTCGAGTGCTGGAGGTTCCAGGTTCAGGCCCCGGTGAAGGCTGGGATTTTCTTCACGTGGACTTTTAGTAATTTCCCCCTGGTCTCTGTTTAGTAAGATCGGACACCTGTGTGTGGTGTTTTGCACGTAAAAAATCCCTTGGCAGTTGGAAATCAAAAGAAGTAGCTTAACAGCACTGCCCGGGCAAAATCTACCCAAAGTATTTCAGGATCCATGCCGGTGCTACAGAGTTCGTGCACCGCGCTAAGATTCTTCGGACTCAGACTTAGAAGTTAGAATTAGAATGGAGCATTTATGGGTTGAATCATTACAGAAGTCCACTGTGCGTGGAGTCACCTTTATTTTTGTTCTGGGACACGCAGGCGTCGATGGAAATGAAAGAGCTGACAGGTTGGCTGGATCCGCTATCACTACTGACAGTCAGCCTATGAATCATGCTGATATTATCAATGCCTTCCGAGAAATGGTAAGGATAGAGGACTTTGGTGGCAGTGAATCCACATCACTCGCCAGAATGGCAGACTTGGGAATTAAGATCGGCACAGCAAAAAACGAGACGCACACCAGACACGCCAGAAGACTTGTTAATCAACATAGAACTGGTACTATTAGCCATCGGACGTTGGGGTTCATACTGAGGGGAGGATCTGAGCACCTATGGACATGTCCGGAGTGCAATGAGGATAACCCAACTAACTAACTAACTAATTTATGGGTTATTACCTTTGTGCCATAATGTTGTTCAGCTGTATAAACTAAACCAAACCAATCTGTAACTGAAGGGGATTTAACCCTTTAATCTAAAGGGAATCGAGTCTCCTACAGGAACGTTGGAAGACCTGGGTTTGAATCCTTGGTAAGGCTGTGGATTTTTTTCTGTCAGGGGTAAAAATAAAATCTTAACCAGCACAGTTTGTGGGCGACAGCACTAGCCATGTGGGCCTAAGTACTCAAGCTCAAAGACCACAAGCCTACACACACAAATTTGTAAATGTAGGTAGTAATGGCAGTTTTTTCTCCTTATTTTGTGTGTGTGTGTTAAATCTTAAAGCGGACTTAACCCTTTCACCTCAGAATGCAGCTAATTCAGCACAACTGTCCGTTCCCAATCCCTTTAAGTGTCCCTCAACCAGAATATGGCTGCAGTGACTTGAATCTAAAAGTAAAGGTACAAAGGTGAGAGGATTGATTTCACTGCACTGGGTTTATCCCATATGGCTCAGTCTCTCTCCTCTTCGTGTCTGTGTTGGTTCGTCTATATGAGGGTTTTTATGTGCATATGTATGTGTGTCTGTAAGCGTGTCTGTGTGCGTGTCAGTCTGTGTTGTGTATCTGTATGTGTGGTTGCGTGTGTTTCTGTGGGTGTGTGTCTATGTGTATGTTTGTATGTGTATATGTGTGGATGTGGCTGCGTGTTTGTCTCTGTGTGTGTATCTATGTTGTGTTTGTAAGTGTTTGTGCCTGCGTGTCTGTGGATGCGTCTTTTTGATGTGTGCGTGTGTCTGTGTGTGCGCGGGTCTGCGTGTGTGTGTCTGTGCGAGTATTTGTGCGTGATGGGTGTGTTAGTATGTGTGTGTATGTCTCTGTGTGTTTCAGTGTTCGTGTGTGTGCCATTATGTGTCTGTAGGTGTGTCTGTGTGTACGGCTGCATGTGGTGGATCTGTGTCTGTCTGTGGCGACGCGCATCTGTGTGTGTGGCTTTGTGTGTGCCTGTGTGAGTCTCTATGGGTGTGTCGATTATACAATGTCTGCGCCTGTCTCTGTGTGTGTGGTATCGTGGGTATCGGTATTTTAGAGAATTTGTGTGCGCCTGCGCGTGTGTGTCTGTGTGAGAGTTTGTGCATTTGTGAGTGTATTTGTATGTATGTGTGTGTGTGCCATTATGTGTCTGTGTGTGTATCTGTGTCTGTCTGTGGCTGTGAGTGACTGTGTGTGTGGCATTGTGTGTATCTGTGTGTGTGGCATTGTGTGTATCTGTGTGTGTCTCTATCGGTGTATCTATTATATGATGCCTGCGTGTCTCTGTTTTGGTATATGCGTCTGCCTGCATGTCTGTGTGCGTGTGTGACTGTATACGTGCCTGTGTGTTTCCCTGCCTGCGTGTGTGTATGTGTTTGCGTGTGTGACTTTGGCTGCATGCATGTGTGTCTGTGTGGGTTAATGTCTGTGTGCGTCGATGTGTGTGTTTGTATGGGTCTTTTTGTGCGGCTACATGTGTGTATGTATGTGTGTGTATAGCTGTGTGTGTCTATATGTGTCTGGGTTGTATGCATGTGTGTTTTAGAGCATATGTCTGTGTGGGTGACTGTGTGTATGTATGTGTGTATGTATGTATGTATGTGTGTGTGCATGTTCGTATGTATGTGGATATGTGTGTGTGTGTATTGGGTGCCTATGTGTGTGTATGTGTGAGTGAATGGGTTTGCGTGTGTATGTGGGCATGTGTTTTACCACCCATGATTTTGTTTTTGACTTGATATTCATAGTATGCATATTATTACATAAACACAACATGCTTTATTGATGAAATACAACTGCTGTGTGAAAGATGGGAGTTTGGAAGGGCCAAATGTAAGACAGGCCTGCATGCCTAATTTGTAACCCTTTGAAAATAAACTCTGTTCGTTCGTTTGTTCCTCAGAACAGCTAGCTGTCTGTCAAAATTGTCGCTTAGAGCATGACCTCCGTAGCTCTGGCGATGATCCCTAGGGGTCTCCGTTTTGCACTCGTGAACTGAAAGGTGCCGCCGTGAAATGAACCCATGACATTCAAAGCGCACATTAAACGGCTTGACCACTTCGCCAAGGAGACCCCGGTGACTTGAATCGGAGAAGCTTAATTAACGGCAGTGGTCCTGTGTGCACCTGTGAAGTGTTTAGGAAGCAACAAACATATTTACCAAAAATAACATTGAAGACTATTTGTTCCTTGCCTCTTAGGCAGATGCACTGTGACTTCGAAGGAAACAGCCTTACTTTTTACGACATGCCTGTCATGGAGGGAAGTGGGTCCATTCTACTTTTCTTCACCAAAATCGGGTCCTGGAAACAACAGGGAATAGGCACACATTTTTTTTCTGATGGTATGCAACGGTACGCAGTACCGACACCATTTTTTTTCCAGGCATAATTTATTTTGCGCTACTGTAATAGACACTTTGTGATGAGTACCGGTACCTTTTTAAAGACACTATTTAGTGAGTACTGGCACCTTTTCTTCTAGGAGGAAAAAAAAGCACTCGGAACTGTAAATGGAAGTTAACACTTACTCCGTTGGACGAAGCTTCTGCGCTATCCCATGCTCCTTTGCTGATATTTTCCATGATGGCTTTGTTCTTTTTTATATCTTCTGCTGACAGATGTTCACGTCTGCAAGCAAATGTTACACACGATGACATTCTGATGATGATGAATTAGTAAAAAGTAGCAAATACACAACCAGACAACAACTCACTCTCACACTCACTCATTCACTCTCATTTTCACACTCTCTCTCTCTCTCTCTCTCTCGCACACAAATACAAAGCGAGCATTTACTTTTTTCCTTCATATCATGACTTCTTAAATTGTTTTTCCCTAAATATCACAGATCCCTTAAATTGGGAACCACTGTGCTAAATAATTTTGTGATCTCCAAGCATTAGGATCTGATGTTTTTTTTCTAACTGAAAGGAACTGTCTCGAATTTTTCAGACAGCAGTATGAAAGATGATTGCAGCCGAACCACACAGTAATCCAAAATACTGCAGCGAGTGCCCTGTTGGTTAGTCAGTAAGTCTTTCCTCTTGAGCCTAGGGTGGCACATAGGGCAGAGGTTATAACTGTCCATGCCTGGCAGTTCGTTGCCACCTGTTTTAGGTCTTGGAATGTTCGTTAGGCAATGGCTGAGTCTTCCCTGATGATGATTCTACATGGTCTCTTTCTGTCCTCCCTATTTTCTTTTCACTTTTGGTGTTCATACGAGACCTTGACGGGGGAGTCTGGTTTTATCCATTCTCAGTGCATGGCCGATCTAGTACAATGGTAAACTGGTATCATCATTATTGATCTTATCTCTAATAACATACAATTTTCACAAGACCCACCTTTTCTTGGATTCCAGAATAAGATTGTTTACACTGTAGAAATCAGATCTGTACTCTCCCACCAATTCCTGGTCACAATAGAAAGAAAACAATTAAATCTTTAGCATTGCCAGTTTCAGCAGTAAGGCCAAACAGCTCAAACGGGAAATCCCTATTTTGTGACACTGGCTTGGCTGGTCGTTGCTCATCGTTGTAATTGAGTAGATTTATACACAAATTTAACTACAGTTTAATTACCTTGCAACATGTGTAACTGAATGAATTTAAACTCTGAAGATAAATAAGTAGGCTATTAGAAAATATAATAATAATAATAAAAATAACAACTTTCATCATTATTTTAACACACATAAACTAACTGATTTATCTTTCCCGGAACATGCAAAACAGTTAGATCATCTTCTCCTAAATTTTCATCAATTTACTGTCATACAGAATATAAATTTCTTACTGATTTACCTTCCCTAAACATTCACAAACTTTTTATTTTTATCCCTGAACAAACATAAACTTACTTATTAATCTTCCCTACTTATTAATCTTCTCTAAACATTCACAAACTTACCGATTTATCTTCCCTGAACAGCCACCCGCTCTGAGCTCTGGAAAAAGTGATCCGTTTTGTTGACATCTGGGCTGCAACAACATCACTGCTCATCAAAATATCAACTTCCTCCTCCAACTCCACGTCACTATCCTGAAAATATCAATCGCAGCTTAGACGTAGCTTAGACCCTCAACCAACTTTCACCAATTCATTCTTCTTCTTTTTCTCTAATCCTGTTCCCCCTTTCAATGTTATTTTGAAGAGGCATCAGGTGTGAGCCTTGTTATGTGCTAGGCAGATGCTGGTAACTTACAGCCTCTGACATTCCATCTATCCATCGCCTGGGTGGTCGACCTCTAGTTCCATTTCAATTATGCTTAAGTAACATCTCTCTCTGTGACGCACTATCTGGTGGTAGTCTTGACACATGTTCGAACTATTTGATCTGTTCTGTATCAGTTCTATTTTTCTTCTTCTCATTTCTTCAAGCAAGATTTAATCTAGCACCGCTTCTGGGCCTGTCGAAGTCATCCTATCCTTATCATGTGTTATCAGGTCTTATGAAAGAGGATATAAGTACTGTCTTTTACCATGCATGTTAAAATTTGCAAGGGAGTATGGGTGAGACTGGCTACATAATTTTACAGAAAATTGTAGCGGCAAAATGCAGTTAACCAAGAACAATTCTACAAGGTGAAGCAACGTTTCTCATTGTGAATTTGATTAAAGAAGAGAAAAATAAAGGGCTGCATAATTTATTGCCAAGAATATTTCGCTGTACCTCGTCAGGTGCACACTACAGTGACAACTGATTAAAATTAAGCACATAAATGAATCCTTCTAAACAGAAATACAAAATCCACTACATTCAACAACAAAAATTACTGTTTCGCCAGGGCAAGCACACAAAGTCATGACCATCTCCTTTTGTCTGCATAATTCTGGACTGATAATACAAGCTATGACAATAAAGTAGTTCAGTTAAGAATTTTGCTTCTCAGAACTTCACCTTGTGCCCAATCAAGACTGGGTCGACCTGGCAGTCAAAATCAATTATTTTTAAAAGTCTGGTTTCATTCAGATATGAACCCACAACCTTCAGATCCACAGGTCTAGCCACTACACTATGGCATAACTGTATGGTACCAAATAACTACAATAAAACTAAATTTGTGATATGTCAAAAGCTCCATATACAAAGAAGTGCAGCTCTGTGGCTGGCTTAAGATGATAGTGAACACATTTCCCTGATGTACCAGGGTAAATTCCAATATTATGTGGTGAAGAAAAAAGATGTTTTAGTGGCTTTGGCATAGTGGTACGAGAATCATACTGTGAAAGAAGATAATAAGTCCTCACAACATAATATTCTCAAAGACAGCACAATTACATGGCAGCCAAATCTCTTTTGTGGAGAAGGCACAACTTTGTTTTTATTATTATTCAAGGAAGATACAAAACCTGATAAGAACCCAGCTTGAAAAAGAGGGAGAGGTTAAACAAGAAAATAACCTGCATTAACTGAAGCTTTGTCTAAAATCTGGACACACAGGCAAAAATAAATATTTTTAAGAAATGAAATTTATTAACATTCTATTCAACTAGAATGTTAAATAAATAACATCTTCTATAGAATTTTCATCATTTGTGATGCAAATTCCCCTGAACGTGGGGTATGTGCTATACAAAATTCATGTGAACTGTCAATTTTAGCACATCCACTTTTTATTTCTTCGGTGTTCAGACTTTAGGGACACAAGTAATGGAAACAACACTGATACCTCGTATCTAACTCACTGATAGACTTCAGACTTTAGGGGCACTAGTAACAGAAACAACACTGATACCTTGTATCTGTCTCTCTGATAGAATTCAGATTTTAGGAAAACAAGTAATAGAAACAACACTGATACCTTGTATCGGTCGCACTGACAGAATTCAGATTTTAGGGACACAAGTAATGGAAACAACACTGATACCTCGTATCTGACTCGCTGATAGACTTCAGATTTGTTGTCTAATACTGATAAACTGTGCTGCGGTTTGGCCTCTCCATTGAAGAGGAAAGTTATGTCCCCTCGTTCCCAGCGCATCTCTGTAAAGTCTACCAATGTTGTATCTAACCTGTGAGAGAGAAAGGTATTTTTAAAGTTCAATCAAGTTTGTGAAAGAAAACTAGGTTTTTAAAGTATAATCTAGTGTTTGAGAGAATACCAGGTTTAATAAAGTGTATCTAGTTTCTGAACTAGTTTAAAGTATAATCTAGTGTTTGAGAGAATACCAGGTTTAATAAAGTGTATCTAGTTTCTGAACTAGTTTAAAGTTTAATCTAGTGTTTGAGAGAATACCAGGTTTAATAAAGTGTTTATAAACAAACTTTTTTATTTCTTCAAAGAGTTAAGAATTAAGTACCTAAGTCTGTAATAATTGTAGAGGGAATAAATAACAAGACTGAAAAATTATTATTTTTTAAAGGGGGCATATAGTTAGATAATATTCAAATAGTTTGTGACAGGAATTAGTGGTATAATGTGAGATTGTATACACTTTGTGACAAAAAACAAAATTAAACAAAATCTATCAAATATGCATCTAGTTTCTGACAGAAACCCAAGTCTATGAAAGTTTTATATACCTTATAAGAGAAATTTCTTTACAAGCTGTATCTTTTTTTTTTTGTGGGGAAAAATATATCGAAGTTGTATAAACTTTATGAGAGTAAATCAAATTTAACAAATTGTAGCTAGACTGTGAAAGAAAATCAGATCTACTAAAGTCGTATCCAGTTTGTAAGAGAAAACCAAGTATTTCAAAGCTGTGCATGCTTTCTTTGCTAGCAATAAGTCTGAACAAGTTGTGTCTAGTTTATGAGAGAACACCAAGTCTACTAACATTCTACTTAAACTCTAAGAATATCAAGAAGAGCATTTTTAAACTGCAAAATTAAATAAAAGAGAAAAAAAGAAAATAACAACTGACAGGAAATGACACTCACCGAATTCTGGACCCTTTCTTGCGTATCCTGCATATATCAGATGGTAACATTCTTGATACCAGAGGCACTGGAAAATTATGTGTTAAACTATTTAGAATTTAATATTTGGGAGAAAAAAACCTGAAAAAAAAGGACAACGGGTTGAAACAACTCAGACAATTCATTAAAGAGCAACAGATGAGATGGTCTGAAAATCTGAGGAGAACGTTTTGACACCAATTGCCATAGAGAGCCACATGGAAGAAATATAATGGAGCAAGGGGATAACCATGTAAAAGTGGAACAACAGCACTGAGAACAGAATGAATGAAATGAAGCGGAATTTATACAATGTATCATAAAGAACACAATAAAGATACTTACATATCCCAACAACACTTCAGTAAGGAGAAGGGAGGGAGAAAAAAAAAGAAGAAGCACTGATTTAATCAGAGATGTGACTGAGTGATAAAATATCAAAGCCTGTGATTATGGGCATAACACATGTTGATGATGATAATGATGACAACAATGACAATGATGATGGTGATACCGATGACAATGATGATGATGATACAGAACAATTATAAAATAAGAAAATTAATGAGATAGTACAGTCAGACACCATGTCAATGCAGAGGTCTGACATCATATGGGCAACAACAATAAACAAAAATGATTATTCTTCACAGGACTTTGCAGGACCATTTCTTGGCTGTCTGTGATTTTATGACTGTGTGTAAGCACCAACTCTACCACAAGTAATCACAATGGAGTACTCACCCCAGCTCTGAAAATCCCATTTGAGTTCAAGGTCAAAGTCCCCAATGGCCCTCAGTGCCTGAACCAGGTGGGGTCGTCTCTCTTCTAAGGCCTCTCTAGATTGTTGTTTTAACTTGCGCAGAAGTAATAAAACTGCAATCAAAGATCACACACACAAAAATAGTTGTAATACAAGGGATACAATTTGGTCAGAGCTTACAAAAAAAAATCAATGCTTCTTTAATTCATTTCTATACCATACTGAAATCTTACTTTTGGAATTAATCCATGAACTGCGACTCAGAAGCTTAATAAAAGGGGGAGTGAGGGGAACAAGCTATACACAAAAGAAAGATTGGGCGTTTTGGCCAGAGCCTTTCTCAGTACAAACCACAACAGCAGCACCGGGCAGAGTACCCTGGCCACCTATCACCACACAGTTGGGTCATTAATTATCAGTTGTCCCCAAGTGGGATGAAATTTTTTGTTATTTGAAGCCCAACCCTGGCTTCCGCCAGGGGCCCTGAATATAGCCGGGGCATAGATACGGTCTAACGGCTGAAAGGGGTTTCTGGGACCTCTTCATGGGTGATCCTTATCTGCATGGTGGCACTTTGTGTCACCGGGCGTTTATCGCTTGTGTGATGTCCTGGTGGGGTACAACCAACTAATTACCTACCTACCTGATTTTGCTCATTGAAAATGTGTCCCTATGTGGGATGCAATGCTTGGGGTAAAAAGTCAGTCAGTCAGTTGAGTGACAAGAATAACTATAGATATAGAAAGAGGAAAAGGCAATGTTGAACGAATGAAATGAATGACTGAGCAAAAATAGTAATAAAAATAATAATAATAGTAGTAACAATAGTAATCGGAAAAATAATCATAGCAACAGTGGAAACAATAATAACAATAACATCAGTGGAAATAATAACAGTTGTAGGAATAAAAATAGTTACGATCCATAAACAGTAACAATAACAGATAGAATAAAGTTAAATTAAAAACACAAAATAAAACAGAAGTAAGAATAAAAATATTATTTAGAAGAAGGTTTGCTGAACAGTGACATCAGAGGAGCTCAAACTGGTGGGCTTATTATCAGGTGCCTTGCAGAGCTGCAAGGGTGATCAAGCTTCTCCACATCCTGCGATCTCGAGAAGCCATGTACATTCTTAATCAACTGTTTAAATGTCCATGATAACCTCTCACATTCTTTAAAAAAAAAAATCCACACTGCAACTGCCCCTAGTTTCTAAGTCTTTTCATTACTCATTGTTTAGAAAGAGACCATATATTAGAAGCATTAATTTAAAGCCCATTTATGTCGCACCATGAGTAATTGTGTACAATGCAAATGATGTTATAGTCATTTGATAAGTACTGACCAATTAATAAAATAGCACATGCTTATCATTCCACGATGTATAGATTCTATTTCTGACCACTGAGAAAATGGCCAGGTTGATGCAACATCTGTCCAAAGAAGCTCAAAGAGAAGTAATTCAGTTTCTTTTATTTGAAGGAAGTTGACCAGTGGACATTCACTGAAGGAAACAGGCAGCACCCGGTCAAAAATGTCACAGACAAACAGTGGAAAGGTTACATGAATTCATGACGGATCTTCCATGGCTGGGTCAAACGCATATTTTAGCAACAGAAACTACCATCACCAAAATTAATGCAGTAATATAGGTGAACAGTTACCAAAGCATATTTTCACAGGCAAAACACAATCTGATGTGTAAATTGGAGCAGTTCAAATGGCTGCTCGTAAGAAACTGCAATACCGAAGGGGCGGACACAGTGGGTACCAAGGATGCTGACCAACTACAAAAGGAGGAATGTGAAGGATGGTGTGGAACAACTTGGCTACATTAATGATAAAACAGAGGGTGATGCATTTCTCTTCCACACCGCGACAGGCGATTAATCACGGTGTCGACATTTGTGAGCCAAGCAGCGAAAGAGAGAGACAGCGTGCAATGGAAGCATGCTGAATCACCTAAAGCCAAAACAAATCAAAGGTTCTGATGGTGAGGTTATGCTGAGCAAATTTTGTTTTTAAAAACCATTCATTCATTCATTCAGTAGCATGTCCCTCGCGGAACCTCGCTGCCATAACAACCCTCCGGAAAACCTTCCTATCCTGAGCAAGATGTCCTGCGTCTGATACACCCATCTGGAGATCATCTGCCACATCCTGCACCCATCTTCTCCTTGGCCTTCCTCTTCCTCTCTTCCCAGGCATATACCCCTCCATTATTGTTTACAAACCATAAAGGGCTATGATTAGGAGACTGTAAAGAACTAAACAACCTGGTGTCAACACCAGCTATACCCAATACTAGGAAACAGCAGACAAGATGCATAATGAACACAGTAAAAATGCCTGGTTCAATGAGCAACCACAGAACATGAGAGAAGACTAACCACCTGTGAAATGAGATGTTTGAGAATGGCTGCGAATAAAACCAGAAGAGATCGAGTCAGAAACGATGTGATTACAAGAACTATTGGAACCATACCCATCGTTAAATTTATTGAGAAGCAAAGAATGAAATGGTTTGGTCACCTAATGAGAATGGAACCAACGATGCCAGCATCAAGAGCATACAACATGAAAATCGAAACAACAAGAGGCAGGGGAAGACCAAGAAGAAGATGGATTGAAGGAGTCACGGACAACTTGAGACTTCATAACATCACGGCATATGAAGCGACTGAGCGCGCCCTGGCTCGGTTGCCGATCATCTGATAGACTGCGACGCCTAGCGGCACAAGCTGATTTTGACAAAAGAAAGAAGAAAGAATGAGCAACCACCATTCTTTTTTTTTTCTGCGGATGGCATTAGCTGCCTACCTAAGCAATAGGGACGATTACCTGAAAACCAGGTTAACAACAATCTGCTTATGAAAAACACTAGGTTAACATGAACTAAATTTCTGTCCTAGCAAAGATGTATTATTATTATTAGTCCCTGGTTGGCATACAATTTTTGTAAACACAAACTCTAGATTTTGGGGGGATTTGGAATTCATTATAACAAGGTTTTACTGCATTTCTATGTTTCATGTTACAATTCAACACAATATATAAATATGACATTTAAAAAAAAAAAAAAAGGAAACATACTTGTCTGTCTGTCTCCATAACTGATAGCTTCAGCAAGAGGAGTCCACCCCAAGGCGTTCTTCAACTTGACAGGAGCACCATGAGCCAGGAGTAAGTGCACGCATTCTGAAATACATCACGCATGTACGTCCGGAAATACTTCATCACGCATGAATTAGTGAAATACTTTATTACACATGTATTACTAAAATACAGCGTCCCACATGCTTTAATAAGATTCTGTATCATATATATATATATTTGCACCTGACAGAGCTGGCGAGTAACGATACAAAAAAAAAACTGGTAACCAAACAACATGAGATGTTATGCGACATGGGCTTTTTTCTATTAAAAAAAAGTGCCAGTACTCACCATAGAGGGTCTAATAGAATTCACCGTTACGCACCAAAAAGTACACAGCATCTATTATAGTAATGCTCTGGGCAAAAAATAAAGTCTAAAAAAAAATGTACAGATAACTGCATACTGTTGCGAAACGTAACAAAAAAGCCCCATACAGAACTATGATGAAAGAAGAGAATACAACAGTAGCTAGACCAAGACTTCGTCAAAATGTATCTAAAGAATAAAAATATACAAAGCTGTCTCAAATAAACGTTGATTCCCGCTAAAACACAGTAAAACAGTATCTCAGAAACACTAATGCTGGGCTCGGGAAGAGAAGTGAAAAAATGCCAGCGAATCAAGAAGTGAGAAAAACAATCTCCCAAAACATCATAACAGTGTAACTAGAACATCTTATTACTGGAGCCCACAGAAGCTTGATCCCTCTTTACAGAAGTCAGCAAAAATGTGCAAGACACAGGCAGCATTGCAAAATGAATCAAACATAAAAAAGCTACCTTTGTGGCCCAGCATGATTGCAATATGGAGAGGTGTGTTACCTGAAAAACAAAAACAGGATTGCTTAACATTAACGATAATTTTCAATCATGGAACAAAACCAAGATAACAGCTAACAATTACATCTATAGTTAACACTGATTTTTCAACATAGTGATTAGTAAGGATTATCTTCACAGCACTCGGGACAGATTAATAGGTTCCTCAAAAGCTCCACAAGTGTAAAATGACTGACGACGCATGTTTTGTATTGATTAATTAAACATCTTCTCCCCTTGGTGAACTGTTCATTTCTTGCAGCTCCAGGTTTCATCCTAATGTCCATCAGTCTAGACTTGGCTTTGGAGTCATGCCCTTTGCTGTATTCATTTTCGTGATACGTGTGCACGACATTGATAATGTCGCTTCTGTCAAGTACAGGACCAGCCATAGCAACCGCAGTGTCCGCATAATAATCTGCATGCCTGTTGCATCAAACACCCACAGCCATTTCTTAACATGTCTTAAGTTGGTCATCTCAGACGGGGTGGGAGAAAAAGGAACAAAATAATGGTTGAAGAGGGGGGGGGGGGGAGGCTCTCAGAAGATATGATCAGCTGAATGTTAAATTAAGAATTGACATCACAGCACTCAGGACCCTCCCATAAGTGCTCAGTCCCCATCTTCAGCAGCAAGCAAAGAGTTCCAATTCCGATGGTACTAGTAACACTCTGACTGTATATCCATCTCATCCTTTCCCTGAGTTGAGCATTCCCATACATGATTAGTCCTCCAGTGCAGCAGCCACTCCAGGGTACCTCTACTGATTGTTTCCATGATGAGCTCATTATAATATCTCCTATCTCGGTCTCGAATGGGGCATAGTCATGCTTCACCATGCTTTACTCCATGTCATGCAATAGTGTTAGTGTCAGAGATTTGTCATTATTCACTAGCCCA
Organism: Candidula unifasciata; assembly: GCA_905116865.2. Taxonomy (NCBI): domain Eukaryota; kingdom Metazoa; phylum Mollusca; class Gastropoda; order Stylommatophora; family Geomitridae; genus Candidula; species Candidula unifasciata. The sequence continues at coordinate 109,163 of CAJHNH020006468.1, read as the reverse complement.
GTCCTTTAGCTACAGTAATAGAAATGTATGCCACATTAAAATTGCCTATATCAAGACCACCACTAGCAGACAGCCACCTGTGGCAAACAAACCAAATTGTAGGTTAAAATAAAGACAAGAGATAAGGGAATCATTAGATAGTAGCCCCCGTGTGGGTTCCGGGGCTCTATTGTGGGGAAAACAAGAATAGACCCACTGCCTCCCCAAAAGCATGTCGTAAGAGTCGACTAATTGGGGAGCTTCCTTTTAAGTCGGAGTGCATCTGCCGGAGAGGCAAGGAACCAACAGTCTGTATTCAAGAGAATAAGATCTGTAAAACTGATGCACACACAACACGCAGGTTCTGGAGCAGGACTTCAGTTCAGTAGTGGACGAGCAACCAGAACTTTCTGCCAGAGTTTACAGCTGGTGAACGCGAAGAAGAAGATAAGATAGAAGAAGTACCACGCAACTTTTCTCACCTAACTGAACCATTAATAGCTGTAAAAATACATTAGCAATAATTTATAAAGATAAACGTTGATGAGAGAGGCAAAAGGTACTGAATTAGATTCCATTCACAACAGTGAAACTATGGCAAGGGAAATAGTGTGAAAAGTCACACAACTGCACAATAAACCTTGACGAAAGAGGCCAAAGGTGCTGCATTTGATCTTATCCACAACAGTGAAACAACTGCAAGACAAATGTTGATAACAAGCCAAAGGTGCTGGATTACAGTGGATTGGATCCCATCCATGACAGTGAAAAATTATTGCAAAATAAACACTGTTGTGTGACAGGGAAACAGCTGCAAGATAAATGTTGATGACAGGCCTAAGGTGCTGGTCCGGATCTCATCCACTGAGCTAAAACAACTGCACGACACAGGATAGGTAGAGTGACAGTGAAAGAATAAATTGCAAGCCCTATGTGACGATGTATGATAAAGGTCTAACATGATGATGATGGTGATTAATTTTTAAAGTTGAAACAGCTGTCTCTCTGGCGCCAGATGTGACTCAGAGGGCTAACACTAATAGTACGAGGGTGATAATAATTATTAATAAAATTATTAAGTACTTGAAATTCGTAAATGGTATGGCTAAGTTAGGCAAAGAAAGTAGAAAGAAAAGAATCATCAATTTCAATCATTACAAATAATCTCAATCAACGTTCATATTAAACGTTCATTATTACAATTTTAACTTGAACTAACGCTACCATGTCGTAATAACTGAGATAAATGTCACAGAGAGTCAAGGTACAGACCATGGATATCCTTCTGAGCGACATCACAAGTCCTGATCAACTTAGAAACCTGCTTCACGTCCCCGCAGAAGACGCTCTGGTGGAGAGGGTAATCCGGGGTCGCCATCTTTATTTACAAGTCAACAATCACTGAGGGTGATCATTGATTATTTTATTCACATTCATTTTTAAGTATCTTTGTCTATTTAGATCAGTAATAACCTTTTGTTGGTTTTATTATAACTTAGAAGTTTAAATTTTCGTTTGATCTTGTCTTTTCCTTAAATATATTAAGAATATGAGACATATCTAATGTATTTGATGTGGGTGATAAAACAATAGACACTCCCTTAACCAAGCCTTCCTTTCACCCCGAAGAGCGGCGGGTGGGAGAAGAGAGGAGGGTCGGGTTATGTGGCAATGACTCATTCGTTCACTCAATCATACACGCGTTCATTACAAGTGTTTGTTTTAGAATTAGATACACAGACAGCCAAAACACGCTGTTATGCATTTAGATGGGTAGACTGAAATGTTATATCAAGCCTGTTCTGTTGTGTGGTTGCGAATCTAGGAATGTGAGCAAACAAATTAAGACGATTGAAAGTAACTGATATGTTGTTCTTGAGAAGAATGTCAGGAATACCTTTGACAGAAAAACAAACAATGCCTGGAAACGAAGAATCAAAGTGTAACATTGAGAAGGAGAAAAAGGTTTTTTGGTCATAAGAAAAAGAGCACTGGAAAATATCGTGGCGACTGGAAAGATCACTGGTAGAATAGGCAGAGGCAGACCAAGATAAAAATTGTGGATGGTACCGTCAACTGTATCAGCTGCTATAAGTAAGACAAAGAAGGTGGCGATACAATAGATACCATTTGACGAGAAGAACCGAATATTTGAGTAAATCTCTTGATCAGTGTTTTCAAGTGGTATCGCATTTTTTTTTTTAAAATAAGTGTGTGCGTATTTAGGTCAACATAAAGTGCGAAGATTACAATGATGGCTGAAAGTATAAAGAAAACGATCACATAGCAAGAATAGACAATACGGTGCAAAATAACTCCGGAATAATTATTTAAGGTAAAATACTGAAAAGAAATAAGTACCCAGCAAGTAACTGGCAAGGCACATTTTGATGATGATGAGATAGAAGGGTAGAAATGTCACCGTATAGGACAATCCGAAACACCATACTATAGGAGAGACAATGCAAGCATGTAGACAGATAGATAGATAGATAGATAGATAGATAGATAGATAGATAGATAGATAGATAGATAGATAGATAGATAGATAGATAGATAGATAGATAGATAGATAGATAGATAGATAGAGATAGATAGATAGATAGATAGATAGATAGATAGATAGATAGATAGATAGATAGATAGATAGATAGATAGATAGATAGATAGATAGATAGATAGATAGATAGATAGATAGATAGATAGATAGATAGATAGATAGATAGATAGATAGATAGATAGATAGATAGATAGATAGATAGATAGATAGATAGATAGATAGATAGATAGATAGATAGATAGATAGATAGATAGATAGATAGATAGATAGATAGATAGATAGATAGATAGATAGATAGATAGATAGATAGATAGATAGATAGATAGATAGATAGATAGATAGATAGATAGATAGATAGATAGATAGATAGATAGATAGATAGATAGATAGATAGATAGATAGATAGATAGATAGATAGATAGATAGATAGATAGATAGATAGATAGATAGATAGATAGATAGATAGATAGATAGATAGATAGATAGATAGATAGATAGATAGATAGATAGATAGATAGATAGATAGATAGATAGATAGATAGATAGATAGATAGATAGATAGATAGATAGATAGATAGATAGATAGATAGATAGATAGATAGATAGATAGATAGATAGATTAGATCGATAGGTAGGAAGACAAATCGATAAACACTAGGTAGGCAGATCGTAGACTGACTTATCGACATAGTAACGAGGCGTGCATGTGACGGTTGTGATCGTCGCTTACATTTCCCATTGCCAAATAAAATCGTTTCACTATTTCTTTTTCTTCTTCTTCTTCTTTTTTTTTAATTTTTTCTTCTTCTGCTTCTTTTTCTCCGTCTTCTCCACCATTTACCTCAGCGAGGTGTTGAGGGGTGAGAGGGGCCGGGGAAGATGTAAGGATAGTTTTTGCGCTTTTTTTTTTTTTTTTCCAATGCTTTGTACAAGTTGGTGTTCATTTCTGTTAGGCTGCTCCTGATGGTGTCGCTCCATCTATTGCTTGGCATTCCTCTTGCTCTGTGTTCATTATATTTCTTCAGCGTGGCTCTCTGTGGCAGTTGGTACCAGGGCATTCTCATCGAGTGGCCAAAATATCTCATTTGTTGTTCTTTACTTAACTGTATGACTGGTTTCAGTACAAGTCTTCTTCCAATTTCTTTTTTCAGTGATTTTATTTCCTCTTCTCACACCGGCAGCTCTCCTAAGACATCTCATCTCTGTTGCTACGATCTTTAGCTTATTAGATGTAGTAAGGGTCCATGTTTGGCTCTGGTCTATTTATTATTACTGTCTACTAGTTATTATTACTATATACTATTTATTATTACTGTCAACTAGTTATTATTCCTGTCTACTATTTATTATTACTGTCTACTATTTATTATTTCTTTCTACTATTTATTATTCCTGTCTACTATTTATTATTACTGTCTACTATTTATTATTACTGTCTACTATTTATTATTAATGTCTACTATTTATTACAAATACGCGGCTCGGTTTACGTCTCAAACACAGCAAAAATAACGCCTGCTGCAGGCTTACGCCACTCATGCACAAACTTTAACATATGAAAGCTACCAGTTACTAGTACTACAATGCTAGCAGCGCACGCATGTTCCAAACAACAAAGTTAGGTGATTATATAGTGGGGTACTTTCTCCAGTGTAACCGTGACCCGTTAACACGCGAATTTATCATGCTTCGCTGCTGATAAATTACAATGCACGGATATTCTAGTAATATTTTTTAGATGGCGCTTCATGTATGTCCTATCCAGTGCCACTGTCTTCTCCTCTCGCCTTAATACTATACAACAGTTTTTCAGCCTTGTGCAGGTAGCACCCCCTTGAAGATACGTCAAGACCCCCAGCGCTCAGCCATGCGGACAAAAGCGAGGAGGATGTAGAGAGAAGGAAGAAGAAAGAGAAGGAAGGGTGGTAGGAGGAGAAAGAAGAAGCAGCAAAAGAAGATGCACACAGATATCACGACACAGTTGCAAAACCCCACAGAAACTAAACCCTGTTGAACGCGGGGTGGGACAAACCATTGATTCCCGCCATCATCTGGAACCCTGACCTTCTCTACTCCTGTCTTGCTGGGAAGAATCTTGCTCGTGGTAATTGTGGTGGAATCCACACGTTTCTTCCGCGATAAATGTTGCCAAGTTAGTCAAGTATCTCTTGGATACAACACTTCCATCAGACACCAACTCGTTCATATGTGATTTTGTCTTGTATTCCAAGGTGAGTAACTCGTAATTAATCATGTATAGCAATTTCCATTCATGTTGAAAGAGATGGTGCAGATTTATGCCCCCTGCTCTATAATTTGCTTCTGAAATTCCCCGCAACGATCACGTTGACGTCATTATTTGTGTACAAAAGAAAGCCATTTTTGAGGCTGTTATTTCTTTGAGCTGTCATATTTTTTTAATTTGGTTGCATAAATGAATGGCAAAAATTCACAGGAGGCCAAGAAAACATGGCAATGTAGAACGTTTGATCCTAGAAAACATTGTTCTATCTATCTATCTACTTATACCCCACCATGACATTACACAAGCGATAAACACCCGATGACACAAAGTGCCACCATGCGGATGAGGATCACCCGTGGAAAGGTCTTAGAAACCGTGTTCAGCCACTAGACCATACTTTTGGCCGGGCTATATTGCGGCCCCTGGCAAGAACCAGAGTAGGGCTTCAAATAACGAAAAATTGCATCCCACAAGGGGCTGACAAGATATTGTTGATCATTATAAAACATAGTTGGATTAGATTAATGTCAGGTAATTAAGATATGCATTTAAATAATGTGGACACAAACAATACAGTGTGCAATTCTGTGTACTGTATTGTTTGTATTCGTATTATTTAAATTTATAACTGGAAAACATTGTTTTGATTTTCTAGATATGTATATGTCTAAGAAGATTGGTGAAACAAAATGGAACAAATGCAAGAAAGACGAAGAAATTGTAGGTAGGTAATTGTACCCCACCGGAGACATCACACAAGCGATAAACACCTGGTGACACAAAGTGCCACACTGCGGATGAGGATCACCCGTGGAGAGGTCCCAGAAACCCCTTTCAATGGTTAGGCCATTCTATGCCCCGGCTATATTCACGGCCCCCGGCAGAAATAAAAGACATGCGAACAACAACTGGTATCAACTGTTATAGCCCGGCTCTCTAGCGGAATTGGCTAAACCGGATTTCGCGGAGACCGGGTGACGTACTCCTTGTGGTCCGGGTTCAAATCCGGGGGTAGGCAGGAAAGCCACATTTTATCCCAGATTGACGGTATTTACAATGGAATCAAGGCCGAAAGGTTGCGATATCCATAATACCGAGCCTAAGGGTGAACAACTCATGGATTCTGGATACTAAAACAAACATCAACTGTTATAAAGCAAAGGTGTCGATACATTGGATACCGCTTGGCGAGAAGCTACGAATATTTGAGTAAATTATTTAATCAGTGTTTTTGATAAGTGTGTGCGAAAAAAGTCAACATTAAGTGCCAAGATTACACTGATGGCTGAAAGTACAAAGAAAACGATCACATAGCAAGAATAGACAATAAAGTGAAAAAGAACTCCGGAAAAATTATTTAAGGTAAAATAAGGAAAAGAAACAAGTACCCTGCAAGTAAAGAGTTACAGAGAGACAGTAACTGTTTGTACAGAAAAAAATCATGAAAATGTTAGGCTATCTACTAGTAGTAATAATACATGATGGGATCCAGGGGAAAACCACAACAACGTGATCCTGACAGAGAGTAGACATGCAGACAGGCAGACAGGCAGGCATGTAGGTAGGCATGTGGATAGGTAGGCAGACAGGTAGGTAGGTGGATAGGTAGGCAGGTACGTAGGTAGGCAGGTGGATAGATAGGCAGGCAGGTAGACATGTAGGTGGATAGGTAAGCGTGTTGGTAGGCAGGTGGATAGAAAGGCATGTAGGTAGCCGTTGCGTGGTCTCCAGGCATGGTGTCCGTATCGAGTGCTAGAGGTTGCGGGTTCAATCCCCTGTAAGGGCTGGGATTTTGTTGACGTGGACTTAGACTTCTAGTAATTCCCCCGGGTCTCTGGGTAGTGAGATCGGACACCCTGTGTACATTGCTGCGCACGTAAAAATCCCTTGGAAGTAGGAAATCGAAAAGAGTAGCCTAACGGCACTGCCCAGGCAAAATTTTGAGTTACAAATCTACCCAAAGTATTTCAGGATCCTCGCGGGAGGTACAGAGCTTGTGCACTGTGCTGAGCTTCTTCGGACTCAGACTTGAGTTAGAAGAAGAAGGGATCACTTATGGGTTACTATTCCTGTGCCAGGATGTTGATCCGTTGTTCAAACCTCAAACTTCATATAGCCGTTACATGAGTTATAGTTCTTATTCTTAGTTCATACTGGACTACAAGTTATGCAGACAGACAGACAGACAGACAGACAGACAGACAGACAGACAGACAGACAGACAGACAGACAGACAGACAGACAGACAGACAGACAGACAGACAGACAGACAGACAGACAGACAGACAGACAGACAGACAGACAGACAGACAGACAGACAGACAGACAGACAGACAGACAGCAACACATAAGCAACTACCATATATGAAACGTAAAACCCAACTGTAGAAGTGTACAATCACCTAATTAGACAGCTTCAATAGTTATCGATCTGTTCAGCCTTCTCCAATCACTGACACAAGCCAGTCTTGATATAAGATTACATTTTACAGCTCAAATTGCCCGTTTCTTGTCAGATTACTCGCAGCTTTATTTCATTTTGCTTGTTGCTTCTTGATAATTGATACTTATTTTTTTTTTAAACTTCGCTTTTTCTTTCTGCTTATGTTTCCTTATTTTGTACCTTAGTTTCTTCCCGTCTATCTCTCCGTATTTCGTGCTGTAATTTTTTATGTGTGAAAATACTGGACAAAGGAAAGCAGAGGGAGATATGTGGGGTCAGTTACGATAGCAAAGCAACAAATATTTTAAGCAGCATCAACTTAAATAAATAGTGAAACCTGGTCGACCTATTTATAAAAGTCGTAACAGAAGAAACAGTTAGATAGTTTTCAGTGTGAGGTCTACGAAGAATACTTGGCATCAAGTGGCACGACAAGTTCACATACACTGAGGCTTGGGGAAGAAAGTTGTCACAAGAGTTTTCTCAATACCCAGTCTTCGAAGACGCAGATGGCTCGGACAAACTTAGAGGATAAAGGATGGTAGAGCCCCTAACGGTATACTCTATGTGGAATTACAGATATGTAGACAAATTCCCGGATTGGTCTGTAAGTAAAGTAAAGTAAAGTTCCTTTTTCACGCCTTTCGGCGCATCGGGCATATGGGCAGAGCGCCCCATATTTTTACAGACCATCAGCACTCTGTAGGTAATGTGGTCAGTATAAAGATGTATGCAAGCAAGTAGGACATGAATGGTATATGTATTAGGGCGGATTCATGAGAACAAGATACTATGGATCACATTGGGTGGATGGGGGTTTGGGGGGGGGGGGGGGGGGGGGAGATTACGAAAGGAATCATGACAACGGAGAACAGGACTTCAGACAGGTTAAAATCTGAACGTTTGAGAAGAAACATCAAATAAAAAATGTCAGCGGTTCTGAAATCCTTTTGTAGAAGAATATTTGCATTAAGAGTTTGCTGATTACAGCGAAGTCGACTTTTGCGCGATGCCTGTCACTCACTAGTACGCCTTTCTTCTTATGGATCATAGCACACACTCGGCGAACTGAGAGAATTATTGACTGCTTCTATATTCTTCTTCTTTCTTCTTTTCTCTACTCTTGGAATGCCTCGCAGCGTCAAGGCAGGAAGAGATCTCTGGAACAGGTTTTTCTGTTCGCTTCGTATAAAATACTTTTCAGTGTCTCTGATATTTCTGCGGTCCATCTTCTGCGTAGTCGACCTCTAGCTCTGTTGCCGCTGTATCTGTATAACATTGCTCTCTGTGGTACGCTGTCTGATGACAATCTCATTACATGGCCAAACAATTTGATTTGTTATCTACCTATAAAGTTCATTGTTGGTTGTGTGCCGACTCTCCTGCTGATTTCATCGATCATCATCATCATGTGCCCTTGTCAGTTGGCGTAGGCGCTAATGCATCTCTACAGATGTAACCCCCCACCCCCCCCCCCGCCAATCCCCCATGCCGTCGTTTCAGTCCATCCAGCATCATCTTCGTCTCCCTCTACCCCTCTTTCCACTGATCTTTCCAGTTGTCACGATGTTTTCCAATACAGTGGGGCCTAGCTTAAGGAGCATAATTCGTTCCAGAATCCTACTCGTTAAGCGAAACACTCGTTAAGCGAAACACTCGTTATGCGAAACCATTTTTCTCACATAAATTAATGTAAAATACAATAATGCGTTCTATGTCGAAAAAGATACTCACAAAATGCTATGTATAACGTTTTTTCAAAGAAAATTATATACGTATTGTTAAGGAGAGTGGATCATATTCATCTTTTCTTCAAACGCGCAACGAACCCACATGAAATGCGAATTCCATTTGCAGAAAAAAAAGTCGAAATAATTATGATACATAGCTAATTATTTTTTTTTTATTTTTCTACTAGAAAGATGTCCAGAGATTTGTTTTTGCCGACGCTTCAAAATTTGGTGAAAATGCGACACAGCATTATCATTGATGCTTCTCAATGTAAGATGCAACAGTTTGTCATGCTTTCAGCATTGCTTTTATTTCGCCGCAGAAAATTTTTGCTTTTCTGTTACCTCCTCCTCCTCTGACAAACTTTCCTCCAAAACGCAGCTCTAGACTGTGCTCTTCCACAAGCTCTTCGATACCACTATTATCCACCTACAACCCCATGATAGTGGCCAAAGACACAATCTCGTTGTCTACAGGTTTCACCGGTACTGTCTCGAACCCCTCAAAGTCACAAATAGACAACGCTCTCCGGCCAAAGCTTCTTCCAAGCAGAAGTTAGGGGATCTCTGGGTAACCCCTTCTCCCACCTTGCCTATCATCTTGAGGCAGGCAACGATGTGGGAGTGATTTGTTTCTCCAAAACTCTTTGAGAGCGAAGTTGGTCCCTTTATCACCTGAAAACAATGCTCGAAGAGTGCTTTAGTGTAGAGCTTCTTAAAGTTATAAATAACTTGCTGGTCCATGGGCTAGAGTAACGGAGTGGTGTTGGGAGGCAGAAACTGGATCTTGATGAACTGAAATTCTTCAGAGAGGAAATCTTGTAGGCCTAGAGGATTCACAATGTACATATATCACAATATAACACAAGTTTGAGAAAATGTGTGATCACAAGCGACACTACGATGCTACTGGAACGAGTGCTAAACACAAACTGATGTAACATGAGCACAATTCGGGACTTTCCTCTCCTTGTCACTAGTTATGCGAAACGTTGCTCGTTAAGCAAGTCATTTTTTTACAATTTGTTTTGCTCGTTATGCGAATTACTCGTTATGCGAGGTGCTCGTTAAGCGCGGTTCTACAGTACCTCTCTTCTCCTTACGTGCCACCCCCCTAACCCCCCAAAACAAAAACAAAAAAAACCCAGTGATATCATCGATCCCAAATCGATATTTCCTTGTTATACCTGGCATAGTACGTTAACATTTCATTTTTGTCGTGACTAATTTCCTTCTGTCTTCTGAAGACAGTGTCTATGTTTGACATTGGTAGCATTGCGGTGGTAGGAATATTGTCTTGAACAGTGTTCTTTTAGTGTTTATATTCACATGGTTGCATTTAAAAATTGGCGCCATTTTGCCTAAAACTTGATTGGCTTTATTGCATCTTTGCTGGATTTCTTTCTTTATTAATTCTTCCGTTTTCTGACAATAAATGCTCCCCAGATATGTAAAATCCTTCGCCTGCTTTAACTGGTGATTGTCAATTTTGATATTGATGGTTCTTCCTTTACTGGAGAATGTCATCACTTCTGTTTTATCGTCAGCTGTAAACCTGTCGTCGTTCTCCTTCTCAAATTGCTGGGGAATTTCTATATCGCTAAAGAGCTACGGGCCTTTCAGGTTTTCACTTTTAATCGCAGAAAGACCAGGCGCCATATTAACAATCCCAGCTACAGAGGGAAATATTCTACGGGTTTCTTGTTTATCCGTAACATCCCCATTATGATTCTAAGCAGATCGCTTCAGCTGTACAGAGATTGAACTTCCAAACCAGTAATACAAGATAGCAGTGTCTTTTCCACGCTGAATTTACAGCTAAAAGAAATCGACAGACCAGGTGAGTGCTGTCATGTTTTAGTCGATATCTATGATGTATACAGACAGAAAGCATAGGAGTTTCGCGTATAGTCGTGTCGTTATAATTCTATCTATTTACAACCACTCCATATTCGAACCGTATGCTGTTTTTCATCACAGGAGATTCACTTAAGGTTTCCTGCCCAAATCAATAAACCGCAAAAAAAAAAAAAAAAAAAAATGATCGTTTTAAATCAGGGTTCGCTATGCAGTAGAGATGTTCGATTACATTTAGTTGTGGCATAATCGTCTTGACCTTCTGGTGGCTGCCTGGCTGCTCTTTGACGCAAGCGCAATCGGTTTCTAAATCTAAATCTGCCGTCTTTGATGAATACGTGATCCACCGATGTACTTGTCCCAGGATCTTTTCTTCCATGGTCTTGGCAGTGTCTGTTTAATGTGAAAGCCATTGGTGTTCAGTGTTTTGAAGCTGATTAGAGGTCGCGTGGCCCCACACTGTCAGCTACAAGGTTATCATCTGTAACATGAAACTGGTCGAAAGACGTTCCACTAGGCCGTCAGAGGAACGAGTTTATTTTCTGGACTCACTATGAGCCCGTCACACAACAGTAAAAGGATAGGAGAAAGACATAAGTACATTCAACGAGATTCTTCACTCAGGCTTGAGTTAGAAGTAGAACGGAGCACTAGTGGGTTACATCCCTGTGCCATGATGTTGATCCATCGAATAAACAACAAACTAATGTATTATTTTCTCGCTTGTGTAATAAATAAAGGGAAAGGGGTGAATTTGGTGTATGCGGGTATTTTCGAGGTAGCTATTCTGACTGACTGAATGACTGACTGACTGACCTTAAACCCCAACCGGGACATCACACCCAGCGATAAACAACCGGTGACACAAAGTGCCACCTTTCGGATGAGGATCACCCAGGGACAGGTCCCAGAAACCCATTTCCATCCATAGGCTGGGTTATATTAGGACCCCGGCAACAGCCAGGGTAATGCTTAAAACAACAACAAAATTGCGTCCGACATTGGGATGCAGTGTTAGGCGACTTGTTGGTAGCTTTTCTAAACTGGAGAATATAGATTAAGTGTTATATTTTAGAAAATGATGGATTCTCAAAGAAACGAGAAATCGGCCATGAAAATGCCATTTTTAGAAAATTGGGAAAAGTATTTGTGTGTGTGTGTCATTTCTAGGAAGAATTAATATTCCAAGCCAGATTTGTGTCCATGAAGCTTCTATAACAGGAGGCTTGTGGGATGCAGACGTGCTTCTTCTTCTTCTTCGCGTTCACCGGCTGTAAACTCTGGCGGAAAGTTCTGGTTGTTCATCCACTTTTGGACCGCGTATGTGTTCCAGAACTTGAGTGTTGCGTGTGCATCCGTTTTACAGATCTGACTCATTTGTATGCAGACTGCGGGTTCCTTCCCTCTCAGGCAAATGCACTCCGACTTCGAAGGAAGCTCCCAATTAGTCGACTCTTACGACATGCTTTTGGGTAGGCATTGGGTCTATTCCCCCCCCCCCCCACTCCTATAATTGGGCCCCAGAAGACACGCGGGGATGCAGAGGGGCTGAACAACATGCTGGGGCACGTTGAACACATAATGCTTCAGACATAACACATCTTCGCTTTCGTCCTAGAAACATGTTCCGCCGCATTTTTTAGTTGTTGTAGCGTTTCTAGGCAAATTTACGTCCAGTAGTTTGCCATTACTTACTGGACGGTCGGCTTCTCGAATGCCACTGTCGAAACCAACTAAATGCGCAAAGCCCGTTGCTGGTATCGAACCCGGCACCGCGGCATTACGAAGCTCATTCACAACGCCTAAGCCATAGACGCCGACAAACCACCAGGAATATCTGCCGAAGTTTACAGCCGGTGAACGCTAGGAAAGAAGAAGTGTGCCTGCGGATGTAACAAGACACCTGCTTGTCTTGACAGAGAACTTGGATTAAAGATGGCTAGGATATAGAGCAATTCTAAAACGCCAGGCTTGCAACTGATCGGATAGCGAGACTTAACTAACTGGTCGAGCTTCAAAGTACGCTTGATCTTTTAATAATGTTGCTGGCTTTTTGCAAGGTTTCAGAAAGCTTCGTGTGCAAGTGTCAAAATATCTTATGGTATCTGGATCTCATGCAGACAGAAATACTGTTTCCCTAGCTAAACTTAGTTTAAAAATCCTGCGTGTTCATTACTAATGGGTATTAAGTTGAATAGTACGTGTCTAGATGAATTATTAGCACTTGTCCGTCTTTCTAAAAGTGTTATAGTGTGCGGTAGGGAGGCGTGTGAAATCAGAGCCCATGGCGATGGCGAGTGTGACTAGCAAGACCCATCCGCATTAAGAAATGTCTTTCACAATTAGAGCATAGAATTTCAGGACCATTTTTGCCATCCCACGTATTTAATATGTTTCTTCTTAGATGCTTAGCTCTCAACTTTCCTGAATTTCTACCCCCCCCCCCCCTAACTCCCACTTTTCACTTTCCAAGCAACAAGGTCCATGAAATTTTGTTTTCGTGAATCTATCTCATTACCTGTATCATTCATGTTCCCCTTGTACACATCTTTAAATTGTAGTAGAGGCCGCACTCGACCTCTTCTCATTTTTCCGATGGGCCTGAAAGACGTGAAAAGGGATCTTTACTTTATTTTTCCATTTAAATATCATTGGAGTATAAGCTCTGAACCAACCCACATTAAACCGCTGTATCCTGGGCCTTCTGCCGTTTGCTCGTTGTCTTCCTTTCGGTAGTTTCTCGATGCAACTGGTGGAACTTCCATTTTTGTTGTAATTTTTATTTTAATATTATTCATTCTTTTCATTTTCTGAAGAAGAAAAAAAAATGCTTTCTAGATGTGTAAAGTACTGTGTGTAACTAACTTCCTCTTTCCCGCTTTCTGAGGCTTTGCCATACAAACAAACACAAATCTATTCATCTGCTATCACAATACTAAGACAGGCTTTGCGGATTTTCTCACCTTTCATTACGTCACTTCCTGTCTTTGCTTTCTCGTTCCTATGGAAACAGTCATCCAAATTGATGACCATACTCAGAACCAAACATAAATTTTGTCATCCTGACGTTTAATTTCACAAGAATGTGTCCGTTTTTACAGATTAATGTCAGGATCCCTCTTCCCCAACCCACGCAGGAGCACTGATCCGGTGTACTCATTATATCCCACGCATTATTCACTAACTGTTTAATGGCCACACATTAGAATATTACATGCTGAGCTATTCAATAGTTTTTTTTTTCTTTCTTATCATCGGAGGACAATAAGGCATACCGCATCTGTAACTGATCCACCTGTTACATGGCCCTAAGCGTATCTATCTTCTAAGGGTCAAACTATGTATTACAGTTTTGACCTCTTGGGTTGACATCCGGAATGGATTTGTACAAGTTGGGTGTTCATTTCTGTTAGGTTGCTCTTGATGATATCGCTCCATAACCTGCATGGTTCTCCCTTTACACCGTGTTCATTACCGGTGTTCGAACCTTCGTCTTTCACACGAGATCTTGATGTTGTAATCATTTGGCCACCCGCTCCTCTAGTGAATTTTTTTAGTTGCGTATCCTTTACAGGACGTTGCAGAACCAACACCATCATTTTTGGGGTGTTGTGGTTTTTCTATGCAAATTTACGTCCAGTAGTTTGCCATTGCCGGCTCTGTGGCTAAGTCGATGCGAACGCTTCGTAATGCCGGGTTCGATTCCAGCTGCGGGCAATGCGCCTTGCGTTGGTTTCGACAGTGGTATCAAGAAAGCCGACCGTCCAGAAAACAATGGCAAACTACTTGACGTAAATTTGCCTAGAAAAACTGCAACGACCCGAACGGTCGGCTTCTCGATACCATAGTCGAAACCAACACAAGGCACAAGCCCCGCAGCTGTTATCGAACCCGGCACCCCCGCATTACGAAGCTCGTCTCTGTCCATCTCCTTGCTGGTTGGACTCTTGTCTTCTAGCCTGCTGTTCACATCTAGCATGTTATATGTGCTGACTGATGTGGTTTCATTCAGAATATATGACCAAACCATTTGACTCTTTGATGTTCTTTGAAATTAGTTACATGTTCTGGTCCTTTCATTGTTTTTAGTTCTTTATTGGTGACTCTACCTCTTCTTGCCCCCCCCCCGGCCCCTCACCCCCGCACCCCCGCACCATTTCTAATATAGTTAGTTGCATATCCTTTACAGGACGTTGCAGAACCGACCCCAGCATTTTGTTTGGCTGTTGTGGTTTTCCTAGGTAGGTTTACGTCCAGTAGTTTGCCCTTGTTTCTAGACGGTCGGCTTCTCGATGCCACTGTCGAAACCAACGCAAGGCGCAAGGACCGCAGTTGGGATCCAACCCGGCAACCCGGCATTTCTAAAATACCTGATCTCATATATTGTAATTTTGAGTCTATGTATTACTGCGATTCAAGAATTATTTTCAAATGATGTCAAGTGTAAGGAATTCAGTTTATTGCCGGCATGTAGTCAATTTAAACAAACGAAATGAGTGGATAACCGCTGGTATCAAAAGTCAAACGACAAAGAAGATGACTATATATGGGGCACATGCCGAGGACTCGCGAAAATGGAATCATTAAACGGGCACTAAAAGGGGAAACAAATGTACTGAGAACGAGGACGTCTGACAGAAACCTCATTTGTCAGTTAAAGTGCGACCGAGATAACTGAAGAACGAACAAGCGAACTTCATTTCAAAAGGGTCAAAAATTGGGCACGTTTACCGTCTAACATTCATCTGTCATACTGCAACTGTATTTAATCTAAAAATCATATTTTGTTTTTTTAGCCATGTACATACTATGAAAAACGCACAAACAGCGAAGAACTGCAGGAGTCAGTAATGATGTGAAGAACATAGTCATGGACAGTCAGGCAGTAATCAATAATTATGTAAAAATTTAACAAATAAAACAGAAGTAATAGGCGGTACAATTTATTGCTTGACATAATTCGCTATATCAACAGGTGCATACTACAGTAATAGTTGAATAAAATGAAACAAATGAACAAATTTTTCTCTAACTGAAATACAAAATCACCTACGCTCAAAAGTAACTCCGTTTTCTTCCATTACATGTCAGATTCCCTACCATGTCTTGCTGCTTACACAAATCTCGACGGAAGTGATTCCTTGTGGCCGCTTCAAGAAATCGCAGGACTCTCATTTTTCTGGTTACACATGTTGATTTTGCCTTTGCAGAACCGAGCTCCCATTACAACCCTCTGGGAAAATTATTGATCACAAGCAAGATGTCCGACACATTCATCTGGAGATCATCCGCCACATTATTGCACCCATCTTCTGTTTGGCCGTCCTCTTCATCTCTTCCCTGGCATACACCCTTTACACACTTTAAATAACCAAAAATTGCATCCCACATCATGGGGACGACTTTCGATAATTTATGAATAAACTTCCTCTTTCGTCCCAATGCTTGTGTCGTTAAACCTAGCAGAGAGGAGTTAGATACAGTTTTCTGTCATTTGTAAGTTGCGTAGCTCGTGTTAACATCATTTAACGTTTCTGTTGTGTCTCTTTTACTCCCTTCATCCATATCTTTCTCTGTCTGCCTCATATGCCTAGTAGTGTGCTAAGGAACAGTTAGCATCTACACCTTAAGAAATCTGCTGTGGGAGACGGAGCATCTGTGGGTATGCCCGGTGTGCTATGATGTCGATTCTTTAATCAGAAATTAGCAGGCTGTTCTCCGGTCGTACGCTCTAGCTACTGGCTGATTTTGCTCCATTTTGACCCTATGGCCAAACCATTTGATTCTTTGATGTTCTGTGACATCACTTACCGGTACTAGTCTACCATTGTCCGTAGTTCTACCCTGGAGATTGTATCTTTTCCCCCTCTCCCCATTTTTTCATACATCTCATCTCACATGTAATTTTGCGTGTCTCTGTTTTTCAAGACTGTCTATTTCTGGCATAGATAGCACAGTTTGTACGAATAGCACCTGACAATAATATTGTGTATTCTTTGTTGGAATTCACAGCTGGAAAACATTGCCCCGAATTAGATGAAAGCTGAAAAGAAATGGGTTTACAAAAAAAAAAAAGACGTGGACACCATAAAAAGAAGAAGGCGTAACGAAAACTTCTTGAAAGAAGTTAACCCTTGAAACGAACTGCTTACCCGTATAACACGTAAAGTCTACAAATATCAGCGCATCATGAGAAGGAAAAACTGGAGCACAAATTGACAATTCAAAAAGCTGGAAAAGAACAGAAGCAGAGAAAGTCCATGAAAGAAAATACTTGTAATTATAATTTTAAAATAATAAAATTAGATTAATAAATCTTAGAATTACACAAAGGATTGTATTCTAAAGTGGGGGATTTGATTTGATTTGATTTGATTCAAGAACCGACATCACAGCACTCGGGGCATTCCCATAAGCGCTCCATCCCCATCTTTAGCAGCCAGCGAAGAGTTCCGATACTAATGGTGCCAGTAGCTTTCTGATTAAACGTCCGTCTTGCCTTTCCTCTGAGCCTTGAGCTTCTGCCAGAACCTCTCTTCACCCCCAACTGCATCAATCTCACCAAACTGTGGTGATCCATCTGCTCCTCCCCATTGTACAGGCTCTCCCACAAGGCACTAACCACGTCTGCCCTATCATGTAGCAGTATTCCACCAAGTTGTGCAGAGCCAGCCAGTCTGTCCGCCTGTTCATTTCCCAACACACCGGCGTGACCCGGTGAAAAAATCCAGACAATACTCCTCACTCGTGTCCTCAGCAGCAAAGCATGTCACTCTGCACGAAGCATACCTGTTCTGATCTTCCTCAGCATGCTTTCTGAATCAGTTACAAATACAATGTGTGTGTGTGTCGTGTTCTCTAGCCAGCGGAAAGCTACAGTGACCGCCTCCACCTCCATTCTTAAGCTGGATGTTGTGGTATCATATGCTAGGCTCTCCTGCACTAAACGTCGACCATTAACTTTTGCTAAAAAGCCCCAAGCACTTCTTTTGCCTCTTGACACTGAACCGTCTGTGTAAATGATCAAATCCTCTGAGCGAGCAATATCTTGAATTAATTGCTGAATTTCCACCTCTGTGGCACCTGCTGGCCAGTCTCTGCATTCCCGGCTCAGCTGATTATGACTCTACACAAGTCTGACTGCTCAGGTGGCACTTTGAGGATTTGTGTTGTGCACATGTGATATTTATGTGTGTGTGGTAAATGAGATCACGGATCCCTACAATTTATTCCGCGGACCGACGGAAGCCCGCAGACCACTAAATGGTAAAGACTGACCCAGTGTGTGTTATCTGATTCCCATTTCCTCCCTCTACTTCTTTGGGCACCGATCAATACCTGTGAATGTATTCCCCTTGCTATGATAGTATCATCACAGGTTTCCCAATCATCGGTACCGATATAAAGAAAACAAGCTGAAGAGAGAGAAAGAGAGAGAGAGAGAGAGAGACAGAGACAGACAGACAGACACACAGACAGACAGACAGACAGACAGACAGACAGACAGACAGACAGACAGACAGACAGACAGACAGACAGACAGACAGACAGACAGACAGACAGACAGACAGACAGACAGACAGACACAGAGAGAGATTTTTTTTAGAACTCCCGACGGTAGGAGAAGGACATTTCAAGGGATCCATTAAATCATTTCTGTATTCGGAGCGGCTAGAGGTTTTAAGCCTTGTTTAATTGTGCAATTATTATAATTGCTATTATTATATTTTAAATATTATGTGCTGAATGGCAAACAATATTTAAATGTGTTTGAAACAGTTTCCCAAACTTATCTTAGTTTCGGCGCCTTTTTTCAATTACAATTGTTCCACGGCCCCCTAAAAAGTATGACTATTCGTAAGTAAGAGATAAAAAAAAAAAAAAATAACTCGTGTATATTCGAATATTTCGCGACGCCCTTGTGAAGAGGTCGCGGCTCCTCAGGGGGCCACGGCACACAGTTTGGGAATCACTGGTTTAAAATACAGTGGAATCTGGATAAGTAGAAGTCGTAGGGACCTAAGAAAACGCTTCCACTTATCACGACTTCTACTTCTCCAGACACACAGTAGAGAAAATTGTCGGGACTAGGCTGGTCATGTCGACTTAACCGAAATTCGACTTATCCGAGTTCGACTTAAGTGGACTCGACTAAAATAAGAAACAAATTAGCTACCTGTGTGAGTTCCGGAGCAACATTGTGGGGGGGGGGGGGGGGGGAAGGGGAAAACTAATAGCTCACCATCGTCCCCTCACAAGCATGTCGTAGGAGTCAATAAATAAGGCTTGTTCCCTTGGGGGGGGGGGTGGTGGTGTCACGGTACTTAAGACTCTATGTCCCGGCGACCCTGCAGCCAACAACTGTCACTGCAGTAATGGTTGTCGTGTAGGTCACGTCGTGTTTGTGACAACACAAATATAATATAGGCTGTGTTTGATGGGATGATGAGAGCTGAAGTCACGCAACTCAGCCAATGACGAGCGACTGCACCAGGGCTCAGTGGTTAGTGAATGCGTTTAACAGTTTCAATATCCGCAAGTAATATGGTTTGATTTCTGAGACAAACTGTTTATTTACTTATTTATTTGAAATCACTTTCGAGATTTCGTGATTCCCAAGGAATGAGTTTTTTGGGGTTTTATGTTCATGATTAAAAACTGCTCACCACAAGTAGTGATCTCGAGGCATGGTGTCCGCCTCGAATGCTAGAGGTTCCGGGTTCAATCCCCGGTAAGGGGAGGGATTTTTTCAAGGGGACTTGTAGTATTTCTCCTGGTCTCTAGGTCGTGAGATCGGTCACCCGTGTGCATTGTTGCGCACGTAGAAATAACTTGGCAGTTGGAAATCGAAAAGAGTAGCCTATCGGCGTTATCAGGGCAAAATTTTGAGTTAAAAATCTACCCAAACTATTTCGGGATCCTCGGCGGTGCTACAGAGCCTGTGCACTGTGCTGAGCTTCTTCGGACTCAGACTTGAGTTAGAAGAAGAACGGAGCACTTATGGCTTATTAGCAGTGTGCCATGATGTTGATCGGTTGTTCAAACTTCAAACTCTTGAAAAGGATGCTTGCAGTGCTGATGCAGTGACCAGGCCAGTCACCTTTCCGACCGGCGACCGAGTAGTCCATTGGCGGACTAACAAGCCACCCGGCTTTGATGTTGTTGACAATCCGCAAAGCAAGTTGATAAGTTGAAGTACTTGGTTACCCTGATAACAGCAGATGGAGGATGCATTAAAGAAGTTAGACGTAGAATAGCTCAGGAAAGGAGAAATCTTACAGAATGAAGAGTATTCTATACAATCTTTATTTGTCATTTGAAACACGAGATAATTCTCAAAAGGTAAATTAATCCTAACCTGATATAGGGAAGTGAATCACGGACATTTCGACGAGTTGAGTTAATTCATAAACCGACATCACAGTACTAGGGGGCATTCCCATATGTATTCCATTCCCATCTTCAGCAGCCAGCACAGAGTCCCAATACCAGTGGTGCCAGTAGCAGATTATCCGTCCGTCTTGCCTTTCCTCTGAGCGTCGAGTATCGGTTAGATCCCCTTGTCACTCACTTCTTGCTGCATCACTTTGACCAGACTGTGATGATCCATTTGCTACTCCGACTGCACATGTGTTCCCATAAGGCCTCAACCACGTATGTCTTATCATGCATGAGTATTCCACCAAGCTGTGCAGAGCTAGTCTTTCCGCCTGTTCATTTCTCAACACACCGGCACGCCCGGCAAACTCGTGACCTCAGAAGCTAAGCTTGCCACTCTGCACGAAGCATGCCCGTCCTACTTTCCTCAGTATGTTTCTGTGTCAGGTACATTCATAATGTGTCGTGTGTACGCACGCTCGCGCGTATGCGTGTCTCTGTGTGTGTGGTCTCTGGCGAATGTAAGACTTCAGAGACCAACTCCTCCTCTATTCTTAAACCGGATGTTGTGGTATCATATGACAGGCCCATTATCTTTTGCTATGAATTCCCAGGCACTTCTTTAGCGTCTTGACACTGAACCATCTGTTTAAATAAACAAAAGGTTAGACTTTCATCTTCATTGTGATGACGTAGTACACAAGAGGATGGCGACTGTTCGGAAAACACAAAAGACGCACAGGTTACAGACAAATGAAGGTATGAAAATTCAATCCAAATTTTGGGTTTTTTAAATCTGTCTCTAGGGCCCTTTTAGTCCCCCAAACTTTTCCCAAATTTTCCTCAACTGCATTTTTTTTGGGCGATTTTACAAAGGTCTACAGATTTATCGCCTAGCTTCTTTCCACCATATTTCAGACTTCTCCACTTCCCAGATTTCGTGTTAACATTGATTAAGAATCGTTGTACTTTGGAGTAAAAGATGTTTAGATATTAGGGGGTTAAAAATGAACCTCTGGGGGTAGATAGGTTAAAGTAAATGGGTGAGATTTAGTAGTTTAATATTTCTAATAACCCATAATTTCCGATTTTCAGACAGACAAGCGGGTAGGCAGACACACGTGCAGACAGACAGAGCAACTGGGGAAAAAAAAGAGAAAAAATTTAAAACAGGGGCCGACGGGAGCAGGAAGGGAAAAAAGGAAAACCTACATACGTACATCCCTACATCCCAACCCTTTAAAACATACATAAACATACATAAAAATTACATACAACAACATACATACATACAAAAATCCTACAGACATACAGACATAAAAACAACAACATACAGACAACAACAGAAAATAACAACAAAAACCAACAACATAAAAAACAACAACATTACAACAGAAGAAATCAACAGACTTTACAAAAACAGACATAAAAACAAAAAATACAACATACATAAAATACATAACAAAAACCCATACAAACATAAAACCCAAAAATTTAAAGACATACAAGACATACAAACAACAAAAGCCCAACATACATAAAGAAGACAACGACACAATAAAGCCCAGACAACATAATACAAAATACAAAACATAAAAATTTTAATACAACATACATACAACAAAAAAACCCTCATACAGACAAAATCAAAATACAACAAAAACAACTTTACATACCAACAACATACATACAACATACATACATACATACATAAATACATAAAACAACAACAACATACAACAACTTTACATACAAATACATAAAACCCAACAACAGAAATACATACATACAACATAATCAACATTACAAAAACATACAACATAACAACAACATACATAAAAACCTACAAACCCACAACTTTACAACAAACATCCCATACATACAAAACAACAGAAAACAACATAAAAAACATACATACAACATACATACATACAACATAAAACCCACAACATACTTAAACAAAAACCCAACATACAACTACATAAAACCCCAACATAAACAACAACATACATACATAAAAACAACAGACAACAACACAAACAAAAAAACCAACAACATACAGAAACTTTGACAACATACAACAACAACAACATACAACATACAACAACATAAACAACAAAAATTTAAACACATGAATTTAACTAAACAGACCATACCAACAACAACAAAAACAACTAAAAAAAACAACAACAACAGACCAAAAAAAAATACTATAAAAACAACCTACATACATACATACATTTAAATCCCTTATA